>CANTUT010000519.1:5000-425000 GCA_947687605.1 Reutealis trisperma | reverse complement strand
ATTATTATTTTATAACTGCAACTCATATAACCAATTTTTAAGTCAAATTAAACTTAAGAACCAAATTTAGATTATTTAACCAAAAACCTAGTCCCCAAGCTTAACTTGATTTGAAGGCTAGTGATTTTTATCCTTGGGTAAATTAATTGCAAAATTAATGAATTGGAGTCACAAATTGGGTTTTTCCTTAATTTTTCTATTTAAAAATAAATTAGGGTGGCAACTGCTAAAATTATTTTTCAAATCATGAATCAATTTTCTCAAAGATAACCATTCCAATTGTGAGCACCAAAACTCATTCCATGACCTGTTTAAAAATCACTCGCCTTTCCTTAAGGCAAATTTCCCTAGAGTGAGGGAGGGCTATTCCAGCGACATCTCATAGTTGCCGACTCTACTGGGGACTAGTTGCCACCCTTTTTAATATAGGAAAGCAAATAGGAGGATTACTATTTAGTTAAGGAAAAATTTTCCAAAATAATCTCCATTTGGCTCTTTAAGTATAATTTAACTTTCATACATCACTTTGTATAATAAAGGCTCATTACCTACCTTAGCTTTAGGAAAACTTTTGGATGGTGAGTAGCAGTGGCTTGATAACTCTCTTTAAGTATATTGGCAAATAGCAAAAGCACTCCATCCCGTGATGAATCCTTAGTCATTTCATTAGTGTAATGAACAATCAATACTGTGGGACCTATATGAGGCTTTAATGCATATTCTGTAAGTGTATAAATTGCACAAGCAATATAGTAGTGAGTGAGTTATCGTTCCACTGGAGACTTCAGGTAAGTACTAACTCAAATGTCTGCTAATATCTGGTTAATCAAATTGGTGTTGATGAGAATGATTATAATTATATTTAAACTAAACTAACATCTAATTTAAGTAAAATAACAAGAAGGAAGATAGAGATGAAATCAACGATGAAGGCCCATTCAAGTATTGAATCCCCCTAGTCCCTAATTGTATATCATGAACTACACATCAATCAACTTCATTCCATAAGTTGAATTGGCATTTCACTAAATTAGATAAAAATCTCTCTCGGGTAATTAAATCCCTATTTCCCAATAGGAGTACAAGAAATCTCTTCTTAAGCAACCTCAATTAGGTCATGCTTTAGATTTAAGAAACTATCTACCAAAGAAGTCTTGTAAGCCTATCTCTAGTGCCCCAATCAACCCTCAATCTCTATGAGTGATCAATTCACATAAAGCTATCTCTAGTCAATTATATGAAAACAATCCTCAATTAATAAGCATGCAATTATCAATTGGTATTTAAGTAATAATGATCATAAAGATAAAACAACTCAAGGAATGATTTAATTGAATAAAAAGAATTCAATCTATACAAAAGGTTATATGGTTCATCAATACCCAAATTGGAAAGAATTAGTTCATATTACACATTGAAACCAAAGAAAGAATTAACAAAATAAGAAATCCTAAACAATTCATGAATTAAGTGCAGAGAAATCCTATTCTTTGATCCGCGATCTTCAATGTCTTCTTTCCCTTACTATTATCTCTCTAAGCCTTAGGTGACCTTCCTCAAAATGCTGTCAGATCCTGTTTTATATTTTTGAAATTTCAAATGTGCACCATTAGACCCACGGCTGGAGTTCCAGCCATGCAACGGAAGAATCAAAGAAAACGTAACTTCCCGTAGGTGAGACCTCAACCGTGCCGCCACTCGTGGGAGGCTATTAGATAATGTGCCACTTTGCTCTTATCACACGATTGGAATCCTAGCCGTGGCTCAACCCGTGGCAGCCTATATTCCTCTAAAAATTAGCATTTTGGCTTGGATCTTTCACCATCCTGGGTCACATTCAGATCATGGCATCCTTTGACATTGGATTAAAGAACTATGAAAGCAGTAAAACAAACAGATTAAACTCAATTGGAGGCATAAAATATATTAAGAATAAAGGCCAAAATATAGTGTTTTTAATACTTATCAAATTCCCCCACACTTGAGTTTTTACTTGTTCTTAAGCAAACTAAATTACAATAATAGTTTAGAAAATGGACAACCCCTTTAAAGCCAAAAGAAAACACCAAGATTGATAATACTCAAATCAGTAAGGCTCGAATCTCATAATCAAAAACTAATTCTCAAATGTAGCAGTCAAATTAGAGGATCTACAAATCAAAAAACCTCATACTCAAAGATAAAACTCACAATCCTGAAGTCCAAATTCCAGAGTTAAAAGATTGAGCATACAATCCCAAAGAAACAAAAGCCAAACAAAAATAAGAAATGAAGGATTTTCTCTTAGGCACCTGACTACTCTCTCAATTTTTCTATTGACTTTAACATCCAAATGTAACTTTATTGCACTTCCTTTTTTTTTTTCAAAGAGCCCGACTTGTTCGAATCATCATACTAGCCGTTTGATGCAATGGTAAACATTTGTGATGCCAACCACTAGTTACTCAACTAGAATCACGAATCCAAATGGCTACTAGCACTATTCATAATTTCAACTCCTTAAGTTAGAAGAGTCAAAATTAGCAGAATAGGGAAAAATTTTCAAAGCTCCATATGCAAAATATTTTTTTTCTTCTTTTCATATTTTATCAATTACTATTATTATTTTTTTTTTCAAGAAAAATAGTCAAGGAACCTAAGATATTGAGTGTATCTTACTAATCTTAACTCAAGTCACAAAGGAATCAACATATGCTCAAAAATGTAACTAAGGTTTCAAACTCTAGTAATACAGATTTCATCAATTTAATTCCCTAATTACGACTACTACACTTAATCCTTAGCAAATGATCAATTCAACTGAGCCAAACATCAATGAGAGATTGTCATATAGAAAGAAAATTAATCATCAATTATGAGCTAAAAAGGGAATCACTCCAATTCATACCATTATTACAATTTAGCTTGCTTGAGCCAAAACATAACAGAAAGAATAAATAAATAAACAAATAACTATCCCTCCCCCACACTTAAATAACACATTGTCCCTAATGTGTTTGAAAATGAATATAAAGAAAAACATATAAGGGGAAGAAGAAAGATATAGAAAAACTGTCCCATTATCGAATTTCCATGTCAGTCTATTTCAAAGTCTATGCCATGTCATTATCTATTCTACAAACCCAAATTAGGCTAAGAAAGAAAAAAAATAAAAATAAAACATAAAAAGAGAAATAAAAATAAAAAATAAGCCTAAATAGCATAAGTACAGTAATCCAAAGTGTAAAATATATAAAAGAATAAAAGAAAAAGAAAAAGAAAAAGAAAATGGAAGGATCAATCATCCATGGCAGCATCAGAGTCATCACTCCCCTCGCCATCATCGGACTTGACCTGAACCAGAGGCTATCTTTGCTATGGCTGCGATGCAGGGGTAGGAGGCATATACCCTTGAGTTCCCCAATAATCTAGCATGGACTACTAAAGCCATGCTCGGTTCTGCACCTTGAGCTCAAGTGTCTCTTGCTGGCGCTACAACATAGTTAGGATCTGATGCTGTTTGGTGAAGAGTCTGTTTTGCTGGACCTGAAGACCTGTCATGGTCCTTTCCAACCAGCATATCTGTCTCTCAAACTCAATGGGCTTCCTATCGTCTGCATCATCTGCTCCCATATATGACATCCAATCTCAGAATAGGGTTGGGCCAGAGAAAGGAGGTACAGGTGATGAAGAAGAGGGCTCAATGACAGTGAAAGTACCACCAGCAGCAGAAGTACCAGCAGTAGCAAAAGGCTGAGTAGTAGTGTTAGTAGCATGAACTGAAGCTGGCTCGAGAGCTATTGGATCTGGTGAAGGGGCAAAAGCTGGTATGAAGCTCTTCGTCTTATCCATCTACAATAATGTGGCATACCCGATTCACTTAGGCATGCCATCTAGTGTCATGCTCCGGACTTGCCCCTTTTGCATTGATCATCAAAGAACTATATGAGAGAATAAGCCACATTGCACCTCCTATCCTCATGCACACACATCAAATAAAATAGCTCTTGTCTGGTCATAGCCCCTCCACTGTCCCGTCTGCCAGAAATGGTCTTCTTTAAGAGAAAATAAAGAACTTGCAGACTGAAGGAAGTAAATTGGGATGCCTTAGAGACCGAGGCATCAAATCTCTTACCCACCGGAGCTAATTTGTCCCACACCTGGTTAGGGACATTATCATCCGGAAAGCTAATAGGAGTCTCATGATAGATATCAGTATACAGCTCCTCTTCTGTATATAAACCCATCGCCACTGCTAAATCATTGACGCTCATCTCAAACTACTTGGTGCCCAACCTAAACTGCAGCATCTTTTTTCATACTAAGAGCACCTTCAGATCAAGTATAATAAAACTCCAGTGTCAATTCTCAATAAGCCAGCTCAGTGATCACAAAAAATCCCTTCTAGCCCAGCTACAATGTCCATCCTTGAAGCTCCTTGTCTAAGCCGATCTATCGCATAAAGCCCCAGTCGATCTATCGTGTAGGCTTGAAGTCTTTGTTGGCTAATTGCTCAAAGCGAGCACGAGACTCCAAGTCGGTGAACTGGACACACACATGGTTTAGAATGAAAGAAACCATAGGGGCTGCTGCGGGTGGGGGGTTATGGGAATTGCCTTCCCCCCTAGTCTGTTTAGTTAGCAATTTGGTCACCTTTATGGATTATTTCTTAGGCCCTATAGCCATAAAACAACACAATCCAACCCAAACAACAAGAATAATATGGAAAAATTTTCATTAGAATTTCGGTATTACGATACCATAGATAACTCATTCCTAAAAACAGAAAGTACAAGCCAATTTTGAACATTTTTTACTCAAATTCAAACAAATGATACTTCAAATAATTCAACAAAAACAAACCCAACCAACTCAAGCAATAAACAGTCACCATTGTATAATTGGCCATACCCAAAACACACTTATTGCCCAAAGTCATTGGTTTTTCTTACTAGAAATCAGATGCAACATGTTTATGCTCAACCAAAATCCCTAAAATAAAAGTTCTACCCTCAATCATGTGAATCTCTATAAAGCACAAGAAGAAGTAGATTTAAAATAAGAAAATGAGCAAAAATCAAAGGAAAATTAGATTTCCATACCTGTGATGAAGAATCCAAAGAGAGAGAGTGTGTGTGTTTGTAATTACTAGAAAATTGCTTCCTTGAGTGTGAAAATTGGCTCGGATGATTTGGAGTGTGGGAGAGGTGAGGGAAGAGGAGGGAAAAGAAAGAAAATTGAAAATGTGAGTGTGTGGAGTGCTACATGATCTGTTGTTTTTCTTTTATTTGCTGTGCCCATGGGTGACCCTATGACTAGGATTCCACTTGTAGACATGATGCTGCCTCTTTAGGTACATCACACAGCTTGGGCTTCAGCTATGGTCCCAACCGTGTGATGCTTCTGCAAAATTGAAATTGAATTCTCCTTATCACATGACTGGAGGCTCAGCTGTGGTCCCAGCCGTGTGATGCTATTGCCAGAGAAAAAATTAATTTCCTTATCACACGGCTGGAGGCACGGCTGAGGTTTCAGCCGTGTCATGCTACTACCAAACAAATATTAAGTTTTCTTATCACACAGCTGAGGTTTCAGTTGTGTCATCTAATTTTTCCCTTTTTTAAAAAAATAAAACAAAAGTGAAGACATGGGAGTTATGCACGAAATAGAAAAACTATATTAAGATCGAACATAATAATAAAAAAAAAAAACAAGAAACAAGAAACATGAAAGATAGCTAATTGCTCATAAAAGAAAGATAGATGGAATGCCTAGCCAAGAATTACAATTATTTAGTAAAGTTCATTCCAGTGTAATCTAAACTAGGTCAAGCCAACACCTCACTTCTCCTTGCTAGGCCTCCCTTTTCCCATTTTCACCTTTGGAGGTTCACTACTCTCCCCTTTTGGTGGTTCTTGCTGCATGAAATTGCTTTCAGCAACATCAGTTTACGCATTATCAACCTTTTTGGCCTTGTTTTCCATTGCCACTATCTCTTCTAGGGAAAAAGTGCACTCATTCATAGCTAGGTATGCCCTACTGTAAGTATAAAAATTTGTTACTTGTTCATGGATGGAGGAGAGGAATCCTTTTTATTTTTAGAGCTCTAGCCTTTAGGATTCTTAGAACTCATACTTGCAATCCTACTTTCAACTAGGTGAGAGCAACAAATTTAGTCCAGAGCATAGTCTATCCGTGTAGTTCCCTCATTAAAAGCCCATAATGAATGACAATTTCATGAGGGGGTAGGTAGGTTATGCATTTCTCAATTAATCTTTTCCTCCCCCAAAAACTATATGACAAATCTAATGTAACCAATGAGAAGCAAAAACTAAAACAAAGATAAAAAGATAAAAAATAAAACTGAAGAACTTAAAATAATATATATATATATATATATATATATATATATATATATATATATATATATATATATATATATATATATATATATATATATTATTTAAAACAACTCAAGACAGAAAAATAAAGCTTAATTAAAATAGTGGGTTGCCTCCCACCTAGCACTTCTTTAACATCATCTTAGTTGGACATTTAGGGTGATTGCTCACCCTGAATCCTAGAGATCCTAATCTCCGTCACTTGATTCAATTCTCCCCTAACATATAGTTTAAGCCTTTGACCATTTACTTTAAAATCACCCTTCTCAGGATGACTTAATTCAACTATTTCATAGGGAAAGATATTTTTAACAACAAATGGACCTGACCATCGAGACTTTAATTTTCCAGGGAAAAGCCTCAGCCTAGAGTTATAGAGCAATACCTGATCTTTTACTTTGAAAGCTCTTTCTTGCTTAATTCGAGAATCATGCCATCTCTTGGTTCTCTCCTTATACATCTTTGCATTGTCATAAGCTGCCAATCGCCATTCATCGAGATCATTAACCTACAAATTTCTTTTGGAACCTGCAGCATCTAAATCAAGGTTAACTTGCTTTATAGCCCAATAGGCCTTATGCTCGATCTCAATCGGCAAATGATAAGCCTTTCCATAGACTAATCTGTATGGTGTGGTACCCAAAGGGGTTTTATAGGCAGTCCTATAATCCCATAGAGCACTATCAAGCTTTTCTGACCAATCCTTTCTAGAGCGCTCTATTGACTTCTCAAGAATTCTCTTGAGTTCTCTATTTGAGTTTTCTACCTGATCACTTGTCTGCAGATGATAGGGAGTAGCAAGCTTATGTGTAACACCTAATCTTTTTAGTACTTTTTCTAATTGGTTGTTACAAAAGTGAGTCCCTCTATCGCTGATAATGGCTTTTGGAGTGCCAAACCTAGAGAAGAGTTTCTTAAGGAACTTCACTACCACCTTAGCATCATTTATGGGTAAAGCTTGAGCCTCTACCCATTTGGACACATAATCAACAACTACTAACATGTATTTATTGCTAAAAGAACTTGGGAAAGGTCCCGTGAAGTTGATGACCCATACATCAAAAACCTCACACTTAAGAATACCATTTTGGAGCATCTCATCATAAGATGAGATGTTACCTATTCTTTAGCAATGATCACATTATTGCACAAAGTTATAGTTTTCCTTGAAAAGAGTTGGCCAATAGAATCCTAACTCCAAAACTTTCTAAGTGGTCCTGCTAGGTCCATAATGTCCTCCAGCTGGCCTACTGTGACATTGCTATAAAATGCTTATGTTCTCATACCATCCCACACATCTCTTGATTATCTTGTCAGCACAAATTTTAAAAAGAAAGGGATCCTCCCAAAAGTAATATTTTAGGTCAGAAAAGAATTTCTTCTTTTGCTGATATGAAAAATCTTTTAGAAGTTCCCTAGTAATAAGAAAATTTGCAAAATCCACAAACCAAGGAAATTCAGGATTAAGATTAGGACCACTTACCAAACTTACCATAGCGTAGAGCTGCTCATCAAGGAAGTTGTCATCAATATCCTCTGCTTTTAGTTGCTCCAAGTTTGGGTACACTAATATGGAAAAATGATCTGCTATAAGGTTTTTTGCTCCTTTCTTATCTTGTATCTCCAAATCAAATTCTGGCAATAATAACACCCATCGGATCAATCTCAGCTTTGCATCAGTTTTTGAGAATAAGTATCTCAAAGTAGAGTGATCTGTGTAAACCACTACTTTTGTCAAGATCAAATATTAACGAAACTTGTCAAAAGCAAAATAATAGCTAGCAGCTCTTTTTCTGTGGTGGTGTAGTTAGCTTAGGCCTCATTTAGTGTTTTGCTGGCATAATAGTTAAGCTGAAAATGTTTCTCCTTCCTTCGACCCAAAACTATCCCTATTGCGAAGTCGCTTGTATCACACATCAACTCAAAGGGAAGATTCCAATTAGGAGGCACCATGATCGGAGCATGAATCAACTTCTCTTTTAAAACATTAAAGGCTTTTAGATGCTCTCCATCAAAGATAAATTCAATGTCCTTCTCAAGCAACCTTGTCAAAGGGCAAGCAATTTTTTAGAAGTCTTTGATAAACCTTTGATAAAACCTAGCATGCCCCAAAAAGCTTCTAATCGCCTTCACGGTTGTAGGAGGTGGTAATTTTTCAATGGTTTCAATTTTTGCTCAATCCACCTTAATACCCTTGCGTGAAATCTTGTGCCCCAAAACTATGCCTTCACTAACCATAAAGTGACACTTCTCCTAGTTGAGCACAAGATGGGTCTCTTCACACCGAACTAAAACTCTCTCCAAATTCAGTAGACAGTCATCAAAGGAGTCCCCATGGACTAAAAAGTCATCCATGAAAACCTCCATGGTATCTTCAATTAGCTCATCAAAAATTGCCATCATGCACCATTGAAAGGTGGCTGGTGCATTGCACAAACCAAATGGCATCCTCCTATACACAAAAGTACTATAGGGACAGGTAAAGGTTGTCTTTTCTTGGTCTTTTGGACTAATAGGAATCTGAAAGTAACCCAAAACACCATCTAAAAAATAGTAGTATTCATGTCCAGATAACCTTTCAAACATTTGGTTGATGAAGGGTAATGGAAAATGATCTTTTATGGTTGCATCATTTAGCTTCCGGTAGTCAATGCAGACCCTCTATCTGGTGACCATTCTTGTAGGGATGAGTTCATTATTCTCATTAGGCATTGTGGTCATTCCTCTTTTCTTTGGTACTACTTGAACCAGGCTCACCCAGGAGCTGTCTGAAATTAGATAGATGATTCCCGCATCAAGTAATTTGATCACCTCAGCCTTCACTACCTCCTTCATCTTTGGGTTTAGTCTATTCTGTGGCTGCACTACTACTTTAAACTCATCCTCCATAAGTATTTTATGAGTGCAGAACGATGGACTAATACCTTTAATATCTGCTATCTTCCAAGCTATTACCTTTTTGTACTTTTTCAGCATTTCAATTAATCTAGCTTTTTGCTGGGAAGATAGGCTAGCATTCAAAATTATCAGTAACTTCTTTCCCTCTTCCAAAAATCTATACTCAAGGTGCTCTAGGAGGGGTTTAAGTTCCAGAATAGGTGGGTCTACTATGGAAGGCCTCATCTTTTCTTCCTTGGGCATTTCAATTGTTTCAAATGCCCGACTGTTAAATGACTTGTTTGCCTCCAAATAAGCCAACTGTTCTTTTGCTTCCAGATCATCAACATTTTCCTGCACCAAACATAACTTAAGAGGATCCTTGGAAATAATGTTAGTAATAAAATTGACGGTTTCATGTTCAACAACATCATCGCATGAATCCGTCTCATCAAGTTCAAGTAAGTACTTCATAGCATTAGCAATATGAAAGATAATTTTTTCGCTCCCCACTCTCAAAGTCAATGTGCCATCATGGACATTAATAAGGGCATAGGCTGTATTTAAGAATGGCCTACCAAGAATAAGTGAAACATCCGCGTCCTCATCTATATTAATGATGACAAAGTCATTGGGGAAAATAAATTTGCCGACTTTCACCAACACATCTTCCAAAATCCCTTGAGGATGTACCACAGACTTATCATCTAGCTGAATAGTCATATGTGTTGGTTTAGGTTCTCCAATGCCCAATTCTTTAAACATCTTGTAGGGCATAACACTAATGCTAGCCCCCAAGTTAGCTAAGGCATTTTCAATTAAAAGGTTACCTATGAAATATGGAATATTAAAAATGCCAGGGTCTTTCAACTTCTCAGGTAACCTTCTTTGCAAAATTGTCGAGCTCTTTTCCAACAAATGCACAAATGATACCTCTTCAAGCTTTCTTTTGTTAGAAAGTAGCTCTTTTAAAAACTTAGCATATTAAGGCATTTGTGATAAAGTCTCGGCAAATGGTATGTTAATATGAAATTGCTTAAATAATTCACAAAACTTACTGAACTGAGCATCAATTTTTTCCTTATGCAAACAAACCGGATATGGCACTCGAGGCTAATACTCCTTTACTGTCAAGGTAGGCTCTTGTGTTGCTTCTTTTCTCTCTTTCTCCACTGTTGCCTTCTCCCTCTCTGTAAGTTCCTTTTTAGCTTCTTTGTCAATGGCACCCTATGCCTCTTCCCCAACCGCTTCTTCTTGGTTTTTCTTAACAGACCCCTCAACTTGCTTGCCACTTTTTAGAGTGATTGCTTTCAGCTGTTCTTTTGGGTTCGCCCCAGTGTTACTAGGCAAACTTCCTTACAGTCAACCACCAAGCAATTTAGCAATCTAGCCCATCTGATTCTCTAAATTATGAATGGAGGCTTCTTGATTCCTAATTATTGTCTTAGCTGCCTTGTGCCTCTGGTAAGAAGACTCAACAAATTTCTCCATCATCTCCTCTAAAGAAGTCTTCTTAGGTGGTGCTTTCTGGTATTGAGGTTGCTGCTAAAATCCATGTGGAGGTCTTGGGTTAGACTAATTACCCTATGAGAAATTAGGATGATTCCTCCACCCTGGATTATACATGTTGCTGTAGGGTTGTTCTACTGTCTCAGAGCATTTCCTATATAATCTATCTGCTCCAACTTGGCAAAATTATTGCCACTTTGGCAATCTTGACTTTGGTGTCCTCCCCCGCACCAATCACAACACATAACTTGAGCTTGACTTCCATATGAAGATGCAGTCAAGGAATCCATTTTTTTGTTCATAACTTCAAGCTAAACGGTCAATGCGACAATTGGGTCCACCTAATGTGAACCACCCCCTCCAATTCTTCTATGATCTTTAGGGACTTGCCACTGATAGTTTATGAGAGCCGTGTCTTCATTCAAGTCCCTTGCCTCTTTAGGTGTCTTGTTGTTGGTGGAACCACCAGCTGCCGCATTAAAAGATAGCTTGCTTGTATAGTTCAAACCATTGTAAAAGGTTTCAATCTGGTGCCATAGTGGAAGGCCATGATGTGGACACCTCCTTAACGAGTCTTTAAATCTTTCCCACATAGCATAAAGAGTCTCACCATCTTGTTTAAGGAAGGAAGTTATGTCATTCCTCAACTTAGCATTCTTGGATGGTGGAAAGTATTTCTCTAAGAATTTCTCTGCCAATTGAGTACATGTAGTAAAAGTGCCAACTGAGAAAGACTTGAGCCATTTCTTTGGTTTGTCTCAAAGTGAAAAAAGAAACAAATGCAGCCTAATCGCATCATCTACATTATTGATCTTAAATGTGTCACAAATCTCCAAAAAATTATCAAGATGAAAGTTAGGATCTTCATCTGGGAAGCCATCAAATTAGCAACTCTGCTGCACCATGTGTATCACATTCGGCTTAATTTCAAAATTGTTTGCAACAACTGTCAGCCTCCGTATACTTGAATTGGCCCTATTAAGAATGGGCCTTGCATATTCTTGCCTTCAACTCTATTGCTAATATTACTCTAAAAATCTCTGGCAACGGCGCCAAAAACTTGACATGTATTCTGCAAGTGTACAGATTGCACAAGCAATATAGTAGTAAGTGAGTTATCATTCCACTGGAGACTTTAGGTAAGTACTAGCTCAAATGTCTACTAATGTCTAGTTAATCAAATTGGTATTAATGAGAATGATTATAATTATATTCAAACTAAACTAAAATCTAATTTAAGTAAAATAATAAAAAGGCAGAAGGAGATGAAATCAGGGATGAAGGCCCATTCAGGTATTGAATCCCCCTAACACTACAAGAAAAACGCGAATTACCGACAAAAAATACCGACTAACAAATATTAGTTGGTAAATTTTAACATTTACTGACGAAATACCAACTAAATACAGAAATTACTTTAATTTTTCAATTACCAACTCCTTACCGACTAATTACTGACTACAATTTACTGACAAAAATATTCAGTCGCTAAATAAAGCGCCAAAATCTGGCGCCATATATTACCAACTGAATATCAACTATTCTGATGTTGCTAACCTAACAAATAATTTGTATGACCAATAATTCCATGCTCAAGTATTACCGACTGAATATTTAGTCAGTAATATTTATTTACCGACCGAATATCGTGTCTGTAAATAAATTTAAAAAACTAAAGAAAAAATAGCAAAGTTGATTCATTTTACCAACTAAAACATGTAGTCAGTAAATACCGACTATAATTTTTTAGTCAGTAATATTATTTACCGACCGAATATCGTGTCGGTAAATAAATTTAAAAAACTAAAGAAAAAATAGCTAAGGTGATTCATTTTACCGACTAAGACATGTAGTTGGTAAATACCGACTACAATTTTTTAGTCGGTAAATAAATTTTAAAAACTAAAGAAAAAATAGCAAAGGTGATTCATTTTACCAACTAAACCCTATAGTTGATAAATACCGACTACAATTTTAGTCGGTAAATAAAGTTAAAAAACTAAAGAAAAAATAACAAAGGTGATTCATTTTGCTAACTAAACCGTGTAGTCGGTAAATACCGACTACAATTTTTAGTCGGTAAATAAAGTTAAAAAACTAAAGAAAAAATAGCAAAGGTAATTCATTTTACTGACTAAACCGTGTAGTGGGTAAATACCGACTACAATTTTTAGTCGGTAAATAAATTTAAAAAACTAAAGAAAAAATAGCAAAGGTGATTCATTTTACCGACTAAACCATGTAGTCGGTAAATACCGACTAATTGTCTTCAGTCGATAAATAAATAAAGGGTATATGGAGCCTGCTCTAGTTTTACCGACTAAATATTCAGTCAGTAAATACCGACAATATATTCAATCGGTAATTGCATAATCCATTACTGCATAAACAAAAGTGGAGGGAAATTTTCCCTCCATATTTTTAGCAATACATATTTATATATATTCTTTATGAATATGACAACATAATAACCAAATATTTAATACATAATTACAATATAAATCTATATTAGGAAATGCTAGACAGGTGAAGTATTTATTTAGCTTATAATTTAAAAAATGAATATATTAATATTTAAACCCTATACTATTATATTATTATTAATTCATTTTTACAATAGAAAATAATTCATATATATTTTTCTTTTTTTGAAAGAATAATTAGAGATGCAAAAATAGAACAGACGAAAATAATTGGGATCTGGCTTTCGCTTTCCCGCAAAAAAAGACCTCCCCAATCTATCTCTCCCTCTCTAAAAATTTGGTCTTTCCACTTTCGATTCAGATTACAACTGCTACCGACACCACGTTTGTTTGTTCTTGACCTTCGCCTCCGCTTCTTCTCAAATCTCAGCATCAGGTTCTTCATTTCTTCAAACACGCTATTATCAATTCTTATTCTTACTGTTAGTTACTATGAAATGTAAACCTGATAATTCTTTTTTTTTTTTTATTCCTCCATTTACCGAATAATTTTTGTACTTGTTTCTTTGATTGATTTGTTTAATTATTCAAATCTAGGGTTTATTTCTTTTGTTTTTAATATATATATATATATATATATATATATATATTGTTTGAGCTATGAAATTACCGATGTGTTGGCTGCCTCATTAGGAAATGCTAGACAGGATGTGTTGGCTTGGGTGAGTGTAGCAATAACCGATGTCAAATCTTGTGAGGATGAGTTGAAAGTGGCAGCCAATACTCTGTGTTAATTGCCAAGAATGTTGTTGTTTGCCAATTATGTAACAACGCCTTGGCCATTAACAAAATCTTGGCTATTAAGTGATCTAATTAAAATGCTTGAACTGTGTAATCTTTTAATTAATGATCAATACTATATTTTAATATGTATAATTATTTTTTAAATTATATTTTAATATATATTATTGAAAAACCATAAAACTATAATTAAAAAATTTTTGAACAGATATACACAAAAGAATGTCTATGTTAAATGGGTGAGAACTATATTCACATTTTCCATCAAAAAAAACCAAAGAAATGGAAAGCTGTTTGATTCCTGTTGTTTTCTGCATCTTTACTGTTAGAAGCACAAAGGTGGAAAACCTGCAAATCAATACAATGAAAGTAGTGGGAAGAATCCAGCTCAGTGCCATACCAAAATAAGAATGAGATAGAAGAAAATGTAGACTAGACTTTGATTCTAACATTAATTTAGTTAGGCAAGTCTAATTAGAAAATGGGACCAAATCAGTTAGTTAGGCAAGTGTAATTAGAAAAACAGATTGGGGTTTTAAATTAAGGTCTATTTCAAATTCAATAATTAGAAGAATAGATTGGGGTTTTATTTCATGTTTTAATAATAATTTAAAAAAATCAATATGTAACTTTTAATTTGAAAATATGTAACTATTAATTTAGAGAATTTTTGCTTCACCATGCTTAGACAACTCTTTATTTAATTTAGGGAATTTAGGTGCATCCCTAGATATTTATTTAATTTTTTTCTTTTTTAACTTTGCTGCATCCCTAAGTAAACACAAGAACAAAAAATGAGAGTTGATCATCAATGGATGTATAAAAGGCTTAATGCTGATGGCACCATTAACAATGAGTTTGTTGATGGTGTTGAAACCTTTGTTACTTTTGCTTGTAATCATTCGAGTATGCGAGATGTGACTGAGATAAGGTGTCCTTGTAAGAAGTGTCACAATCGAAAGTACCAAACGCTTGAAGACATGAGACTGCACCTTTTCAGAAAAGGATTCATTCCAGATTACTATGAATGGAATCGACATGGAGAACCGTATATGAGTGTAGAATCTGAGCATTCTGAACGCTTTGCATCTGCAGATGTGGATACACAAGCACCAAATACATACCGACAGACGATTCTTGATGCAGCTGGGCCTGATTTTTATACAAAATACATGGATGAAGAACCTAATCCAGCTGCACAAAAATTCTTCGATATGCTTAATGCAGTAGACAAATAATTGTGGGATAGGTGTAATAAGCATTCCCAAATGTCGGCTGTGGCACGATTGTTGCATATGAAGTCGGAGCACCATTTTTCAGAGAGATGTTATGATGATTTCACACAATTTTTACAAGAGGTTTTACCTGAGAATAATAAAATGGTGGATAATTTTTACAAGACCAAGAAATTAGTTCAAGGCCTTGGTCTTCCAGTTGAAAAGATAGACTATTAGAAGAATAGATGTATGATATACTGGGGTGCTGATGATAACTTGATGAGATGTAAGTTTTGTAATGAGTGTCAATTTAAGAAGAAAAGGGGACCAGGGGAACGTGGTAAAAATATAGCAAACAAGGTTATGTATTTTTTTCCTCTAACTCCTAGGTTGCAATGACTTTATGCTTCACAAACAACAGCCTCATATATGCGATGGCATGATGAGCATTTGCATGCAGAAGGGAGAATGTGTCATCCATCTGATTCTGAGGCATGGAAGTATTTTAGTCGCACACATCCTTTATTTGCCTCTGAGAGCCGCAATGTGAGGTTAGGCTTGTGTACTGATGGTTTTCAACCGTTTGGTCAATCTATACAACAATATTCTTCATGGCCAGTTATAGTTACCCCATACAATTTGCCCCCATGGATGTGTATGAAAGAGACATACATGTTCTTATCTATAATTATTCCTGGGCCTACCAACCCAAAAAACCACATACATGTTTTCCTTCAACCATTGATTGAAGAGTTGAAACATCTTTGGGATGTAGGTGCACAAACATATGATGTATCAAGGAAACAAAATTTCCAAATGAGAGCGGCTCTCATATGGACTATTAGTGATTTTCCTACTAATGCAATGCTTTCAGGTTGGAGCATAGCTGGGAAACTAGCTTGTCCGTATTGTATGGAACATTAACAAGCATTTACACTATCCCATGGTCGAAAGATGACTTGGTTTGATAATCACCGTAAATTTCTTCCTGAGGATCATCCTTTCAAACGTAACAAAAATTGGTTCTTGAAAAATAGAATGGAGAATTCACAAGCACCACCCATTAAGAATGGTCATCAAATTTTGCAGGAATTAAATGAATTGGGATTGAGGAAAGTGATTGAACTCAATGCTGAAGAGATTAATGGTCCGATTTGTAAGAACTGTGGCTGGAAGAAAAGAAGTATATTATGGGATCTGCCATACTGGAGTTCAAATCTCATTAGACATAATTTAGATGTGATACATATTGAGAAGAATGTATTTGAGAATGTTTTTAATACTGTACTTAATATCGAGGGGAAAACTAAAGATAATGAGAAGGCAAGGGAAGACATGAAGAAGTTGTGCCGAAGGCCTGAGTTAGAAAAAAATGAAGCTACAGGGAAATATCCGAAAGCAAGCTACACATTAGATAAACCTAGGAAACAAGTTTTGTTTGAATGGGTTAAAAATCTTATATTTCCCTATGGTTATGCTTCCAATATGGGCCGATGTGTAGACATGAGAAAATTGAAGATGTTTGGGATGAAGAGCCCTGATTGCCATGTGTTTATGCAGAGGTTAATTCCCATAGCATTTCGTGAGCTTTTGCCTGCAAATGTGTGGTCAACTCTCACCAAGTTAAGCCTTTTTTTCAAAGATTTATCTTCAACCACAATTACAGTGGGGGATATGGAGAGGCTTGAAAGAGATATTCCAATTATTATTTGTAAATTAGAGCATATTTTCCCTCCTAGTTTTTTTGACTCTATGGAACATCTTCCGGTACACTTGCCTTATGAGGCTAAAATTGCTGGTCCGGTTTATTATCGCTAGATGTATCCTTTTGAAAGGTAAAATAATTACACTCAAAATGAATATTTCTTTATTTAAAATTGATTACTTATAGAAGCTTATTCATGCATGTTCATATATATTTCTTCATCGGTTGAAAAAGAACGTAACTAAATAAAGCAAAGGTGGAAGGTTCAATTTATAATGCATATTTAGTAGAAGAAGCGTCCAATTTTTGTTCATATTATTTTGAGCCCCATGTTTACACAAGACTATGAAAAGTGCCTCGAAATGATGATGGTAGGGATGTTGAAGAGATAAAAGGGAATCTTTCAATATTTAAACATCCTGGTCGAGCATATGGACGATAAAAAAAAAAGGAGATTGTCTGACACTGAATACAAAGCAGCGCATAATTATATTCTATTGAATTGTGAGGAGGTCAATCCGTATGTCGTGTAAGTGTGTTGAAAAGTAAAACAATTTCAATTTTCCTTAAAAAATTTATCTAAAATATTTATTGTCTTGTTTTGAAATAGACTGTACATTGATGAAGTGAAAAAAGCATCACCTTACATCACTGATGCTGAGCTTGATCATATGCTTGATTACCATTTTGCTATTTGGTTTGAGAAATATGTAAGTAATAAAACATATATATGTACTAAACTTTTGTTTTCATAATAGGCATGTCATAACGTACTACTTTTGTTTTCATAATAGGCACGTAATAACTTCATTGACAATGAGTTCATCAAAGATCTTGCAAAAGGCCCATTACATACTATGGAATCATTTCCTATGTATTTTGTCAATGGTTTTAAATTTCATACAGAATCACATGGTTCGATTAGGGCCACTTCAAATAGCGGAGTTTGTATTAAGGGCACAAATTACAGCGAGAGTGATTACTACGGACGCTTAATAGAGATTCTGCAGTTGGAATATCCAAGGCTCCCAATTAAGCGCACTGTTCTATTCAAGTGTGACTGGTTTGATCCTACTAATAATGTTGGGATCAAGGTTCATAAACAATACCCTTTAGTGGATGTCAACCACAGGCGCAAACTAAACAAGTATGATCCGTTTATTCTTGCAATGCAAGCAGCACAGGTATATTATGTTCCTTATCCTAGCTTGAGAAGAGATAAGTGTGACTGGTGGGCGGTTTGCAAAGTTAAAGCTAGGCATGTTATGGATGTTCCTATAACTATTGAGAAAACAGTAGATGCTACCACAGCATTCCAAGAAGATGAGCCCGTCAGTTTGCAGCTTACTGAAACATCTATAAGCATTGATGAATCTAGTTCGTTGCATGATATAGATGGAGTACTTGTTGATTTAGGAGATGATGAAGCTGAGCTTTCAGATGATCCTATACTACAGACAAAATCAGAAGTGTCAGATGAATGTGAAAGTGAAGATGAATTTGAGGAAGATAGTGATAGTGATTAGTTTGGACAATATTTAATTTGTATTTAATTTAATACATTTGATGTATTATTTAGATTTTAATAGCGATGAATGAATGTTTGGTTATTATTAATTTTAATTATTTTATTCACAATTATGTGATTTTATTTAATAAATAGTACTATTTTATTATTTTGCTTTTATGTTAATGATCTAACTAATTAAAATTTTATTCTTGTAGGTTGACTATTGAGATGGGTAGAAAGCGAGACCCCAACAAGAGACAATTGGTTAGGAATAATTTAGCTGAATCCTGACCTTCTAGTGGGTCTACACATTCATATTCACATACACATCCTTCACAGTCAGTGCCACCTCAACCTGCTACTGTCACGATCCTATCACTTGTACCACCTCAGCCTGCTACTGCCACAACCCTATCGTCGGTACCACCACCACCTCAACCACTGCCTCAACTTGCTACTGCTATGATCCTATCACTGGTTCCTCCTCCACCTCAACCATCACCTCAACCTGCTACTGCCACGACATCATCACTAGTGCCTCCTCCACCTCAACCTGCTACTACCACGACACAATTATCGATACCACCACCTCAACAAGTACCTCAACCTACTACTATAACAACACAGTCCTCACCATTCTCACCATCAACATTGCCATCTCCATCTGCTATGCATACAACTCCTCAATCACAATCTCAACCTTCACAGACAGATGGACAGTCGGCAGGTGCTTCTGTTGCTCATTCTAGCTCTACTTCTAGAGAAGGCCAATTACGTGTCACCTTACGCAGCGAAAAGTAAGTAATATACATTAATTTTAACAAGTAATTATTAATTGCTATTGGTTTATATTAGATATTAAATAAAATACTTCACTTTATTAGGCTCACTTTATTAGGCTTGATGATTTCTTTGTGTGATGTGATGATGTGGGATTGTGGTGATGTGTGGTTGTGGTGATGTGTGATTGTGGTGATATGTGATTGAGTTGATGTGATAATTGAAGTGTTTAATAGGAAATTGAACCATTTTATGGGGGGAATATGTTGATTTTATAGGGGAGACTCTGCCGGATTTTTAGTAAAATGCTTGGTTTGATTTACAAGTGTGTTTGATTACTAATTTGTAACATTTCTTTTATTACTTGCTAATGTATGCAACTTTATTTATGTAAAAATTACATGTTAGTATGTTCTTATAAGTAATTTAATCGGTTTTAAGTTTGGAGCCTTCTGGGACATGCTCACGAAAAATTAGAAAGATTTTTGAGGAGGGTGTCGATGAAGAGGGGGTGAAAGCTGTCTAATGGAGAACTATTAGTGAGTTAAAGAAGAAATTTTATTGGGAGGAATTTCAGGTATTTAATTCAATTTTTTATTTCACACAAATTATTTATGTTAGATTGAATAATTTAACAAATTTCATTATTCATATATTTTGGGCAGAAAGCATGCATCTGGGATGAAGCATTAGATGCACTAATCCATGCAGCATGGAAGGTGAAAGCTGCAGTTCGGTATAAAGACATGATGTGTGAGATCAAAAAAGCTGGGAAGAAGCCAAAATTTGTAAATGAAGAAGTGTGGGATAGATGGCAGGGCCATTGGAATAAACCAGAAGTGAAAGAACGGTCTGTGCAATATTCGAAAAATAGAATGTCATAGTCCAGTGATGGTTTTGGACCATCAACTCACACCGGAGGCACTGCTACCC
This sequence comes from Reutealis trisperma, assembly GCA_947687605.1. Classification (NCBI taxonomy): domain Eukaryota; kingdom Viridiplantae; phylum Streptophyta; class Magnoliopsida; order Malpighiales; family Euphorbiaceae; genus Reutealis; species Reutealis trisperma. Next base: position 404,865 of record CANTUT010000519.1, on the reverse strand, counting down.
ATTATGAGCATAGGAAACGACTTGTAATTGTTTATTAAATTTTATTTTAGTAATATATATATATATCTTTTTTTTCATATATGGTAATATGCAACTTTATTTTTCTTTTTTTATTATTTGAAATTATTTTTTTAATGATTTGAATTGTCTTTATTTTTTTAGGCTGAAAAACTAGGCCGACAACCCACTGCTACAGAGTTATTTGTTCACACTCATACAAAGAAAGGGGATGGTCAGACTTTTATCGACCAGAGGTCAAAAGCTGTTCATGTACGTCAACTTAATTACTTTAAATAATATCTATATTACACTTTTTTATCTATTTGTATTGATATTATCATTTTTATATATACTTTTTAAGGATGCTATTGAGACCAGACGAGAACAAATGACCCAATCAAATGAGACCATAGATGAAAATAGATTGTATTTGGATGTAGTTGGTGGACGAAAAAGAAATCGAATTTATGGTCTTGGATCTCAGGGGTCAGAATATTACCCATCATCTAGTGCCTCTACTTCAGGGACAAGCCACGCTTGTGAACAACATACTGCTGAAATTCAACAACTACAGGAGCAACTTTCACAGCAGGTTCAGAGGATGACAGAGCAGGATAGGGTGATTCAGGAGTTGCGGGACCTTACACGAGATTTGGCTACTTAGATGAGTATCCTAATTGCTTCTCAGTGTCCTCCAGCTCGTCCAGATTCTCAGCTTCCTCCAGATTTACATGATTCTTAGCATGATGATGATAGAGATGATCATTTACCTATATAGTAGTATATCTATTTTGGACATTTTATTTTTTATTGGATTTTAATTACTATATACTTATTACTTTATTTTTATTATTTGTATGAAATTTTTATATATATTTATGAATTAGAATGTTAACTTTCATATTTATGATATTATTGGTTTTTGTATATATATATATATATATATATATATATATATATATATATATATATATATATATATATATATATATATATATATATATATATATATATACATATATATATATATAAATATATATATATATATATATATATATATATATATATATATATATATATATATATATGTTTTTATTATTTATATTTTATTTAAAATTGGATTAATATTAGCTAAAAAGAATAATAATATTTACTGACAAATTATTGACTATATGTGAATATAATTACCGACTAAATACCGACTACGAGGTTTTGTTAGTGATTTTTCGACAATCAATTCCGACAAATATAATTATTGGTAAATTTACCTACTGTTTACCGACAACAATATTTACATAGTAAAATTTTCCTTCTAAAAAATTTTTTATTTACCGACTAAATATTAGTCGGTAAAAGTGTTTTTTGTCAATATTTTATATATTTACCGACCGAAACTTATCAATTATCAACGGAAAATATAGTCAAAAAAACATAGCGACAAAATAATTTGCTAATTTACCTACTAAAATTACATTTTACCGACTAAATTTTTAGTTGGTAATTTGTTGAGCGGACTATTCTTTATAAATTTACCGATAGAAATAAACCACTACACTGACAAAAATATCCATCGGTATTTACCGACTATATTACATTCAGTCGGTATTTTTTTTACCAACAATGAAAATACCGACTAAGTACAATTGTTGGTATATGGTCGAAAATTTTAAATACCGACTAATTTTCTGTGTTTACCGACAAAAAAATTAGTCGGTATTTTGCGCTTTTTTTGTAGTGTAACCCCTAATTGTATATCATGAACTACACATCAGTCAAATTCATTCCATAAGTTGAATTGGCATTTCACTGAATTAGATAAAAATCTCTCTCAACTAATTAAATCCCTATTGCCCAATAGGAGTGCAAGCAATCTCTTCTCAAGCAACTTCAATTAGGTCATGCTTTAGATTCGAGAAACTATCTACCAAAGAAGTCTTGTAAGCTTATCTCTAGTGCCCCAATCAACCCTTAATCTCGACGGTGATCAATTCACATAAAACTATCTCTAATCAATTATATGAAAACAATCCCTAATTAATAAGCATGCAATTATCAATTGGTATTTAAGCAATAATGATCATAAAGATAAAACAACTCAAGGAATGATTTAATTGAATAAAAAGTAATTCAATCTATACAAAAGGTTCTAGGGTTCATCAATACCCAAATTGGAAAGAATTAGTTCATATCACACATTGAAACCAAAGAAAGAATTAAAGAAATAAGAAATCCCAAACAATTCATGAATTAAGTGCAGAGAAATCCTATTCTTTGATCCGCGATCTTCAATATCTTCTTTCCCTTACTATTCTCTCTCTAAGCCTTAAGTGACCCTCCTCAAAATACTGTTAGATCTAGTTTTATATTTCTAAAATTTCTAATGCTCACCACTAGACCCGCGGCTGGGGTTCCAGCCATGGCAATGGAAAAATCAAAGAAAACATAACTTCCCATGGGTAAGACCTCAGCTGTGCCTCCACCTGTGGGAGGCTATTGGATAATTTGCCACTTTGCTCTTATCACAGGGCTGGAATCCCAGCCATGGCTCAACCTATGGCAGCCTATATTCCTCCAAAAATAGCATTTTGACTTGGATCTTTCACCATCTTGGGTCACATTCGGATCATGGCATCCTTTGACACTGGATTAACTAAAACAACTATGAAGGCACTAAAACAAACAGATTAAACTCAATTGGAGGCATAAAATACATTAAGAACAAAGGCCAAAATATAGTGTTTTCAACACTTATCAAGCTCCTTGCCTCATATGTGGTTAGGTATATCGATGATTTAGTGGGATGAGGACCCTAAAATAAACCACCCTTTACCCTTATCTTTATGAACCATAATGGTTGCGTGCATATTCATAAAACTTTTTGGGCATGCATCATGTTGTAATCATGCATACATGATATAAGAAACTCCGTAAAGTAAATCCTCAAACACCTCAAGACTTTGAATCGATGGTTCATCACCTCAAAACATAGTAACCTCACACACTCAAATCTAGTGACCAATCATATGGAAGGAATCCTTTTCTCAACATACCATTGCATTTATACCTTTTTCCTTCACAATTCCATATTCTTACCCTTTTTTTTTTATCTGTTTTCTATTTTCAAGGTACTAATAACCAACAACTCTAGCCCTTTCAACCAAGACATAATGAATACCTTTTCACTAACCTCTTTAAGAAACAAGAGGAGACTTTCCAAACTGCACTCACCACCACCCTTAAGACCCAAGTTAAAACTATCACCAATGCACTTAACACTCAGTCTGCCACCTTCACTAGTGCTCTCAATTCCCAATGCCAATCCATCATTAATAAGGTCAAGGAAATAACTAATGCCATCATTACTTTTCCCCCTAATAAGCCTACTTCCATTTAAGCTGGAACTAGCCATGCTTCCACTTTTTCTTCTCCTATTATTGATCTCATCGATAAAGGGAAATCACTTGGAACACCTACCTCTCCTCCTTTAGATGTGAATGCCATCCCACTCCCACTGCAAATCCTTTTCAAAGTGGAGATTTCTCTAGCTTCCCCGAAGCCAAAAAATTGATTAAGAAGTTCAAAGCTATAGAGTGATCCATCAAAAATATAAAAAAGCATGTAGATATGGTAGATGTCGATTCTATTATTCTCTTCCCAAATGCCAGAGTTCTACCCAAGTTTAAAAGGTCTATAATGGACAAATTCAATGGCACAACTTGCTCAAAGACCCACCTCAAGATGTACATAGGCGTGATGAGACCATTTGGTGTGATGATGAGCTCTTTACTCAGTTATTCCAACAATATTTAACTAGAGCTACCGTAAAGTAGCTTTTAGATCTTAACCAAAACTTTAAAAAAATATAGGATGACATCTACAATGCTTTTATTAAGCAATATCACTATAACATTGAAGTTAATGTTACCCTTCAAGACATAGAGACCACTAAGTAAGGTCAAAGAGAGTACTTTACCATGTTCCTTATAAGGTGGAGGGCAAAAGAAGCCCAAATGGTGAACTGTCCATTCAAAGTAGAGCAAATTGATATCATTATCACGAATCTCCTCCCCTAATACCAGACTCATCTATAAACATAGTACCTTCCCAACTTCAAAGCTCTTAATGCCACTATCAGCAAGATAGAAGATTTAATCTAATCCAAACAAATTAAGGATGAATCATCTAGCTCAAGATATCATAAGAACAATAATACCACTAACTCCACCACTTAAAGAGGAGGGGAGGTAAATACTGTCTCTTATCACTAGCCGATGAGGTTAGAATTAAGGAGGACTTTTTTCGAGCTAGGCATACCCCTTAGCATCATTTACAAGAAAGCCTTAAAGGCTAATTTGGTTAAGCCCTTAGAACCACGACCTCCCACAAACCCTTTGCCCAAAGGATATAATGCTAATGAGATATGCAATTATCATTAAGGGCTAGGGCATAACATTAATGTATGTAAGGCTTTGAAGAATAAAATACAAGGCCTCATTGACAGTAGAGACATCATTGCTTCCAAACCCAAAGTTTAGCACTGTCACCAATCCTTTTCTGAACCACCAAGCTCACCCGACCATCTTAAGTTTCACCTAATAATTGGCTCAAGTCTATGTCTAAGTCCTCTGAGTCCATGTCTTAGTCTTTAAGTTTGTGTCTAAGTAACATGAGTTTGAGTCAGTGTCAGAGTCTTTTAGGTTTTTTTTCTATTAAATTTTTCTTTGAATTTGAGTCTATCATGTCTTGCCCTTTTGAATTTATATTTTGCCTTCTAGGCTCGTCCATTAATGTAACTATTGATGGGAACTTTATTAGTAATAAAAGTTTAAACTTTCTGATTTGCTTTAATTTTTCTAATCCATCTTTGAATGGGACATCTAAAAGAGAAAAAAAAAAGAAAAAAACTAAAAAATTAAAAAAAGAAAAGGAAAAAGAAAAGGGCAAAAGAAATAATTAATTATGGCACAAAAAAAAAATCATCACATCAAATTTTTATGTATTGAAATCCAAAGACTTGGCAGGGACAAATCCAAGTATCAGAGTTCACAATATGAAGACGTACACACACAAGAAGCCTCAGTAGAAGCTAAGGAGAGGAGATCATATGGCATCATGACTAGTTCAAGGCCATTGATAAAAAGAGAATGGATGCTTTGTATGAAATTTAGGGCTATCAATAGACTTACCAAGCACTTCAATAAGAAGGTGAAAGACAAGTGTTTGTAAGAAGGAAAAAATCAAAACTTTTGTTCATGATTCGAGAGGAAAGTTTAGACCTAATTAGGCTAGACCATACATGCTCAAGAAGATTTTATCTGATGGAGGCGCCATCTTCATAGAATTGGATAAAAGGGAATTATCCCATCCTGGCAACCTGGATCAGCTACAGCAATACATCATCAAAAAGATGGCTGTGAGGCCTCGCCTAAGCACCGCCCGATCCGCTGAGGGGAATCAAAATGCTCTTCAAGAGAAACTCCATGATTGGAGCTCACTATGAGTTCAAAAAATTAGGTTTTGCAATTTGCTATTCATGAAAGGAAGTCACCACTTTAATTTACTTATTTCAATTGGGAAAATTAAAGGAAAACCCAAAATGATTGACCCCAAAATGCTTGATTTATCATAATGGAAAAGCACTATTCTGCGAATGACCAAAGAGAGCTTGGGGATCAAGTTTTGGTATTTAAACAAATATTTGGCTAAAATTTGCAAAATAATAGTTAAAAAAAAGGCAATTTTAGTGTATGCATGAACAGGCATATGTGCTCTATAAATAAAGATGATCTTTCCTCTAGCCCTTATTGGTACTAGGGAAAGCACACGCTCCTCAACTAAAGTAAAGAAATGAATATAAAGAATAAAAAATAAAGAACATATACAAATAAATAACAAAGTAAAATGAAACTTAAATTATAAATATGAAAGGGAAAAATATTATTGAAAAGTATTTTGGAGTTGATGCCTTACAGAATGGCATGCCTGCGTATCCCATTGAATAGGAATGAAACCCCACACAGTTCTTCCTTATTGCGAAGGAGGGGTTCTGGAAAAAATATTGGTTTGCTTTATTAATTTAATTCTAATTTTAATTCTAACAGGCTAGCAGAATTGTCATACTGGCTTTGCGTAGCACACTAATCTTAACAGGTGTCAAGCTACGACTAGATCCTAAGGTTGCAATTTTAAGGGTTCATAATAACATCTACATTTCATTTATATTTTTCATGCACCTGCATCAGAACTACATGGACTTAATTCTCCCTAAAAGAAATGACTGACAGAAAAGTGGTATAAGGGATACGTAGGCAACTCGACTCTAGTGCGATCCAAATCATAATATAAAATATTTTATTTGCATTGTATTTTCATTTTCTTTATGCCTAATACATCATTCACTTAATTCTTTTACCTAAAAAAATAACAAGAAAAAAAAAGAAAATGAAGAAAAAAAGAAGAAGAAAAAGAATGCTTGCTGAGCTAAAAACCCCAAAGGGCTGCTTAAGTAGAAATTAGAGCAAAAATAAAAAATGTCTCATTTAATGGTGATCAAATTTTGCAAAAAGCAAGCCCATCATCATGACAAAAAGATAGCCCCTTTAATGTCCTACATAGCTTATCTTATTTTGTGTAGTCCTGTCAACCTGAAAGTATTTTAAACTAAAAGCAAAAAAGTTCATGTCTAAAATTATGGTCTAGCTGGTCCTCCTTTATCTCCTAAGGTGCACATCTCTTATGTCCTCATCAAAATTAGAGTCTTTGTAGCTCTTTTTGCCACAATAGTAAAAGTACCAACAAAATTAGAATTACTCACCACAGCAGTATCGAAAACCCTCTCTTAAGTACCAGTAGTTCTAAAACTACTCTCAAAAATCCTCCTCTGCAGTTCAGAATTTGCAATACCCCTTTCTGCCCTAACTATAGTAGTCGTTCTCTAAACCTTTAATGTAATATCATCCTGTCTTTTGTCATAGCCATCACAGTTTAAGTCACTACTATATCATGTGGTGTCGCACTTCTAGTAGATCCTCGAGTCTCCTTCAAAGATTGAATCACCCCTTCTATTTGTGCTGCAATCCTCTTGCTACTAGTGGCTCTTCTTACAGTCTCTCCCTCCTCAGTTGTGTCACCTTTTATTCCCCTCAGTAAAGCAACCTAGTGCTCTCTCACAACTCAATAAACCATCTTGATCAACCACCTATCATACCTCTCTGTAGTCCTAAGTGAAATTCCAAAACAAACAGCATGATAACTCCTCAGCCAGCCACCCCTAATGGCTCCGGTAATGGAAGATGTGATTTGCATAGACTTTGGGAAAGGAAAACTAGGGGCACATCCTGAGTCTACCTCAAAACCCTCATCCCCTAGTGGAAGGTCATTCAAACCAAACCCAACAAACAAACCACTTGATACCCATGGCCTTAGTCATGGGAGATCTAATCCCTTACCTTGGCTTTGGTAAAAATGTGTCCTCTTGGAGTAAGTTAAAAGCAACCATCCTATCTAATCTCTGATCGAGTCTTTGTCACATCCCAATTTTAGAGATATGATGGTCCTAGAACATGAGGAGACATAAGATCACCAACACCCATAAAACCCACTCATGTACATATAAACACTACCTTGGATTGTACCAAAACCTTATACATTAACTTGATTATCCAATAATAAGGAAAACTTTGACTAATGGAAGCATAGTATTAAAATACTTTAAATATAATCCATAAGAAAATAACATTTAAGACTCTAAATAAATTATCAAATGAGTAATATCCCAAAAAAAACTCTCAGAGCATCTACGAGTGACTCTTCATAGTATAGTATAATAAAAGACTTGGATAAGGGAATTCCCTGAGCGAAGTAGATTACTTGAGCTATCACCTTGCCTCCTCAAAATGCTCACCTGGAACCACACAAGGAAAAGGAGTGAGATAGATGATCTCAATGCGTAAACAATCATAACTTGAACAATAACACATATCCCTTTATAAGGGTTCATAATTCATAAATTCATGGTTTGCAATTTAGCAAGGATTATATAAATCAACTTGTAAACTTATAACTTACAGAGTTGATGGCCATTGGCTTATTCACTCGAGGGAGAGGTAGCATTATACCAAATTCCAACTCTCAACTTATAACTTATAAAGAAGCGTGGAACTGATCAGGCTCCACGGCTAGAATCGCTCCTTCTAGCTAAAGTGGATACACTACCCATATTCATTGGGTTAAGACCATGTGCATAGGTTCTAATGATTTCCCACATCAGTACGAGGATTTGCTACATAAAGGGTTCATAGAAGCTATAGCTACAACTAATGGCAATCACTTATAACAATAACATTGAAGAATGCAATCACATGTAACATAATAGCAATAGCAGTTTAGCTTATTGAACAAAAGATAAATAATAGTGTAGTTTTAGAAAGAAAGTAAGGTAAGCTAATAATTACAAAGGTTCTTTCTTATCACTAAATAAACATGTATAGTTTCAGACCAATTATTCTTTGGCAACTCAAGCTTAACAAAGAATTCATGTAATCATAATTTAGGATAGAAAAGAACTTGGGTTTCAAGAATCTCAAAGGTTCACATAACTTAATAACTTGTACTTGTAAGATGAACATAATGTTTACTCACCTTGTGGTCCCTTAGCTCCTAATTGTTGTAGCCCTTAAACTTGTAATAATCCTCAAACTCTAACATACATTACAATTCAATACTTAGCATTTGCTTAACATCATGCTATCCCATCCCATAACTACCCCATGCACATAGAATATTCACATATACTTGGAGTTGCACTTAGAAGTTCACTCATCACTTGCACATATCATATTGGCTTTTAAAGTCTTGCATACTTTGCATTCATAAGCTCACATGAAATCACATTATAACTCATACTATGACTTTTCTAAAGTCAAACATAATATATCATAATCTTAATATCAATTCAATTTAACATTCAACTTAGTACACTTAACATTTTCCATATATATATATATATATATATATATATATATATATATATATATATATATATATATATATATATATATATATATATCAACTCAACATGTAACATTAAAAGTATCATGCTTATCTTTTTTGAATAAATTACACAATCAACCTCATAGTCAATTTATGGTCATTAATCCACAATTAACACATCATAAGGCCTAATTCACATGCCACTTAATCATATACACATATTAATCACAATATAGTATTAGGGTTAAAAAACCCTAGGTAGGCCGAATTGTCTCTAGGCTTTGTCTAGAGTTATTCCTTCAACCAACATGTAATTAAATCATTTATCATCCATATATACATGTCAAAAATTACTAAAATATATCATACAAAAATTATAGACATTGGGATCAAAATTCCAATGTAGGCCAAATGCATACTTTTATGGAAAACATAAACTTTCTTATTTTTTGCACTTTCTTTTCATTATAGTAATATGCAAAAACATGATTTAAACCAATATTTTTCATGTAAACATAACAAAAGTCATTTTAGAATACATATATATATAGGAATTGGCACCATCTTGTAGAACATATGCATGAAAATTCCAATTTTAGGTTTTAGGGTGGAAAATATGGATTCTCTTACTTTTCGTACTTTCTGATCGTTACAGTAATATACAAAAAAATGATTTAAATCAATATTTTTCATATAAACACAAAAAAAAAATAGTTTAAAATGCAACATCATACAAATTAGCACCCCCTCCTCTTGTAGAATGTCCATGAAAATTCCAACTTTTGGTTTTAGGGTTCACCTTTGGTGGATTCGCAAAGAAGGATTCACCTTTGGTGGATTCACAAAGAAAGAGTTGTGCTTATGGTTGAAAATCATTTTCTTCTTCAAACAAAAAACCTAGACCAAATTTAACAAGAAGAAAAATAATAAATATATAGCCCTAAATAGATTTCTCATGGTTATTTTTATAAAAATCAAGTAGTAGATTGAAAGAAATGAAAAACTTATGAAAATGATCATAAAATCACAAGGTTTGAAGGTACCTTGTGAATTTCGGTTGAGAGAATTTTTCTATAAAAATTTCAAAGAATAATAAAATGGTGGCTGCTACAATAGGGCTGACCAAAATTTACATTTATATATTTAGGATTTTGGCAAAATTACAAGTTTACCGTTAATGAGCTAGGTTATGAGTGTTTTAGTGTGTTGGGCTTTAGTGAGTTGGGCCTTTTAATTTTATTTATGGGCTGGTTATAGATAATTAAAAATGAAATATTTTTCTTATTATTTTCATTGAAATTCCCCCAAAAATATTTATTTAAAAATGCTCATAAAAACTATTTTATTCTTAAAAATCGCTTTGTGCATGAAAATTTACTTTATGTGCAATAAATCATTTTATGTTTATGCACTTCATATAAATCACTTATTTCACAATAATAATTCATATTATGCATATTAGAACTAATCTAACATGCCATGTACTCATCAATCACATAACACAAGAATTTTCATAAAAGCACACATTTTGCCATAATAGCTCTAAATTTAAGTAAGTTGTCATTAGACTCCTAAGGTAGGTGTGGATTGTTATATTCTCCCCCCTTCAAAAAAATTCATCCTCGAATTTAGATACTTACTCATATGCTCTCAAAAAGCTGAGGATGCTTCTGTCGCATCTCTTCCTTGGCTTCCCAAGTACATTCGTCCATTCCATGATTTCAGCATTAAACCTTGATCATGGGTATCTCCTTGTTCCTTAATCTTTTAACTTGTCGATCCACTATGGCTATTGGTAACTCCTCATAGGATATTTGCTCATCTATCATGATGTCTAGAGGTAACAAAACATGGGATGGATCCAATACGCATTTCTTCAACATTGAGATATGAAATACCAAGTGCACATGTGCCATAGTTGGGGGTAGGGCAAGTCTATAAGACACTTCCCTAACTTTATCCAAGATCTCGAAAGGATGAGTGAAGCGAGGAGATAGTTTTCCTTCTTACCAAATCTCATGACACCTTTTATAATGGAAACCTTTAAGAAAACATAATCTCCTATAGCAAAATGAACGTCCTTTTTCTTAGGGTCTACATAGCTCTTTTGTCGATTGAAGGTCGTCTTCAGCTGATCTTGAATCAATGGTACCTTTTCGGTAGTCTCCTTAAGCAATTTCAGCATCTCCACATACTTGTCTCTAAGCTCAACCTAATAAACTAGAGAATGACATTTTCTTCCATACATTGCTTTGTATAGTGCCATACCAATAGACAAATAGTAACTGTTTGTCACATCCCAACCTTATGAGATACGACGGTCCTAGAACATGAGGAGACATAAGGTCACCCACGCCCGTAGAACCCATTAACATATAACAATCATGCCTAGGATCTTACCGAACCTCTTTCATTAACTCATTTAAAACATTTAGATAAATACCATAATTTGCGGAAGACTTAAATAAATTGTTACATATAAAATCCATAAGGAAAAATAATATAAATCTCTATAAGTATCGATTATCATTCCTGGAGCATCTAAAGACAAGACTTCATAAACATAGTATTATTGATAACTCGGACAAGGAATTCCCCAAGCGAAGTAGGATGCTTGAGCTATCACCTTGCCTCCTCACATTTGCTCACGTGGAACCACACAAGGAAAAAGGGTGAGATAGATAATCTCAATGAGTAAACAAAAAGGGCTCATACATTATCACATATTCCTTTGAAAGGAAACACATAGCTTATACACATAGTTCATAGTTTATAACTCATGAATCAGGTTGCAATTTAAGCAAGGTTCAATTTAGCAAGTTTTGCAGAAATCATACTTATAACACTTATAGAGTGGAGACACTGCTCAATCCACTCTAAACACATTGAGGAGAGGTGGCCTTTGCCAAATTCCAACTCCCATCACTTATAAAGCGTGAAAGTGATCAGGCTCCACGGCTAAAATCTCCCCTTCTAGCTGAGGTGGATACACTACCCTTATCCATCGGGTTAAGACCATGTGTATAGGTTCCAATGATTACCCGCATCGACACGAGGATTCTGCATAAAGGGTAAAGGTACCATAGCTAGAGCTATTGGTAAACACAATTAACAATATCACATATGGCAACAATAACATGTATTTCAATAACAATAGTAGTTTGGCTTTCAATAATAACACAATGAAAGTGTAGTTCCAAAAAGAACACAAGTTAGGGTGTTTATCACAAAAAAATGTTCTCATCGGATAAGCAAAATAGTTTTGGACCAAATGTCCTTTAGCAACCCAAGCTTAACAAAGAAATCATGTAATAATATTTAAAAATGGAAAGAACTTGGGTTTCAAAGATCACAAAGGTTCACATAGCAATATATCACATTCTTGTAACACAACAAAATGTTGTTTACACTTATAGCATGAATACGATGTTTACTCATACTTGTAACAAAAGCATTGCGTTTACTCACCTTGGGGTTCCTTTGCTCCTAGTACTCATAGTCCTCTTTTGTACTTCTAAGGCTCCTCAAACTCTAACATGATATTTGATTTAATACTTAGTATTTATTTACTCATTATGTTCCTATCCCATAACTACCCATACACATATAGCATACACATTAGAGTTCACTCATAGGTGTACTCATCACTTGCACATATCACGTTGACTTAAAAGTCTTGCATACTTAGGCCTTATAGGCTCACATGAAAACATATTGCAATCATATCAATATCTTTTTAAGGTCATCACATTATCATTACCTCAATATCAATTCACTTATCAATTATCTTAGTTCACTTTACACTTCCATACATGTCAACTTAACAATTAATCCTTCAAACATCATGCTTAACTCTTATGATCTCTTTCACTTCATTAACTCATAACCATATATTCATCATCAAGTCATCATGACATCTAGTTCCAAATTCCTCAATCACGCTTTCATTCTAACCACAATATGATATCAAGATACCTTAAGTATACCTTAAGTATGCCAAAACACATTTAAGCTTATCTAGGATCATACCTTCAATTCACATGCAATTTTCATCATCTACTATACATACATACATGTCAACAATCATCAAAACACATCACATTAAATTTATAAACATTTGGACACAATGGTTCATGTAGGCCGAATGCATCTTTAAGGTGAAAACCAAATTCTTCTTCTTTTTGTGTTTTCCGTCTATTTCAAAAATATGCAAAAACATGGTTTAAACCAAGATTTTTCATGTAAACATAACAAAAATCATTTTAGAACTCAAATCCATAATAATCAGCCACTATTGGTGCCATTTATATATAAAAATTCAATCTTTTGCATTATAGTGCACAAAACATGAGTTTTCTTGTTTTCGGTATTTTCCGGTCATTTCAGAAATATGCAAACAGTTTGTTTAAACCATTATTTTTCATTCAATCATTGAAAATATTAGTTTAGAACACATTATCTCACAAATTGGCAGCCATAGGTAAGGTTTATACAAAAAAAATTCCAAGTTCAAAGCCTTAGGTGAAAAATCATGAGTTTCTGCGCTTTCCGTGCATTTCGTTTATTTCAACGATAAACAAACACATGATTCAAATCATTATTTTTCATCTAAACAAAACAAATATCATATTAGAACATCAATTCACACAAATCAGCAGCCATGTATTCATGAAAGAATAGAATTTTCCAATTTCCAAATCTTAACACGAAAACCTTGAATTCTTTTGTTTTTCGAAAATTTTTGGTCATCACAGAAATATACAGAAATATTATTTCATGCAATATTTTTCATCAAAACAAATCAAAAATCAGTTTAGAATGCAAATAAACACAAATCGCACCCCCCCCCCCCCCCCCCCCCTTATGATGTCTGTGCAATAAAATTGTGATTTTAAGTTATAGAATTCACCTTTCGAGAAAATCTTGCGGAAAGAATCGTGTTTTCAGTAGAAAATAAATTTTCTCTCCCAAAAATTCACTCAAATAGAATTGAATCTATAGAAATCAGTAATCAAACAATTCAAAATAATTTTCCCATAATTTATTTCATAGAAAACAGTTTAGAAATCGAAAGAGATTAAAAACTTATGATTACGGTCACAAAATCGCGAAACGGTAAAGTGTTTTTGATATTTCAGTAGAGAGAATTATTTTGAGAGGTTTTCCTACCAGAATACAGAAAGAATGAGGGAGTGGCTGCTGGAAAACCCTTGTTGGCTGAAAATTTGAATATATATTAGGGTTGGAGTGGAATTTCCACTATTACCCTTAATGAAATAAGTTAGGAGCATTTTTGTATAGTGGGCTTTTGGGTATTGAGCCTTTTTCTTTAAAATTTCGGCTGAAGTGTTTTAGAAATGAAAATAATATTTTTCATTTTAATTTTGGAGTATTTTCCTCAAAATATTTATTTAAAAATATTTTAAAAATACCCATAAAATTATTTTATGCTTAAAAATTGTTTTATGCATGAAAATTCATTTTATTGAAAATAATTTCCTTTATGCAAATGCATTTCATGTAAATCATTTATTTCACAATAACAACACATATTATGCATATTAAAATTAATTTAATATGCCACATACTCATCAATCACTTTGATCACAAGCATTCACACAAGCACACACTTAACCTTATAGATTCTAATTCAAGCAATTTATTACGAAAATTCTTAGGGTGGGTGTGGGTTGTTACACTGTTGTTGTAGGCGAACTCAATCAAAGGTAGGTACTTATCCCAGCTACCACTAAAATCTAGGACACACATTCTTAACATATCCTCAAGTGTCTAAATTTTCCTTTTAGATTGTCCATTTGTTTGAGGGTGAAACATAGTACCAAAGTCCAACTGCGTTCCCAATGCTTCTTGCAACTTTTGCTAGAACCTCAAGGTAAATTGATTATCTCGTTCTGAAATTATAGAAACTGGTACTCCGTGCAATTTTACACCTTATCTATGTATAACTGCGCATACTAGGCTATAAATATATGGTCTTGACTTCCAGAAAATGAGCCAACTTTGTTAGTTGATCCACTATGACCTATATAGGGTCGTAACCTTTGAAGGTTCTAGGTAACCCAACTACAAAGTCCATTATGATATGCTCCCACTTTCACTGAGGTAGCTCAATCTCTTGTAGTAGTCTAGAGGGTCATTGATGCTCATACTTGACTTGTTGGTAAGTTAGGCATGATGCCACAAACTTAGCCACATCCTTCTTTAGTCTAGCCCACCAATAATTAGCTCTCACATTGTGATACATCTTAGTAGTTCTAAGATGAGCACAGTAAGGTGTCTGATGTGCTTCCTTCAATATTTTCTCCC
The DNA here is from genome assembly GCA_947687605.1 of Reutealis trisperma. Classification (NCBI taxonomy): domain Eukaryota; kingdom Viridiplantae; phylum Streptophyta; class Magnoliopsida; order Malpighiales; family Euphorbiaceae; genus Reutealis; species Reutealis trisperma. The sequence goes on along the minus strand of CANTUT010000519.1, from coordinate 389,547 downwards.
TTAGCCCATTCACATCAAGCACACATACTCTCTTACCACACTTTAGAATCTCATCAATTACTTTTAATTCAAAGTTCTTTCATTTCTCAGTCTCATCCTTCAACTTAACTAAGTATGGGTCCTTATCTTACAAAGCCTTTATCTCCTCCACTAGCTTTGAATTTACTTGAAAATGAGCCACTAAAGCTTGTGATTCTCCAATCTCTAGCCTCAAGCCCTGACTAAAAAATCCTTTTAAATCCTTCATGATCGGCCTCTTTTGCACAGTCCTATGGGCTAGGCTTCCCATCAATTTTTGACTCAAGGCATCCTCCACAACATTCGCCTTTCTGGGATGGTAGAGAATTTAGCAATCATAGTCCTTTAACTGTTCAATCTATCTCTTTTGCCTCAAGTTAAGGTCTCTTTAGCTCAAGATATACTAAAGACTCTTATGATCCATATAGATCTCGCATTTTGTTCCATACATATAGTGTCTCTAGATCTTTAGAACAAGAAATACTGTGGCCAATTCTAAATCATAAGTAGGGTAATTCACTTCATGCTTCTTAAGTTTCCATGATGCATAAGTAATGACTTTACCATTTTGCATCAAGACGCATCTAAGTCCTACTCTCAAGGCGTCACAGTAAACTGTGAACCCTTCTTCACCTTTGGGTAAAGCCAAAATTGGCACTGATATCAGGCACTTCTTGAGCTTTTGGTAACTCTCTTCATAGGACTCCTCCTAATTAAACTTAACTTATTTTCTAGTCAACTAGTCAATGGTGCTGCTATTTTAGAAAATTCTAGTACAAATCTACAATAATAGCCAGCCATACCTAAGAAACTCTAAAACTTTAGAAACTATTGTGGGTCATAGCCAATTGGCTACCACTTCAACTTTCTTAGGGTCACCTTAGATCCCTTCTTTACTTACTACATGCCCAAGAAAATTGATAGACTCTATGAAAAATTCACACTTAGACAACTTCGCATATAGCTAGTGATCATGTAGTGTTTGCAACAAGATCCTTAGATGCTTTTCATGCTCTTCTTTACTTTTAGAGTAAATCAGGATGTTATCAATGAAAACGATCTTGAACTTGTCAAAAAATGGCTTGAACACTCGATTCATCAAGTCTATAAAAGTAGCTAGAGCTTTTGTCAAACTAAACTATAGAATCGTGAACTTATAGTGACCATATCTTGTATGAAAAGCAGTCTTGCAGATGTCTTCTTCATAAATCTTTAGCTAATGATAACTGGACCTCAAGTCAATCTTAAAAAAGTAACCAACTCCTTATAGTTGGTCAAATAAATCATCTATCCTTGGCAAAGGATACTTACTCTTTACAGTGACTTTTTTGAGCTAGCAATAATCGATACACATATGGAATGAACCATCTTTCTTTTTCATGAATAGTACTAGCATGCTCCATGGCCAACTACTCAGTCGGATGAAACCCTTATCAAGTAGATCATGCAATTGTGTCTTTAATTCTTTCAACTCCACTGGTGTCAAACAATATGGTGGTATCGTTATGGGCTGCATGCTCAATAATAGCTCCATGTTGAACTCGATATCATGATCTAGTCGTATTCTAGGTAGATCTTTTGGAAAGGCATCTATGAACTCATCTACTACTAGTATGCACTTGTCACAAACTATAGCTTCCTTGTCGGTATCGATAATGTGAGCTAAGTATGCTTGGCACCCTTTCCTTAACATCCTTCTTGCTCCCAAATTCAGTGGGTTCTCATTTCTATCTCCTTGATACACAAATTTCTCCCATCCTTAGTTCAAAATTCTACTTGCTTTTCTCTATAGTCAATACGGCCTCCATGCTTATATAGCCAATCCATTCCCAAGATTACGTTAAATTCTAGCACATCAAGTTCTAACAATTCCATAGGAAATTTCCATCCATTGATGTCTACCTCATAATTTTTAAATATGTATTTCACTTTCATAATTTCTCCCAAAGGAATCAACACTATTAGGGATCCATTCATTAACTCCTTATCTCTACCAAGACTCTCAGCAAAACATAGAGATACGAATAAGTGCATAGCACTAGAATCTATCTAGCATCTTACACTAGAAGTTTGAATGGGAATAAGCTCTAACAGGTTAAGCAGCTATGTGGACCTTCTTCTTAGTAGGCATTCTACTATAACGGCTAAGGGTATTCCATGCTAACTCCCTTCTAACCCATATAATCCCACTATCACACTATCATATTTGCCATGCATTTAACATAAGCACCCATCATATAATATCACATCATAGGACACATGTCACCTAGCATATATCATATATCATGGCATGTATTATGTATCCTAATCATGTAACACATAACTTATAGTATAATGAGCTCTCCTATCATTTAAAAGTCAATCATTTCATAAGCAATAAGGGATCAATCCACTAGTCAACCAACATGGAATTTAATTATTTATCATTCATATATACATATTAACAATCATTAAAATATATCATATAAAAATTATAGATATTAGGATCAAAATTCCAATGTAGGCCGAATGCGTACTTTCATGGAAAACATGAACTTTCTTACTTTTCACACTTCCGTTCATTACAGTAATATGCAGAAACATGGTTTAAACCAATATTTTTCATGTAAACATAACAAAAATCATTTTTGAATACATATACGTAAGAATCGGCACCACATTGTAGAACATATGCATGAAAATTCCAATTTTAGGTTTTAAGGTGGAAAACATGGATTCTCTTGCTTTTCATACTTCCCAATCATTATAGTAATCTACACAAATATGATTTAAATCAATATTTTTCATCTAAACAGAACAAAAAATATTTAGAATGCATCATCATACAAATTGGCACCCCCTGGTGGAATATGCATGAAAATTCCAAATTTTGGTTTTAGGGTTCATCTTTAGTAAATTCGCGAAGAAAGAGTTGTGCTTATGGTTGAAAATTGGATTCTTCTTCAAACAAAACACCTAGGCTGAATTTAATAAGAAGAAAAACAATGAATATATAGCCCAAAATAGATTTCTAATTGTTAGTTTTATAAAAATCAAATAGTAGATTGAAAGAAATGAAAAACTTACAAAGACGATCACAAAATCGCAAAGTTTGAAGGCAACTTGTGAATTTCGGTTGAGAGAATTTTTCTGTAAAAATTCTAAAGAATAACATAATGGTAGCTGCTACAATAGGGCTAGCTAAAATTTAGGTTTATATATTTAGGATTTTGGCAAAATTACAAGTTTGCCATTATGAGGCCTCGCCCGAGCATTGGCCCGGTTCACTAAAGGAAACCGAGATGCTCATTCAAGTTTAATCTTACGATAGAACCCTCAGGTTTGGATTTGATTGATTTTGAAAATGATTTTGGGAGCCACCACCCAAATTTATTTTTAAATGGAAAAGTTGAGGAAAAAGCCCAATTGACTCTAATTCATTAATTTTCAATTAATTTACCCATGGATTAAATCATTAGTCTCAAACTAAATTGAGTTCGGGGACTAGATTTTTGGTTTTAAATAATCTAAATTTGGCTCTTAAGTTTAATTTGACTTTGAAAATTTAATTTCATGGATGACAAATATTATATGACAATATCATGATTAATGCATGAGTATGGTATAAGTGCAATGAGAAAATTAAAATAAAACATTCACAATTTACATTAAAAAATGGGTAAAAAGAGATTGATTGAGATTTGGATTTGAGGTTTAGATTTAGATTCCAAACGTGCCTATGTACCCCATTGAATGGAGATCAAAACCCACATAGTTCATTCCACGATTAAGTGGAGGGGTTTAAGAGTTGATCATATTGATTTTGGTTTGAGTGTTTTGAGAGTGAGGAAAAAGGCTGATGTCTTTGCTTTTGGCAGGCAGAGGGTTTTACCAGACCGAAGTTTCATTTTATCGAGATCAGTTGATTAGATGGATTGGAAGATTAATTAATTAATTAAAATGATTAATTAACTAATTAATATGATGAAATGGATGGATTGATGGGTTAATTAATTAAAATAATTAATTAATAATTTGGATGAAGGGTGGATTAAGAAAAAGGATTAATTTGCTTTTTGAAAACAAGAATGATTTTTGAAAAAAAAAAGAGTGATTAATTAATTAATTAATTGAGTGATTAATTAAAAAAGAGTTTTAGTTAATTAAAAAGATTAATTAATTAATTATAGAGTGATTGGAGGAAGAAGAAGAGAGGAATTTGAGGATAGCAATCTACTCAAATTCAAAGGGTGAAGAGAAATGAGAAGTGGAGGGGGGTATTTATAGGAAAAATGGGTGAGGGTAGTTTAGGTATTGAAAATGTGAAAATTGGGGCTAGAAAGGAGTGAAAATTGAACTAAAAGGGGTAAAAGGGTCTTTTTCTGTGCAAGAAAGAGGGTCCACTCACATCAGACAGATGTGATGTCGCACCAAGCCTATGCAGCACCGCTTCAAACATGTGCTGCATGTCACAGACAGACTGTGCAGCACCGTATAGCTCTGACGTGGCTCTACACACCTACCATGTAGCAATTTTTAAGAGATAGGTTAGTATGGAGTATAAAAAATTTAGATGTCTGATAGCAATATAATTTGAAGGCTAAAAATTTTCTTTCAGGGTCACTGCCCCTAAACCCCTGCCTGCTAACCAGTTAGCGGGACCACCGTAATGGCTTTACGTAACACGTTAAACTCAGTAGGTACTAAGGCTGTGTTTGGATAATAAGGGTGTAAATTTGAGGGTTCACAACCATTAATGAGTTAGGTTATGACTGTTTTGGTATGTTGGACTTTGGGGAGTTGGGCTTTTTAATTTTATTTATGAGCTGATTATGGGTAATTAAGATGAAATATTTTAATTATTATTTTCATTAAAATCCCCTCATAAATATTTATTTAAAAATGCTTATAAAAACAATTTTATGCTTTAAAATCGCTTTATGCATGAAAATTCACTTTATGTGCAATAAATCATTTTTTGCTTATACACTTCATGTAAATTACTTATTTCACAATAATAATTCATATTATGCATATAAGAACTAATCTAACATCCCATATACTCATCAATTACATATACAGAAATTTTCATAAAAGCACACATTTTACTATAATAGCTCTAAATTCAGGTAAGTTATCACGAGACTCCTAGGGTAGGTGTGGGTTATTACAATCTCAATAAGGCATATACAAACTAAAAAGCAAAGGTCACCACCCTGAAAATGATTCATCAGTCACATTTCTAAGATAACCCGAAACATAAAATAAACACCTACAAAGTATCCCTAACAAAAAGGGTAAGAACAGATAAATTTTTCTCACTTGGAGAATAATTGAGGAGGGAATATGTCTCTCCAAATCTTAAACAAAGCAATCGAGACTCATCAGTGTCTCCACTAGTATAGCTCTAACCACAAATACCTCTGTTTCATCTACAATACCAATCTTGCCACTCTGGCATCATCCCAATCAATAAACTCATGAAATAGGTATCCAACTCTCAAATAGAAAATCAAAGCCTTTATCTTAAGTCTTCACCCCCTCATATCTTCCTAGTCACCAAGATCATTAAACTTCTTAATCATAGTAATTAAATTAACTTGACCATCACCAATCACCATATGGCTTACAACATTTTAAGGTAAGTCCAAAACTCTTGAAAAATATAGAAAATGCAAAACTTTAAACTCTGGCACCACTAGAGTTGCCTCCAAGTTACAGCTAAGCCATAGAATTAAACCTTTTAAAGGTGGAACATAACTCCTTAGTGTGAGGCCTCGCCCGAGCACCGGTCCGATCCGCCGAGGGATCGAAATGCTCTTCGGGAGAAACTCCACTATTGGAACTCGCTGTGAGTTTAGAAAATTGATTTGTGCATTTTGACAGTTGAAAAGTGAGTCGCCACTTTAATTTACTTATTTTAGTTGGGAAAATTAAAGAAAACCCCAAATTGATTGACTCCAAAATTTGATTTTATCCCAATGGAAAAATGCACCAATCCACGAGTGATCAAGGAGGGCTCGGGGATCAGGTTTTGGTAATTACACAATTTAAGAAAATGTTATTTTCTTTAGCTTGGCTTGAAATGCAAAATAACTCTTAAAATTGAATTTTTGTGTATGCATGAACAAAAATATAATGATGAATGAACAAATATGTATATATATGATGTGATGGAATGACAGTAATAAATAAATAGGAAAGATAAATCCTACTTAATTATTACAATATCAAAACAAATGAAACAAAGGGGATCTTTACTCTAGCCCTTATGGGTACTAGGAAAAGCACACATTCCCCAAAATAAACCAAAATAAAATCACAAGTAAAATATGAATAAATCAAAATAAAAAGGAAAACAATATATTAATAAAAAAGATTTTTGGAGTTGATGCCTTTCAGAATGGCAGCCTGCGTATCCTATTGAATAGGAATCAAACCCCATGCAGTTCTCCCTTCTTGCGAAGGAGGGGTTTTAGAAATGTGTTGATTTGCTTATTAACTTAATTCTGATCCTTAAATTAATAAGTTTTTTAGATCTTTTCAGTTTTAGACCTAAAGAAAATTCTAGATCTGAATTTAGAATTTTAAAAATAAGAAAGGGATTATACCTTTGCTTTTATCGGCTTTCGAACGAATGGAACTAGTTTGGCTCCGGATCTCAACTCCACCTTGAATTCAAAGGAAGCTTGGAATCTGGATCTAGAAGCAGCAACTATGTGAGTATAAGAACAAAAAATATGCCTGAATTGCTGTGAAATGCTCTGAAAATGCTTTAGAATCTGTTAGGAATTATTGGGATTCGTGTCCAACTGTGCCAAATGAGGCTGGAAGAGGCTCCTATTTATAAAGCTGATAGAGGAGGTGCCAGCGGTACAGACGGCGGCACCGGCGCAGCACCTGAGGCAAGCGCGGCACGGCTGACACGCCGGCCATCTAGGCGGCATTCTAGACGTGTTGCCATTCTGGCGGCATGGTAATTTACCGACGGCACAGCATGAGTGCCGCCTCCTGGGCAGTATGATTTCCATGCCGCACCGGCGGTATGGTAGTTTCATGGTGGCACGTCATGCGTGCCGCCTCCTGGGCGGCACGAAAATCGTGCCTCCCTGCGCCACTCGTGCGGCTCGATCTGTTTTCGTCCGTTTCGGGCCCGTTTCAGCTCCGATTTGAGCTCTGCTTGATTCTGTGGATTCATAATTGAAAGACGGTCCACTGGAGGTGCATTTTTTAGGGTTCACACTTAGCAGCACCAAAATAGAGACCATGGGCCACCGGATCCCAAAACCTAAATCAAGCCCTCAAAAAAAATCTCAATCCACTTAAACTCCACATAATGCCACCATGGCAACTATTCCATACCAACCTAAGTTAAGTTCCTCAACCTTGTCGAGTTTCTCAGTTCGTAAATGCATAACTCTACAAACACAAAAGTCATATAAAAAATTACATTCACAAAAGCAAATGCATGAATCCACCCTTTTGCATCCATACAATCATCCATTATAGGGATCATCATAGATCATTAATGGCATAGAAATTAAACAAAAGGTCTGTGAATCCTAAAACATGCATACATGAACATGCATCATCTATGCAAAAATATACATGCATATGCAACTATCAGCAGCATGCATAATAATGTATAAGTCGAGCTAATAGCCTCTCCTAATGCTGACCAATACGTCCCCGAAGCTAACCAACACCTCTTAAAGCTAACCAATGCCTCTTTAAAGCTAAATGATACCTTTCCAAATCTAATTGATGAAGTGTGACTTCCGGAGTCCTTTTAATCCTAACAAAATTCTTTTAAACCTTCCAAAAGGCCCAACCCCTCAAAATCAAAATCTGAAGTTTCTTAAGCACAACCAAAATCCTATCAGAATCTCTTAAGTCAACTCGCCATAGGATGAGACTTTCATCTTATCAAAATCTTTTTAGAATCTCTTAAGCTAACTCGCCATAGGCTAAGGCTCTCCTTTTACCAAAATCTTTTTGAATCTACCAAGCTAACTCTCCATAGGCTGAGGCTCTCCTATCAAAATCTTTTCCAAATCACTTGAGCTAATTCGCCATAGGCCGAGGCTCTCCCTTTACCAAAATCTTGTCAAAATCTCTCAAGTTGACTTACCATAGGTTGAGGCTCTCCTTGCAGTAAATTATCTTATTTAAAATTCTCTTCCACCTATGAGTATCTAGAAAAGGTCACCTAGATATCCATATGGTTCTTATTTCCATCTCTTTTATCCAAATCCATCAATTCCACCCATAAATATCTAGAAACGATCACCTAGATATCCAAGTGGTTCCTTTTTCCATCTCTCTTATCCAAATCCATCAATTCCACCTTTAGATGTCTAGAAACGATCACCTAGACATCTATATGGTTCCACTTTCCACATCTTTTACTTGAATCCATCGACTCACCCAAAAATATCTAGCCACCAATGTAGATATCCCTTTGATCCATTTTTTCTTCCATTTATCAGCCCCCAAAAGAAAACTTTTTAGCCTTCAAATACATTGCTACCTAGATAACTAAATTTTCTAAACCCCAAACTAACAACCAACCTCTAAAAAATAAATAAATAAATAAAGGCTGAGCTGTGTCAACATGGCGTGGATCCATGCCTTGCTTGGGTGGCAGTTGCGCTAGCATGGCACTGATCTGCGTAGTGAACTTGATACGAATCTGTGCCCATGGTCCACCTTTTTATAAAAAAATGTCCATTTTGCCCTTTTTAGCCCCTTTTGACCTTACCCTTTTGGGTCTTTTCACTTTTTCAATCCCTAAACCACCCTCACCCACTTTTCTTATAAATGCTCCCCCCCATTCTTCCATTTTCCCCACCCTTTAAATTTGAGTATATTGCTATCCTTAAATTCCTCTCTTCTTCTCTCTCTAACCACTTTCTAATTAATTAATTATATCACCCTAACTAAGTTAATTAATCTTTTTAATTTACAAAAACTATTTTTTTAAAATAATCACTCAATTAATTAATTAATCTTTTTAATTAATTAATTAATCACTTTTTTAAAAATCAAATTAATGTTTTTTTAATCAAAACTTCATCTAAATTAATTAATTAATCATTTTAATTAATTATCTATCTATCCATTTCATTACATTAATTAGTTAATTAATCATTTTAATTAATTAAATAATCTCTCGATCAATCCAATCACTTGATCTCAATAAAACGGAATTTCAGTATGGTAAAACCCTTCGCTGGCCAAAAGCAAAGTTATCAGCCTTTTTTTCTCAACTACAAACCCAAATCAAATCAATCAATCCAATCAATCTATAAACCCCTCCACTTAACTATGGCGAACTACATGAATTTTGATCCCCATTCAATGGGGTACGTAGGCACATTTGGAATCTAAATCCAATCTCAAATGAATTTCATTTTCCACTTATTCTCAATTTTAATTATTTATTCTCAATGCTATTTGTAAGGAAATCTATGGTCTTCCTAGAATCCTATAAGGGATAGAGAAGACATCCTATTTTTAATTAATTCATGTAATTAGCTTAAATAATTTGAAAATAAGGAGCGATTATGTGGTTCCCCTAAAATGCATAAGGACTAGAGGGAATACTTTCCTTAATTTATGGATGTTTTATTTTATTCACTGTTTAATTTTCTATGTACTTATAATTATGCCATGCTCACATATCTAATTACCATCTCATAAATGTCATTTATGAAATTAATTTTCTAAGTCAAATTAAATTTAAGAGTCAAATTTAGATTATTTAATCAAAAGCCTAGTCCTCGAGCTCAACCTAGTTCGAGGCTAGTGATTTTATCCTAGGATAAATTAATTAATTAAAATTAATTAATTAGAGTCACAAATGGGTTTTTTCTTACTTTTTCCATTTTAAAATAAATTAGGTTGGCGATTCCTGAAATCACTTTTCAAAATCAAAAATCAATTTTTCAAACGATAACTATTCTAATCGTGAGTACTGAAACTCATTTCATGACCTCCTTACAAATCATTTGCCTTTCCTTAAGGAAATTTTCTCATGTGAAGGAGGGGTATTCAAGCAAGGCCTCATAGTTAGCGATTCCATTAAGGACTAGTTGCTACACTTTTTTAATAAAAAAGGAAAGTAAATAAGAGGATTACTATTTGGTTAAGGAAAAATTTTATAAAATAATTTTCATTTGGCTCATTAAATATAATTTGACTTTTATGCATCACTTTGCATAATAAAGGCTTCTTACCTTAACTTAGGTTTAGGAAAACATTTTAGATGGTGAGTAATATTGGCTTGATAAATCACTTTGAGTATGTTGGGAGATAGCAAAAGCATTTCAACTTGCAATGAATTCCTGATCTTTCCAGTGGTGTAATGAGCAATTAGTACTATTGGATTCTTGCGAGACTCCTTGCTTCACATGTGATTAGGTATATCAATGCTCTAGTGGGATGGAGACCTCTAACCAATCCACCCTTCATCCTTGTGCATATAGTTGCCTTAACCTTTGACCCTAGTTTTCATGCACCTAATAATCGAGACCTTTCGTACATTCATGAAACCTTTTTTGCATGCATCATACAATGACTATACATGCCTCGAACTAAGTCGAGCATGAATCTTCAATCCTCAAAACTTTTTGCCCAAGACTTTTGGCTTATTACCTCCCTCAAGCCCCAAACCATTGGCATTTTCACATCCTTTATGCCCAAAACCTTTGACACCTCACCTCTTTTAAGTCTAAGACATTTGACCCACCATCATCATTAAGCCCAAAACCTTTTCTCCCTAGTAAAAAATCTAATCTTCAAGCCAAAACCTTTTGGCCTCTAGTCCAGGACCTTATCCTTAAGCCCAGTGCCTTTAACCCAATGAACACCTATTACCCAAACACTTTAAGCTTAAAAACATTTGGCCCAAAACAGCTTAGGAAGTCCTTTTCCCTCAAAAAATTTGCATACTTTCATCACTTAGCAGTGTTTAGATGAATAATCAAGGAACAATTACTAAGATAATAGAAATAATAAATGGAACAGTATCATTGGACTAGCAGAAATCTAGTCTTATAACAATAAAAGTGAAATTACTCTTCATCACATTTTATTTGTGATAGAAGCTCTGTTTTTGTGGAGCAATATCACACTACTTATGCCTAGTGGGCCAGGTCATATGACCAGGATAATATCTCCTCCCAATTGAAATCAATGTAATGTACATAGCCTAATTTTCCTTACACCAGATAAAGGGATTTCTGCCTTTCAAAGTTATTAATTTGTACCATTTACCAAGATCTTTGAACAATTAATATTTTAGAGATATCATTTCTATCATTTCCAATGAGTTTCAAGTAAAGAAAATGAAATTCACAAATTGGTTATCAAAATAGAATTATTAAACAAGTATATTAATAAGTTGGGAATGGGTCAAATTTGACTGCAATTGAGTAATGGAAATCATTCAAATGAGATTCTAAGTAGTATTTCAAGGTTTTCGTGGAATGTACAACAATTAAACTCAATAGGAAAATAAACTAGGTTATACAAACATAGCAATATAGGATACGCTCACCTTAAGTCTTTTAACCTAAGCAATAAGGGCAATAATAAGGTCCTTACTGTTCTTCTTCCTCCTCTTCTTGCTTTTGAATTTCTTTAGGCTCTTTAAGTTTTTCTACATGCTAGTATACATATAAATTAATTTTAGCACAACAATAGCAACACCAAATGTTAAGTTTCTAATTTCTGCCTACAGTACACCTACTGACCCAGTAGTGTTGTGCCTACCATAACTTAAGCTAAAACATTCCAATTTCATTCACTATTAAAGAATTGGAAAGATAACACTTAGACACAAAACATAGTAAAATTTTAGCCATTTTGAGCGCTACATAAAATTTGGTGTAATTTCTAATCTAGCCATGCATCACTGTCCTAGATAGACTAAGATAGTCCTAATTTTGCTAGTATAATTGACAATTATTAAGTATGATGATTCAACCATTTTACTAGGTAAAAGCTAACATATTAAATATGATTTCATTAGCTTAGAGTTTGTCAAATTTTGTCTCTAAGACCCCTCAAACAGCCACTTAGTTTTGTGCCCCTATTAACCTTACATACAAAGACAGCTCCAATAAAAGCTCCATAACTCTCAAACTCTAGAGAATATTCTCAAGCCCTTTTAAAAGTTCTTATTCACATTCATGGATATAACTTTCTAGTTTGGCCAAGGCCAAATTCAAACTCCAAGGTCCTTGAATTAGAGCATCAAGTTCCAGCAATCAACTCCTCACTAAACCAAACCCTAGGTTCTCTTTAGTAATCCTTGTTGCCATGACCTCTACTCTAATACCCCTTACTTAAACTTCCTCAATTCAACTTAAACTTCCTCAATTCAACTCCTTTCTTCTATCCATATCTCAAATTTCCATCTTTCCTTCATTACTTCTTCAACTCAAATCCCAATATCAAGCAAGAAAATGAATTTTCCAAAGAAAACATAATATATTTAAGTATAAGCATGAAACCAATGAATTTAATTCTTGAACTCACCTTAAACTTAGCCTTCTAACTTTTTCACCTTCTCGTCCCATCACTCATTTTCAACTCAACCTTCTCAATTTCTCTTTCTATATGCTTAAGTTAAATGGCCAACTTTTGAGTAGGTGAGTTGAACTTATCCCATATGTATATTTTCCTTTTCTTTTTCTTTTTTTTTATTTTGTTTATGACTAAAAATTGAAAATGCTAAATTATTATTTTTCCCTTCAATTTCGGCAACAACCTCCAATTTGTAATTATTTCTTTTTTTTTTTTACTAAATTAAAAATCAAAGGTAATGATTATATATTATATCTAAATCTCAAAATTGTCATTTTTTAAATTTAATTACCCTAAATTATCTAATAACATCTTTAACTAAATTTTTATGGACCACAATTAATTATTCAAATGCTAAATTTTTCTAAGCCAAAATCTGAGAACAATCACAAAGTCAAAATCCATTTTTTCATGTTTAGCATATCGTTTTTTGAACATGTATCCAGTTTAGGGATTTGGTTTCTAATTCTCTATTCCTTCCTTAATTTCTCTATTCTAATTAGTTTTAGACTACTCTCTAGCCTCTGGTGACCTAAGAACACCTAGGGTGTTACAAATATAAAGTTCAAACTATTTAATTTTTTGAAGGAATAAAACTATTAAGAATTTCAAATTATTATATTATCAGATAAATTTCAACTTATATTAGATAAAAACTTTATTCAAAAAATAAAAAGATAAAAGTATGATATTTAAAAAATAAATATAGATAAATAAATAAATTAAGTCCAAAATATCTAATATAATATAAAAAATATATAAATAAGTAAATTTTAAATATGAGGTGAAAAAGACAAAAGTTAAATCAAGTTTTATATTTATTTAAATTAAAAGATATCTTTGCTTTATATTTATTTTGGATTGAATAGTTGAATCATCATAAATTTAAAAAAATATATATTTTTTAGTCATTCTATTACTTGTTAACACTTAGACTCACACTAATACAATCAAGTACAAAATTCAAATACAACACAATACCCATTAACTTCATTGCTTATTCTAGGAACGGTATAGTACTTTTTCATGCACAATTTAGTGCATTGTGTGGTTGTATAATTATAAAGAGTCAAATTAGATTTAAATATTTTATTTACAAAATTTCATAAATGCTCAATTTTCTCAAATTTGAAAAATTTTTATTTAAACTGGATAGACAGGTGGAGAGAGAACATTGAATAATGATATCAAATATAACAAAAAAAAAAGTATGGATTGTACCAAAAAATAGTTTCTAAGCACAATGTTACCAAATGCTTGCCACCTCACAAGTTGTAACTAAAAGTTAATTTACCCCATAATATTGCTCCATGGAAAAATTTAATAGAAATGTTATACATGCATAAATAACAATAGGACAATATGCCAAAAAACATGTCCTATTGCTAAGGATACCACTGTCACTGACTGGAAATGAGAAATATCCTTTTCATTTTAAAAGAAAATAGTTCCTTATGTGACTATGTTTTGCAATAACTATTAATAAAGTATAAGAACAAACAATACCTAATATAAAGGTGTATTTACTATGGATAATTATATGTTGCATAGTCAACAGTGTTTGATCATCTACTATGAAAGTATTGGTCAAAAATAAAAAGCTAGAAAAAAAGAAAGGAACTTACACTAAGAATGTAGTCTATAAATAAGTTTTAATGTCTACAGATGTCACAATGTTTTTAACATCGAAATACGAATGGTGAAAAATATCAACTAAATATTAAAATTAAAAATGAAGTCGCCACCAACTGATTTTTTTTTTTTTTAAGAGGCTTACTTGGAAACTTTTGAAAAATTGGTCTCTCAAAGCAAAATTTGGGTTCATAAGTCAAAAATACAATGGGAAGGCGCTAGGCACCCACTGTATTAATTTTAAAAAATATTTAGGTTGGCCTTAAACATTATTTCTTTATCATTTCCTTAATTTGTCTATTACTTTTTAAAATTTAATTGATTATAAGTGAAACAAAAAAATATTTAAATATTGACTCATTATTTTTTATTTATTTATTTAGAAATTAATTGGAAAGTCCAGTGAAAGAGTAAATTAACTTGGGCTCAATATTCTGCTTATTTTTATTAATATCATTATTATATATGCTTATAAATATTAAATGAAATTAACACTAATATAACTTTATTTTATTATAATATAAATGTATTACAAATTAAAATTTTATAAATTACAAAAAATTACAATTGAAAATGAAATTAAACAAAGTAAAAATAAAAATTTTCTAATTGTCTTGATTTCACTTTGACTACGACCCATTCTTGCAAAAAAAAAAAAAAAAAAAAAAAAAGAGTAGTACTAAGACTAAAAAGAATACTTTAGTAAAGAGAAAAATTACATATATTAACTTTTATCTATTTAAAGTGGGCTCAAGTTTTCTCTTTTTCAGAAATTTTTTAAGGAACAATTTAATTTTAGTACACCATAATTAGAAGCTAAAAAAATTTATTTAGGATCTAAAATTAGCTATCAAAATATTTTGAGCTTCAAAATTAGTTTTTTAATTTTTAAAATGATTTGAGATCCAAAATTAATTTTCAAAATATCACTTTAATTTGATTTTAGAAAAATTATAGTTATTTTAGGTCAAACTAAATCAAACTATTTAATTCTAAAATTAGTGTGCCTAAAATTATGCTACTTCAATTTAAGACTGTTTTTACAAGTCTGGTCTTCATTATCGCCCATCAAACAAAATAAAATTTTTAATATTTTTATGCAATCTATAAATCATCCAAACTAACATATTTTAATATTTATATTATTAAATTAAGTCCAAGTCAAATAACTTTTTCATTTTCATCAATTAATTTCTTTGATCTTATTAGAATCGTGTTATTTTACAAAAAAAAATTAATTTTGTGATTAGTGATCTCCCTTCTTTGTATAATCACTACCAGAGCTGTTCATAAAAAGTCTTAAGAATAATGGTGAAAGAGAGTCCAGCTTATCGAATCACCATTAGTCTAGCATCAGCCTCTGCAAACTAAGATTGTGCATTGTGTAGTGCAAAAATATATGTATATATATATTTTTCTTTTCTTATCTGTTTTTTTTTTTTTTAAATTACACATTCACAACATAAATAAAAGCATAAAACAAAAAAATAGAATTTAATAATTACAACCCAAAAAGAAAATAAAGTAAAATGAAATTCTTCCAAATTTCCAAATTTTTTAACCTATCAAAAGACCATTAATTAGTAGCCAACATAATCAAAAGATAGATTTTTTTTATTTTTTTATTTTTTATTTTTCATTTATAAGTTTGAAATAAAGATAAGCACAAAATCCATATCTATAACTTAAACATCATAATTAATAAAAATAAAAACCAGTGCAAAATTCAAAATCAAATTTTCTTAAAACATAGAATGAAACCCAAATTCAAGGATCAAACTCAAATATTTTTTCAAAGTTTTCTAAGTTAATTCAAAAATGATTTTTTTGAGCAAATGAATAATCGGTCACACTATTATTAATAAAGAAAGCAAGTAAAAACATCAACTTACATGACTCATGTCATTCTTTGTGGATTTCCCTAGCATCAATTAAGTCATGGACCTTGCACTACAAGGTGATGTAATCATTAGTGTCACGACTAGCTCTTTGATGTTAGGTGCAATATGAATCAGCCCTGAACTTCCTTAGCAAATGATTTACAAAGGTTTTGAGTTTAAAGGCTAAAGTAACCATCTTCTTTCAAGTCTTTACAGATGCTAGATAATGGCTACTTAGATGAGTGAACTATCTTTGTAATGTGGCTTGACCCACCTTGAAAGGATGAAGCTTGGTGGTTCGAACAAAGATGTTAGACAAGTTATTCTTCTTTCGTACTTCATTAGCTCGATTATCTTCATAATCCAACTACTCTAACTACAAGCCCATGTCAAGTAGATCTTTAAAGGTCTTCAAAGGAAACAATAGACAATTTATTATATAATTCAAGCAAAGATACTTTTCATAATGAGGCACAATTGTTCCTTCTCATTTGGATGGTGAGTCATTTTTGCAACCTTTTCTCTCCATTTCATCGCGTAATCAGAAAAGGACTCATTCAATTTTTGTATTATCATTTCCAAGTCTCTAAATGTTACTCTAGTAATGTGCTATAACCATATTGAGGTACAAAGCTTTCTGACAATAAATTCTAATCCTCTTGTTTGCTTCTATCTAAGTCATAATACCAATTCATTCTAGCATGTTCAGTAGCTCTAATTGTACTTACTATTATGGCATACATTTTCAAATGCATGTTTGGATCATTGTCCCATTGAATTTAGTCATATCAGACACCTTGAATTGGTTGGGTAACTTGTCAATGCCATCAATGGTAAGAGAACTTAGGTCCTCAATTTTCTCAAAACATTTTCCCTTCAATGGTTCTTCAATATAGTTCATTTGGCTTTCCAATACCTCATTCTACTTTTTCTGAAGATAGTTATCCATATCAAGGAAAATATCATCAATATCAGGATTTCCATCTCGCTAATTTTATATGTCAGCTTGCGACCAATCATTAATTGTAGCAGCATTAGAAGTAATTGGCTTAATTACCAAGGTTAGCAGGTGGAGGAATGCACTCATTTAAAATATGATTGATCTAATCCCTAGTCATAGGTGTCAATCTAGTCTTTAAAATCCATCTAATAGCAGTTTCTAAGTTTTGAAGGTCATTGTTGTTGGCCATTTGAGCTTTAGTCTTGTAGGTTCTTTTTCAACTGATTCCTTGAAGCTTCTAACTTAATCTTATGACTTGATGGATTATGGTTACAAAAGATGTAGATATCAAATTCATGGATGTATGAGATGCAGTGATGGATATATGCTAATAATGTCATGAAACATGTGTCTAATGCATGACTTTTCATTGAATTAATAGTGGCCTTTCTTCACTTCTTCATTGATGTTTAAAGGTATGTCAATCACTAATTCGAGTTTGAGATTCAGTACTTTCTCTTTTGTTTGATTTCTTTTCCTTTTTCATTTCTTTTAGCTTTTGTTTAAGGAGCCTAATGATGGGTCCTTAGCAAGGACATCATCTCTTTTTTTGTTTTGTTTCATCTAACTTTTGCCTAAGTAACTTGACTGTGGGTTCCTAGTGAGGATACCACTCACTTTTTTCATTTTTATTTTCAAGTATGCAAAATGAGAAAAGAAAAAAAAATTGAACTTTTATTAATGAGAAGAAGTTTGATCATATAAATAGGCTTTAAAAGGGACAAGGACATTTAAGGCAAATCCTCCTTTCTAAAGTTACATCACACTTATGACGAGGCAAACAATCTTGAGACCATTCTAATTCATAAAAAAAAGTCATCCTTAGATGGCTACAAAAGTTAAAATGATGAGATGTGATGTTTATTAATGAAAAACTAATACAACACCTTCACATGTCTTTCTATGGAAAACTAGAACCCCAAGGATACCTTTAAGCAAGATGAACCCATACTTCTTTAGCTTTCCCCTAATTTGTTTTTCATTTTGAACACTAGTTATTAGCTAGCCTTTTATAGATTTTTTAGCTAACTATGTTCTCTCTTACCTTTAATTTTTGCCTAGGGCCTCAGTGTGACACCCTAGTAAGGTCATAATCATTTATTCTTCTTTTTGCACTTTTCTTTTTTTACTTTTGGTTTATTCTCATAACTCACTTCAAATATTCAAAGCACAAGGTCATATTTTTTTTTTTATCATAAAAAGGTCTTACATATGAAAGGTGTTACATATGCAAAATTATCTTATTCTAGAACTAGGCATAAGCTTCATCTTCAATTAGAAGAGTCTTTATGTATCATGCTTTATGGCTAAGATGAAAATTTTCCCATTATCAATCAAGTCTTGGGTTTCATACCTTAGGCGGCGACACTTATTGGTATCATGACCTACAACATGGTGAAAGTGGCAATAGGCATCAGCATTGAAATTATAATAGCGTTAGACCTATGGGTTGCAATAGGTCTTCCTTTTCTAGCTTTTTGAAGGCTTTTCCAAATTTGTGAATTCTCTTTTGTTGCTTGTTAGACCATATTGCCCCTTAACCTCCTTAGCTTTATGTTCTTCAATATGCTTAGGTAACCCACTCAAATTATCTAAGATGGTTTGTTTGATTTTTGCTTTGATCTCATCCATTATAAGATCCATCTCATGTCGAACAACCTTTCTAATGCTAACTTGAACTGTTTCCCTCATATGGTTCAATTATGATCTTAATACCCTCCTAAAAGCCTCAACTTTTTCAAAAGATTCAATGGGTTTAGTTCCAATTCTAGATATAGTAAATGTATTCCAAAATGGCTACAATTAAAATTTGGGTTAGTATGATGCTTATGTTTCCTAAATGATGCGTAAATGATGAGTGAACAATATGGGCGAACAAGCAAACAAACAACACAAGTCCATAATTCATTGGAAGCCTTCCAACATCATTTCTCCCACTCACAAATTGGTTAAGTCTTTTGAACATTTGATTTTGGCTTAAATGATCCAATAAGGGAAACACAAGCCCATGTCTCTAATATACTCTTAAAAATAAAAAAGCAGCATGCAAACAATCTATAGTCCAAGCCCATTTTTATTTTTGCTCTATAATCCAACAAAGATGTTATGTTTAGGCTTATACATGCATAAAACACATTTGGATAATCCTAGGGAAAAAATCTAAGTCATTATATGGGTTTAATCTAAGGCTTAAGGCTTCAAGCCCCATAAGTGAGGAATCAAAGGCTCATGATTTTTCTCATAAGGTATAAAAAATATACTCGCCAAAAGTCTCATACTTCCATGTATGTTACTTATATATATTTGCCATAGGAAGTTCTTTTATACCTAGAAGCATAGCAAAATGAGCTCATACTTTCTAAAAGGTATAATAATATACTTTCCAAAAAAGCTTATACTCCCCAATGGTACTTTATATACTTGCTCAAGTCTTTACACTTAAAGGTATGTGCTACGAGTGGTAATATTGACTAAGGCCACTAATAATCGAGTGAAGTAAAGGGTTGCCTTTCCTCAACATTATCGAGCATTCTAGACTCCTATCCATAGGGCTACACATGCGAAAAGTGTCATGATATAGGCCCATACAAACCAAAAAAGCTTAGTAATAATAAAGACCATTTTGAAATCAACTTCTCATTTCCCTAGTGGAGTCACCATTGTTGCAATAGATTTTTAACCTCTAGTGGATGGACACTACGCTACTTTCCAATATGACATTGGTGGAAGATACAATGGGTTGAAGCCCAAAATGGAGAAAAGAGTGCCACCTAATTTTTTAAAAACTAGAAAAAATAGGGTGACTAAAATTCCTTGCTTAATACCTAACCCTTGTCATCAAAGATTCGAGGTAAGGAAGATAGTACAAACCTAAAAAGGTATTAAGCACCAGGTTGCCCAACTATTAAGTTGGCCACCACTTAGGTCAATATTATGCGAGGCTTAACATGGATCTATTGGGCATTGAGTTTATGCTGACAATTATATCACAAAATTGAAATTCACCCCAAAATATATAATTTGCACAAATTTAAACATAGAAAAAGAAGCCTAAGTTTATTATGAATCATGCCAATTAATTAGCCCAATTTGCTTACTAACATGCCAAAGCCAACATAGTTAGTTTCTAATCATGTAAAATGTACCACCCTAATTGTTCAACCTAAACATGCATTATTACTATCAATCATGATTTAATTCAAGTTCAAAGGCTCAAGCAAGAAATAAACAAAAGTGCCTAAATATGCTTCCTAAACTCACAATCAAACTCACAATCAACCTAAAATATGTTGTCTCTAATTAAACCAATTTTGATTAACAATCTAAATAAACATGCATTATAAGGTGATAAAAACAAAATAAACAAATTTATATCCATTTACATGCATAAAACCTTTATTTTACCAATTGAATTAGGTGACTAAAGAATCCTAAGTCTAAAGCATTAAAATGGGGTTAAAGGATGGAAATCCTTCAAAAGGTGAAGGATATTTAAATTAAAAACCTAAATGAATTAAAATAAAAGGAAAATAAGCCAAGCAAACAAAATCAAAAAACAATGCCAAAATTCGAACTTAAGATAAAGGAATTTGAACTTCTCTACTTTCTAATGCATATTGCATTGCCTCAATTTGAGCTCTACAAATCAAGTTATGGCTAAAAAAGAAGGATGCATAGGCTGCCAAATGTGCATATGGATGGTTGCCACCCTTAACTACTTGCGCATATTCATCTATAAGCACCTAATAACAGGTGCATGCCCCCCTGTGAACCTAAAGCTGGAAATCAGGCCCAGTAGGCTCCCAAATATTGATTTGTCACCTGAATTCCATCTTCCTTCTAGTTATATGAGTTTAGGCAGATTCAAAGAGATTCGTATGCACAAAACAACAAAAGAACAACTCCAAACACTTTGTTAAAGATTAAATCATGCTCTAAAAGATCAAACCAAGGAAAGGCAATGAACAAATAACCATCCATTTATTTAGTCTTGATTTAAACATAACCAAAGCATCAACAATTGATTAAACCATAGAGATTACAGAAATAGAACATAAAAATGCAAGTTGATAGAAGCAACATCATTGAGAACAAGAGACCACCTTGAATCAAACCAAGATTAAGGCATATAGCGAGTTTACATAGATAAACTTACAAAATTGAATCTAATCAAAAAGAGATGATTGAGAATTGGCCTTAATCCATCTCAAATCCATTCTAATGACTCAGAAATGGATCAAACAAATAAATTCAAGTAAACAATATGGTACGAATCAAGATTCATCAAAAGGAACCATTATGAATTGATGAACACATAAATGTGAAAAATATCAAATAATCAACCAAAATAAATAGAGAAACAGAAAAGATTGAAATGGAATCTTATTCCAAACATCCTATTCTATTTCTAACAACAATAATAATCAATAATAATTATGAAATATGAATTGAATTTAAGAACATATGAGATATACACATAAATATGGGTAAAATGATAACTTGAACATATTGATAGGGATTTAATTGGAAGCTCGTTCCAATCCAAACGTTATTAAAAAAATCATGGTTTAAAACATAAAGAACATTAAAAAAATATTACTAATGTAGAATCAAACATAAATATGCATAAACATGATTATTTGAATATAAATTGAAAGCAGATGAAATAATACAAAAATAATTCCCACACCACACTAACCCATTTCTTTGCTAACTCAAATCCATTTAAGGATTTTAGACAATAGGAAAATTGATTTTAGTGGGGAAAACCCTCAAGTTTCACATTATTCATATCTTTTTCCCTTAAAGATGAGATTTACAAGCTATCATTTGCTTTTCAGTTAAGACATAAGAGTTTTTATATGTCTGTTACTTTTAGACAAATTAGGGTTCTTGAGAGGAGTGTTTTGAGGTAAGAAATCCAACCATCTCCTCTTAAACTTTCAGAATAGGATGAATTTATAACCCTTTGTTGTTGAAAAGTTTCCATATCAAAAATATATTTTTACCTTATGGGAAGGAACAAAATCCCTCCAAATATCAAAGATTTTCAAACCATTTTTATATTTATAAGGGTGTTGGGCAGACAAAAAGGGGTAAAATCTGAGTTAGGCTGAAGAAAAATGGATTAAAGGCCCAACCATAATAGCCCAATGGACAACGTGCATGCAAAGGAGTGCGCCTATAGCACGCAAAGGAGTGCGCCTATAGCAAGTGTGCACTACATGCCCGTGCCTTAGCATACGCATGTATGTTACAAGCGCATGCCTGTAGCTACATACGCAGCCCACTATCCAGCTCCTGATGATCTCTGAAGAACCAAAAATCAATAAATTTCAACATAGAGACCAAAAAATGCATTGAGAATCATTTTAACTCTTCCCAAAATAAAACGATGAAAACTTCCCTCACTCTAGTGATTTTCTAACAAAAACCCCCCAAAAAAAGGTAAAAACTCAAAAGATCAAACTTGTGAACTATCATTTCCAAAAGAACACAATTGTTTATCATCATCAGATTTGAGGGATGAAAATTAAGAGTTCACAAATGTATTTGCAAGATTGGCATGGCAAACTCATACAAAGGCTTGTTTACACCGTTGTTAGCCATCTCTTTTCACTCATTTTTCATGTTCTTCCTCAAAAGTTCCTTGTTCAAGTATTCTTATCTCTAAGTAATACATAATTTAGATCTAATATCTCAATGAATAAGTATTATACTTCAGCTCTCATTACTTCGCATAATACTTTAAACTTGCAAAGAATGGCAAGTTATTCACAAGTGTTAAGATTTGAGATAAAAGATTAGTTCCAATGATTATTTTCCAATTAATCAAATATATATAATTATAGGCAATGCAAAGGATTACATCTAAATTCTAGAAAAGAAAATTAATTGCTGATATTGAAAGAAGAAATAATTAATCAACAACTAATCTAAAAGAAATTATAATCAATAATTATTATATAATTGAAGAGTAAATGTTTGGAAAAAATTCTAGAACAATTAAAAAGAATGAAACTTCAAGGTTTGATAAGTCTTTAACCTTGAATCTCTTCCCTTGTAAAAACTTCGAAGAAAACTAATTTAAATCTCTAAAGTTAGAAATATTAATATCAAAACTTAGAAATATTAAATATAATTTTGATAAATATTATGAAAAAATAGGAGGAATAATTATAATTAAAAATGTAGAAAAAAAATTATGTATAAACTACTCAAAATTATAAAACAATATGTGTGATTCATATGAAATAAAAAAATCTAATGTAATTATACTTAGCAATTTTGAATATTATAATTCATTTTCTTATAATCAATATAAGGGTTAATTACAAAAAAAAAAAAAAAAAAAAAAAACTTTTGCGAAAATTGTAGATTTAGCAGATTTTTTTTTTTTTTTCCAATAAGGGTCACTAACATTTAATTTTTGCCAAATTAGATCAAGCAGCTAGAACCCGGCAACCGGGTTGCTGGTCGGAGTTGAGGCGACATTATTTTAAGAATTCCTTTTTACATGTCAAAAAGCCTGAGGTGTACTAAAATATAAATTAGAATTAAAAAAAAAAAAAGAAATAACATAAAAAAAATCAAAAACTCTGTCTTCTTGCACCATAACAATAGCTAGAGACTAGGGCAGCTCCTACTGTGGTGGTGCATCTTTATCAAATAGAGGTGGAGGTTATTGGTCTTCCATGACCAACTCATCATAATAATAAATTTTCAACCCAATCTCCCCCAAATCTAACTAAACACACTCTTCTTCTTGAGAGGGAAATAAATAAGCCCCTCTTCGCCTCTCTTGGAAAATTGAGAACAATAAACTTTCATCCTCCCAAGAAATTGGTTTTTTTGGCCATTATCATTGTTGCATTTCTTATCATTAAAGGCCTTAATTTCAAGCTCCTTAAAGTCTATGTTATCAAGATCAAAAACAATAAACTCAAGAGTCTCATTTCATTCAGGATTGAGGTCCCAATACTTGGTGGAGGTTTGCTTCTTTTGGCCATCAAAGTCAGCAATGAAGTAAAGATTGGAGCTACCTTGGCCATCTTTGGGAAGAAGATCATGTGCATTGACTGCTTCGATGAGTAGCTTGCAGACAGCTCTTGGTGATTGAGGGTGAGACTGCATCATCATGGCCTCATTTTTCTATTAACAGAGTAGGATGAGGAATGAAAGAAGGAAAATAAGGAGAGAGAGAGAGAGAGAGGAAGTAAGAAGTAAAAGAAGCAGTGATAGCAAAGAGAGGAGGGGGGTAGGTCTTGCTTTTGAGAGTGTGCTTTTTTGCATATTTAATTTAATTTATGTTTTTTCTTTTTTTATTTTTTATTCTAATTTATGTTTCAGTCCACCTTAGCTTTTCTAATGTGTAAAAAAAACCTTTAAAATAATGTCACTTCAACTCTGGCCAATAGTCTGGTTGCCGGATTCTGGTCGCCTAATCCAATTTGACAAAAATTAAATGTCCATGACCCTAATTGCTAAAATAAAAAAAAAAAAAAATTGTTCTTGCTAAATCTACAATTTTCGCAAAAGTTTGTGACTTTTTTTTTTTTTTTTTGGTAGTTAACTCTTATTACAATATGGGCATAATTATTGCTCTATAATATTACAACAACAAATTAACCATACTAATAATACTCTTAATACTATACTGAATTTTTATGTGGTTCAAAATCATTCATTTCACCTACTCAAAGATTTTGATAATAATTTACTAACTAGAGACAATATTCATTCTAAGTTAGACATTGACAATGATATTCATAATATTGATGAACATACATTGTATATTGATGAACATACATTTCATTATTAAATAATTTTGATCAATTTGTGAGATTTTTTACAGCAATATGTGAAATTTCAAATCAAAATTTTTGAATGGTATTTCCAGGTTTTTATTTTTATTTTTTTTAGAAATTTCTCAAAATTTCTTGATATATTATTATATTTTACTCAATATTTCTCTTTTTTTTTTTTTAATGGAAATTAACTCATATAGATATATTTCATACATATTATTGATATTTCTTGATATACTGATATATCATTGGAAATGATATAAAAAAAATACAGCATGAGTTGTATATCACACTTCATGAAAACTTGATATTTCGATTGATATATCAAATGAAATTGAGAAATTACAGTCCATGTTCATTGATTTGAGTGTATGAAACAAAACTGTATACTTAGTATATATAAGAATTTTTCTATTTTGGATTTTAGCAAATCTTTTTAGCCTTCAATGAATTCTTTTTTAATTTATTTTTATTTTATATTAAAATTAGTTTCCAATTAAATATAATTTTTCTTAAAAAAAATTTTAATATGCTGTTGATCCACTGTTCTTGGTTGGAAACCACATTCCCCAAGAATTCTTTGATTTTTAACAGCATCTCAATGCAACATTATTAGCGTATAATAACGGTGTTACAATACTAGATCTTGAATAGTGTATACAAACTCTTTGTATTAAAAAGAATTTCATCGAACCAGAAATGAAAATGAAAATTTATAAAAGCATAAAAAGAATTTTATCTGTTTGTACTTTTTTTTTTAATCTTTAATCAATTTAAATGAAAAAAAAAAAAAAGAATATAAAGTATTAAAATTAAGATAATTTTATGAGGCATATTCAAACATACTCTAAATATATATTCAATCTCAAGATAAATTTAAATTGAATTTCTCTATAGATACTAAAAAGATAATTTTATGGGTGAGTTACAATTTAATTCTTATAATAATAAAGCAAAAATATTACGAAATATTTTTTTTCAAAAATTAATTGAAAACTGCTATAACAACAAATTTGTTAGCTTATTAAAAAATAATTATTTTCCATTCAACCTATATTAATTATACATATAAAAAATTTAAAATAATTATATTATATAAAAAATTTAAAATAATTATATTATATAAAATATGAAAAATAAAAAATAAAGTATCATATTTTTAAACGGACAAGACGAATAAACAAGTTAAATAAATAGAGAAAATTGATATAATAGAAAATAATTGCCATAAAATCAAATATTTATATTAGTACAATTATTTCTTATAATTTTTTTGTTAGAATTTGAAATATAAATAAATATATATGTTTAGAACTATGAATAGGTTGCTATCATATCATATTATACCAATCCAATCAACGTAAAGATAACTAATTAACAATGATAAATTTGTATATTTACTTTAATTTGAAATAAAAGAAATATTTTTAATTCAATAAATTAAAGATAAGCTTTAATGTTGACAAAAAAACAGTGCGGATGATCCATATTGCTTTATGGATCCAGAGTCCAAAAAACACATGATTCTCCCTTTCCTCCAACTTGGCCTTTTTTTTTTTAAACAAACATTTTCTTTTCTTTTTTTAAATCAATTGGTTCTTTCTTTTTTTTTTTTTCCCTTCATTTCTTTATTAATCTATTATGATACATGCACTTTCTATTTAATAAAGTTTTAGTTTGGGTTTCTTTTTTAAAAAAAAAAAATCAATTGTTTCCTAATTTTTTGAAATCAATTATATATATATATATATATATATATATATATATATATATATATATATATATATATATATATATATATATATATATATATATATTTCTAATTTTTTGAAATCAAATTTTTTAAATAATATATATATTTTAAATCAATTGTTTCTTTTTTTTAAATTAATTGTTCCTAATTTTGTGAAATCAAATTTCTCATATTCATTACATATAACATATATATTTATTGGACAATAGTTAAATGCTTATTTGAATGAATTCTCTAGTTCATTAGAATAAGTAGTAATATATAATTATCATATTATTTTAATGGTCATCACATATAGCATACAGATTTATAAAAGTATTAATATGTTTAGAGTTTCATCTCATGCAAATAGCAACAGGTAATTTTCATATTCATTACATATTAAATATATATTCATTTTATTATATTTAGATATTCATTGGAAATCTCACGTTCATTACAAGAAACTATAACAAACTTATAATATCATCTTATGCAAATAACATCTGATTATTTTGCAAATTCATTATTTATAATACACATGTTAATTTTAGTATACTTAGATATTCACTGCAATAAAATCTTATATTTATTACATATAACTCAAATGTTCATTTTAGTATACTTTGATATGCATTGGAATGAAATCTCATGTCTATTATAAGAAGCATTAATATACTTAGAGTTTTATTTGATGATATATATATATATATATATATATATATATATATATATATATATATATATATATATATATATATAGTAATCTCTGATGAACATTTATTAATACCTTAAAAGACTTAAGAAGATAAGACAAATTTAGAAACTCATATTTTATTTCACAATTAGGCATGAGCTAAAGGGTTCTCTGTCTCTCAACTTACAAGCTTGCTCCTTATATCGATAGAGGAGCTTACACATAACAAAAGTACAATAATTAAAGTTAGGAAAAGCACGTGTTTTTAATGCAAAAAAATAAATTAAATAAAAAGAAAAAAGGAAAGAAGAAAAAAATTTCAACCATCAATGTAATTTTTTTTTGTTATAGAAATTAATATAAATTTAATTAGAACAATTAAACAAATAAGAAAACTCAACTATTAATATAATTTTTTCTTAGAGAAATAAAATAATATAAATATAATTTTGATTGTAAATATTACGAACCAATAAAAAATGGCAAAAAATAATAACTAAAAAAATAAAGGATATTTCTACTGGGAAACCAATAAAAAAATGCAAAAATAAAATAATAACTAAAAAATTTACTAGGATTTGAACATGCAACTAAAGAGAAGTAAGGCTAATATGTCAACCAACTATACTAGTCAATTATTGTACTACATTTATAATATTTAACGTATTTTGAATCCTGATCCGTAATACAATATAGATCGGGTCATGATATAACAATATGTAAGTAATACCTTAAAATATTAACTTCAAATCAATATGTATTTTCCCATTATCCTAATTATCCTAATTAATTATAATTGATCATGTCTATGGCTTTTTTTTTTGTTCTTTCTTAATGACTAAAGTGTTTTTAATTAATATAATATGAAAAAATTTTGTAATAATACTATACCTAATGGAATAAATTTTCCAAAATAAATATTAAAGTAAATATAAGGACAATTTAATGATGATGATTTTTAGTTGAGTAGTATTTTCAATTACTCAGACAAATTTAAGACCCACTCATAACTATTCTTAATAATAAAATAAGAGAATCAAAATGAACTACACTGCAACATTTGGGAGGAAATTCTAAGGGAATCAATTCCACTATGTTTTATTCCCTAGATTGCACTAAAACAGGAATGGACTTACTATTCAGGATAGGCAGGCAATTTTTTAAGGGTATTGTTACAACTCACTTTAAACTGTGGCGGTCCTACAATATAAAGAGACATAAGATCACCTAAACTCGTAAAACACCATTGATCTTAACATTTTACATATTCTATATTATATCTTATCCCAAAATCGAAACTCAATAACTCTTTGCCATATTAATTACTGCTTTGTCCTTTCATTTAATCAATGCACTTTAATGCCATTTCATAACAATTGATTGGAACATTATTCTTAAATATTAATAAATACTATTCATATATTCTTACTTACTATCATAAATATGTATATATAATAATTCCTACCATTCGTTTACAATACTCTCAGCATAATACATTTTAGTGCTAAGCCTTCAAATACCATAGAGCTCTAGATTAATTATCTTTAGAGTAATACAAGCAAAACTAAAAACATAGAAATTGTTAGTGCTAAAATTTGGTACAAGGATAAATTAGTAATTGTGTTGGTGTGCCACGTGTGAATGAAGGTGCACGAGCCTGTAGATTGCATCTTTCTAACTTCTTGTCGGTAGATTGTGGATTCCCAAATTTCCTTACCACAGTACGTTTGGACCCTTAGTAGCGAAAGTAATTATGGAGATAATGTAAACAGTAATGAAATAAAAGGGATTTTTATTTATGTGATTATAGTGACTACAGAAAACTTGAAAATGGAAAGCAGAAAAAGTGATAAAAAGCATAGGGTCTGCAGAGTGGTTGATTGGGCTTTTCCATGGAGTCTAATTTAGTTTAAATATTCCCTAGGAAATAACTACTTCTCTATTACGACATCTCCAGTATAGCTGCTACTTCACTCCCTAGGACAACTCATAACCTCCCTTATCCACTATTTGTCTGGAATTATCTACAGATGTCTGGAATAATAATCAACTAGGCTTGACTTGCATCTCTCCAAAGAATTTACTGTTTACCTTGGACCTTGAATTTCAATGGGCTTTTACCATTATAACCCAAAAATATTATGGTGCAAATAGCAAATTAGTAGAGCAAGTCCCAAGCGGAGAAGCATAGCTTGAAATTTACCTTTATAATGAGTCAACCTGACCTAAAAAATTTTAAACAACTATGAAATGAGACAAGCTCAATGAGTACATAATAATATAATATAATATGAAAGAAACATAGGATATCACTTGGACAGATTCAAGATGGAAATGGAGTGATGTTAATCAAAATTGGACATTTTAGTTTTTGAATACATTTTAGCAAAAATGATAATGTCTTGGAAGCGGAAAGCTTCCCACACATGAATATTAAAGAGTAGTGGCTTAAGTCTTTCTCACTCACATGTATCACATTACGGAAAATTTATCAGGTCTTGCGGTTAGGTATTCCCCCTAATAGAGATTAGGTATTGTCACCCTACCCAAGCGTTTATACCAAGTGCACAAGGTTTGATATTTTTTCTCACACCAAATATGATTTTTGCTTAATCATGGGTATCAACAAAAGACAAATATAAGGTCTATATCAGGAATTCAATGGAAAATAGTTTGACATAACAATTATTCTCATCATTGGGCACAACATAGGACCAATGTAGGAGGCTCATAATGGTTAAATATCATATATGGAGAATATGAAATTCTAAAGGTTCAACAATCAATAGGCAACTACATATTCAATGTCACTTCAAGGTGCATGTTAAAGGATAGCAATTCAACCAATGGTTGCAAGTAATATGCATAATTATGTCATATTTTTAAGTACTCACCTTAAACTCCTCTCCTCCTATTGATTGTTCACTCTTGATTAATTTAGTGTCATTCATGGTCTTATGCAATTTCCCTACCCTTTCCTTAAGGTTTTACACCATATTATTTTAATTACATATCAATTAGTAATCAATAGTGTTACTAGTCATAATTTATCTATTTTATATTTGTTCCACAATTTCACATTGGAGATATACTAATGGTGCTACACTTATGCTTATTCCCTTTTCCAATCATTTCCAAGCTTAATTCCTTATTTAGTTCCGTGAATCCAAGTTTAAATCTCATAATTCCCAAATTAATCCATAAACCTTATAATTTGGGGAAAACTATTAATTTCCTTTTCAATCCTCAAATTAACCATAGATTCATCAAATTAACACCTAGGTAATCAATTCTCATTAATTATTTTGAATTAATTCACTCTTATTTATAAGAACACTAACTTATCCCACTTAGGTCAAGTTTCCATCAAAACTTAAAATCAATTGTAGAAATGTGAAATTAACATAACATAAAACCTATATGATTATTCAATTATAAAAATCTAGCATTAAAACACCAAGTTTCCCTTTTAACTAAGTTTATGCTACTAGGATTTCCAAGTCTTAAGTTAAGTCCATAAAATTCTTTGTAACACTTTCAAATCATTTTTCACCATCTAAAATAACCATAGATGCATTCAATTAGAATTTAAAACACTTTCTTGTCAATTTATTCCTATTGGTCGAATTAAATACCTAGAAGATTTAGGTGACTTTCATACTTTCTTTGCCTATCTTCACATTAATCCTTTAATTCTCTAGCCAAATCTCTATATTTCATCTAAGAACATCCAAAACTACATGTTATACATACACACCCTTATGGCCAAATTTATGTATATGGTGTAGGAGAAATTTTATGCAACTAAAATGCTAAAATCATACTTAGAACATGGAAAGGAAAGGATGAACAAGATTCATACCTTGGGTAACTTTGATTTGTTAAAGTACCTTGTTGATGTTGGTGTAGAGAGAGTTTTCTTTTAATTGATATGAAGCTTTTGGTGTGGAGATTTGTAAAGGATGCACATAAGATGAATATATATATATATATATATATATATATATATATATATATATATATATATATATATATATATATATATATATATATATACATATATATATATATGATAGGTTGAATAGTGAGGATTTGATTAAGCTTAGTCCAATGGCTAAGATTTTATCTTAATGGATGGCTATGATCTACTTCATTTAGATGGCCAAGATTTCATCAAATCAAGTGATGTTCATCATGAGGCATTGAAATGCTAAAAGGATGCATCCAGTCATTTTTGTAGGAAGATTAAATATCCAACTTAGTTAAGGATTTGACTTAGGTCAACTTTCATGGCTACAAGTCAAATTTTATGGCTCTATCTCTACAACATCAGTTCCTATTTGTCTTGGGCCAACTATTCTAGCTCATAAGTTTTAATGTTCACTCACTCTTGGGCCCATGGGTTGGCCACCCCCTATTGGGCTTGGGCCTTTGACTTTCCAAGATCCATTAATAAGCCCATAAGCCTATTAACATACTTAGAAATTTTCCTTTTAACTTTCTTTCTTTCTTTTCACTTTAACTTTCAAATTTGTATTCTCTAACTTCTTTATATACATCATTAATTACCAAATAAACTCTATTTAATTCATTAGAACACAATTAATCATAAACTAGGCAAACATTTCAAATGATGTCATAAAGTTTCTAACCGATTCCCTTTTTATTTCTATATTATGCTAACATTTAAAAATCTAATCCTCTAGTATCATTAGTAATTAGAATGAGCTATAAAATTCTTGAGTATTATTGGTATCAACGTCACTTAATGAGTGATGCCATATGGACTGTATGATCTTTCATAGCATGTTTGGCACAATTAAATTGTTAAAATAGATTTAGCAACGTGAGAAAATCAAATCTAACAATTTAGGAGTTAGGACCTCTTTGGTTTAGGCAGCTTGTGGCAGCATCCAACAACGAGCAACTGGTGGTCAGTAATTACAATAAATCATAAATGATAACTCAAAATTGGATTGTAAATGACTAAAAAGGGCATTCAGTTTCTCTTTATAAATAAAAAGGCATGTACCTGTCATATAAAAAGACATGTGTCAAAACCTGAACACATGTCATACTAATATACACACTTGTACTCATAATCATATTTATACCTATCATATAAATCTGAATTCAATAATCATATTACATTTCTATTTATCTCTATAATCTATAATTATCATTTGCATTATCATCCCTAATATAAGGAAAAGTCTGATAATGCTTTCTCAACATATAAAGATATAATATTGTGCTTGAATTATACTATTGATTAGAAGAGTATTTCTAAAGATTTATCCTTCAAAAGCATTGTTTATATTTTATTTTCCTTTGTTTATTGGGTTGTATGGAAGGTTCTCATGCATTTTCAACTTATTTGAAATGTTAAAGATCATTTGGAATGAAGTAAAAGAAAAGAGGAAGCGAAAAGAAGCCAAACAATGTACACAAGTTATACACGAGTGTGCAAGCCAAAGGTTGCATCAACTTGCTCCCTAGAGTTATTTTTGTCCATCAATTTTTTGTACAAGCATACCAGGTCCAGTTATGCATGGATGCGCAAGGCATGAGCTACACAGTCGAGCATAACCTGGGAGGTGCTTGAATCTTGATTTTTCTCCGCCAAATTAATTATAAATCGAATTCATCTCTAAATCTAGCTTGAACATTGATTTTTCAAGGATTCTAAGGACTTTCTAAGCCTTTTAAACATCGAATTTTTTCTCTATAAATAAAGCAAGATCCTCAATAGTTTGTATGAACCTTTCTATCACTCTTTCCATCAAGTTTTCTTTTCTTCCAACTCTTTGTACATTAGTTTCTTCATTCTTAATTGTGAGTAATTAATTATTCTCAAGAATTTAAATATAACCTCTTATTTTTCCTATAATTATCTATGTTTAATTGATTGAATTATTCTTATTAGAATTAATCTTTTATCTTAAGGCTTAAAGCTTACGCTTAACTGGCCATTGATTTCATGAATCAAAAATATTGTGTGAAGTAGCAAAATTAGAAGCATAATACCAGTTCATCGGAATATTAGACCTAGAGTATGTGTTGCTTAGAGATAATAAAACTTCTTTGTGATTATTTTAAGAATTTTTGTAACACTTAATGGATTTGTGTTAATTGCTTTTGATCATGAAAGTAGACATAAGGTTAATATATTTGTATTGTGTCTGAGAGAGAACATCATATATTTTAGGAAAATTTGATCATAATTTGAATAAGCTAAAAAGTAATCTAGAGAACATAGAGAAGTCATAAGTAGTCAATTGATGAAGTCAAAATCCTAGGCCTTTTACATATATTAAATTTATCTTTATTATATATGCTTAATTTTACTTGTTTTCCTCTATCTTATTTTATTTCCTAAATAATAAAGAAAATCCTAATTTTGGTGCTTATTAATCCTTTCTCATGGGATCAACACTCTACTTCAAATCTATATTACTTGTTTATGACCAGTGCACTTGCAAATTATGTGCAATAAATTTTTAGCGCTATTGCCGAAGAAGGCGATTTGTCAATATCAACACCAAAGATTTTATTTATTACTTTAGATTTTATTTTTATTTTTTATTTTTATCTATTATTTTATTGAAAAAAAGAGGGATGTCTTTTCACAACTACTAATCATGCAATAGAAGAGCGATATCAAATAGAGCAATAAGTTTTGGCACTATTGCTAGAGAAGCTAATTTGTTAATATCATTACTAAAGATTTTCTTTATTACTTTAGATATTATTTTTCTTTCTATTTTTATATGTTATTTTTGAAGATTAAAAAAAAAAAAAAAAGAGGGGATGGCTTTTCATAACTACCAATGGTGTAATGGAAAAGCAATATCAAATAGAGCAATAAGCATGTATCATGAGAATGATTTTAGTAAGTTAAATGCTAAATTGATCCCTTGGTTAACTTACTTGATCAAGTTAATGCTAATATTTTATTTAATTCATTGTCATTTTTGTGAAGGTAATCACTTGAATTTTGAGTACCAATATGCAAAGCAGATACAATTTTTTTCAAATTATAACAGGCATGAGAATTGTCCATATTCCAACACATACAACTCAGGATGGAGTTATCATTTGAACTTTCTTATGAAAACCAATGCAATTAAGGCAATAATTTATGGAATGATTTTCAAAAGCATGCATCACTCAAAGAGCACAAACCATCTTATAAAATGGCATTAGAAAGATTCATAAATGCTACTTATGAATAATTTGAACGATTGAAAGATAGGATGGATCAAATGGCTAGCCATAATGCAAATTTTGATATACAAACAAAACAATTGGCTAGTCCATTAAATACTCAAAGCCATAATGACTTGCCAAGCCAAATTAAAGTAAAACCTAAGAAGCAATATTTAGCAATTTCTTTGAGTAATGATGTGCAAGAGGTGGTGGATCAAGTAAATACTTCAAGCAAGCAAGATAATAAGGAGGAAGGCCCAATTTATGCAAGACTTCTAAATATCTCTCCCTCATATATAGTATTTGCGAAGTGGTTAAAATTGATGAGTTAATTGAAGAGATATTTGAAGAAAAACATCCAAAGAAAACTCTTCCATTTTGTTTGGTACATATGGAAATTGATGACAACAATGAAAATTTTATCGTGAGTGTTATGCCATATGTCTCATACCAAAAAGAATACGAATTTGTGGACTAGGAAGAAAAGAAGTCACCTCCACCACCATTAATTGAGCAATTATCAACTCTTGAGTAAACATTATTACCTTCCTATCTCAATTTCTTAAGAATCATTAGAGCAAGAAAAAAAGCTCGTTGGAAATTTTTTGAAAATTATGAGCCTCCTTGTAATATATTGAATAATTCTTGTCTTAAACTTTTTCCATGCGGACTAAAATAAGATCGTTGAACTCATTCAAGTTGGTAAGGATCCACCCTTGTATAACTATAGGAATGTTGTACTTTTTATATTATCCTCATTAATGAAGACCTAGCCAAAGTCAAGTTATTGAATTTAAAGAAACATTTCTTAGAAGGCAACCCATGTTCTAAATTTTATTTCTTTTTTTTTTCTCTTATTCTTAGTTTTCTTTTCGTGTCATTAATCTCTCATGCTTTTTTTTAGTGTTATTTCTTAATGTTTTATAGGGATCAAGTAAGTGGAATACACCTTATGCTAACAATTTAAAATCTGCTTCTCTACAAGAGAAAGTATTTTGTTTCCTTTGACATTAAGGATAATGTCAATTACATATTTAGGGGAGGTTTAGTTTGTTTTGTTTTTTAGTATTTTCTTTTGTGTTTTGAAGGATAAATTTAAAATTTTTACTCTTTTATTAATAAAAAATACGTGTTAAATAACATGATGAAGACCAAGGATAGATTATAATTAATTTTTGTGGATAAATTATTAAAGTATTTCAAGTTAAGCAACTACTTGAGTAAGAAATTAACTTTTGTTGCGATTTTATTTTAATGAGCTATGCATTGAATTGGTTGTATTGAAATTATGTATGCTTACCTAGAGATGGCTTCTACACAATTTGTATCTTCATTTGCCTCACTATCTTAGAATATGTTTTTGTGAACTTTTGATGAAAATTTGAATTTAATTTGAGAGAGATATATGATTTAAGCATTGTTTCTTTAGACTTGTCACTTATATCCACCCATATTTTAATTTTTTTTTTACCTAGTTTATCCCTTTGTGTCTTGTTAGTTTAATTTTATTTTCTTTGTTTATTAACCTTAATTGTTATCTTTAATCTATTTGTGAAATAATTTTATCAAGTTTACATTCTAATAAAGAAAATGTGATTATTAAAGTTTTTGAAGAAAATGGGATCTCTAATAAGTAAGAGTGCTATTCTTGATAAAAAAAAAAAAAAGAAATAAAAAAAGAAAGAAATATCACATTTATGCTAAAAATAAGTTTTCGAGGAAAGCAAGAAAATTGAGAAATAAAATAAAAATTTTAGTAATTCTTGCTTATCCTTGAACTAATGTTGTTGGTGAAACAAAAAAAAAGGCAAGCTTGAAATAAGAAAATTTTAAAGAATAATAGTGCTCATGGTAAAGGGGATCCTTCATTAACAAATTCTATTTATTGGATCTATTAATTATTTCTTGTAAATTTGGCATAATTATCTTATTTTTGTTCACTTAGCCTTTTCCTTCTTTAGTCAAACACCTTGTATTAGCTCCATTATAAGTCTAGTAAATACCTATTGATCTTTTTTTATCTGTAAATTTCATTAGTGGAGATTGTTTGCATTAACATCCTTACATATTTGTACTTCTATTTTATATATTTTTATAGAGGCATTTAAAGATATTAAGTATGCATATGTCTATCTGAAGTGCAACAATTTCTTTATAATCGATTTAATACATGATCAAAATAAGGTTTGTTTTAAGTTTAAGATAGAAATTTGATTTGTAATGCTATTGATATATTGTATATAAATATTAATTTTTTTGAGACTTTTGAAAAGTTATTCAACATAAACATGAGATAATTGAATTTCCTTATTATGATTAATTCTTATTTTGCATGAGGACAAGTAAATACTTAAGTTTAAGGGAATTCAACTATGCTGGAATTATGCTATTAATTAGAAGAGTATTTCTTAATATTTATCCATCAAAAGTGTTTTTATTATTTATTTTCCTTTGATTATTATTAATCTTTTATTTTTAGTTTTGTTTCTAGTTTTTCTAGGTTACATGGAAGTTTTTTTTTTTTTAATGTAATTTCAACTAATTTGGAATGTCAAAGATCATTTGAAATGAAGTTAAAAGTAAGGAGGAAGTGAAAATAAGCTAAACAGTATGCATCAGTTATGAACGAATGTGCAAGCTAGAGGTTGTACGGCCATGCACACCAAAGTTGTTTATTTTCATACATTTTTTTACAAGCAGAGTGGATCCAATTATGCACAGGCATGCAAAGCATGAGCTGTATAGCCGTGCATAACCTGGGAGGCACATGAATCTTGATTCTTCTCCACCAAATCGATCCTAACTCAAATCCATCTCCAAATCTAACTTGAACTTTGAATTTTTTTCAAGGATTCTAAGGACTTCCTAAGCCTTCTAAACCTAGAATTTGTTATCTATAAGTAAAGTAGGATTCTTAATAGTTTGTATGAACCTTCCTATCACTCTTTCCATCAAGTTTTCTTTTCTTCTTATTCTTTGTACATTAGTTTCTTCTTTCCTAATTATGAGTAATTAATTCTTCTTAACGATTTAAATGTAATCTCTTAATTTGCTTATGATTATCTATATTTGGTTTATTGGTTTATTCTTCTTGGAATTGATATTTTATCTTAGAGCTTAAAGGTTGCACTTAATTGGCCGTTGATTGCATGAATCAAAAGTATGGTGTGAAATACCGAGAGTGAAAGCATAATACTAGTTTATTGAGATATAAGACCTATGGTATGTATTGCTTAGATATTAAAACACTCATTTGTGATTGTTTTAAGGATTTCCATAGAATTTAATGGTTTGTGTTAATTGCTTGTGATCACAAAAGTAGACATAAAGTTAATATAAATACTTGTGTTGTGTCTTGAAGGACAATATCATATTCTTTAGGGAAATCATATAATTGATTCCAATAAGCTTAAAATTCATCTATAGAAAAAAGAAGTTATAGGTAGTCAATTAATGAAGTCTAAATCCTAGACCTTTTCTATATATTAAATTTATCTTCAAATATATCTGTTTAATTCTACTTGTTTTCCTCTATCTTATTTGATTTTCTAAATAATAAAAAAATCCTAATTTTGGTACTTGTTAACCTTCCTCATACGATCGACATTTTACTTCAACATTATATTACTCGTTGACGACATATGCACTTGCATATTTTGTGCAATATATAAAACTTATAAAATCATGACATCCAATGCACATGATCAATAGGTCAATAGACAACAGTTTATATGTATATCAATAAATGGATTATAAGGTCACATTTACAAACACATAACAAGTCAACAATATAAGTATGATCCATGAAGGAAAAGCACCAAAAGTATAAAGCATTATAACAAAGCAATTGCATCACATCTATCAATTATTCATATTACATAGAGAAGAGTGCTGATGATCAAAACTAGCACCTAAACTGTCAGCCTCTAGTAACATAATATCATATAAGTATGAACAAAAAAGGTATTCCTTTGAAAAGAATACCATATTGGTATAAACAAAAAGGGTGGTTCCTTACCCTTAGTCAATATTAGCTAGGACAATCTAACTTAGTTTATAGATCCAGTCAGTCAAGTCACTAATGCATACAGTCTAATATGTATTCCCCCATTATTAAGGAGTTTTGTTACTCATGTTCACAAGTATGGTCATCATTTAATATATTTACATGCAAATCAAGCTATTTAGCCCAAATGGCTTTCATGAATAAATGATCAAATAACAATAGTTTCTGTAAACAAATGGCAATAATAATAGTGATGGCAATGATTACATTTCAACAAAGGTCATATAGAACAAATAGATCAATGCTCATAGAACAAGTAGGTAAATGAATGATCAAGTAAAAGCAATTCAAGTGGTTACAAGGCATATACACGTTTCATAACTTACATTTCTTGCATTAACTTTTCAATTACACATAATACACTTCAAATTGCAATGAATTCATCAAGTTTTTGGCTCACCATTGCCTACACATAAAATCCTCGATTCATATATATCAATTACAAGGCTTAGGTGTAGCTTATTCTATCAAATCTAGCTATAATTTCTTAATTAAAAACATGGATTCCTAATTCTCAAACCCTTCTAACAATTATATCACATAACCATAACAACACAAAATACACCTAAGGTTCTATGATCATAATCTCACAAAACTCAATTCTTAAATTAACTATACCATTTACAATAATTGTCCAACTTGTTTTCATTCAGTGTAGTTAAAAGTAAAAAGCACTCAAGGCGATATGCCTTTCTATCGCCTTAAAGCACAAAGCGGAAAAGAAGTGCTCACCTGAATGAAGCAAGGTGCAAAATCTTTATAAGAATTAATTAATAATATAGTAATACTAAAAACATAAATTTTAGCAAATATAAATCCAGTGACAACAAAAACTTGAGTTATTTTTCTGGTGGTCCTTGGACTATCAACTAATGCACCTTAAAGTTCTCTAACTTCATAACGAAAAACTTCATAAACTTTCCTTTTTGAATCACTAAAGTCTTTTCTTACCTTATTCTTTTTTCTATTTATACTTTTACCCTAATTCTTTTTCTTTTCAAAGAAACTCCAAACTCAAAACTCACTTACCCTTAGGATTTGATACCATTCTATGTGAGTCTGCTCTCTCTCTTGCTAAAGGCATAATACAGAAAGGTAATCCTAAGGATCATTAGAGTGTATTTTTTTATCTCTAGTTTCTTTTAGCTTCTCATATTTGTTATGATAACGAGAGCTAGTAACAAATCCTAAAAAGGGCCTTTGTTCTTGGGGAAAAAATCCTCAATTTGACTCTATCTAAGAGTCAGGTCTTCTAAATTCTTGGAAAATTTTTCTAATAAATTATTTGAAGAGTCTAAATGATCTATAATAGAATTTAACAATCCTATTACTAGATCCTTACCTATGCTGTAATCTACGTGATGATAATCAGAGAATAAACAAATAGAACATTTCTTGCTCATCTACAAAATATGCTAAAGCACAAATCTTTTCTAAAACAATGAAGTTATAAAACTCAAGTTCTTGGTCAAAATAATTTTTAAAATCTATATCTTCTTGAGTTGGATTATTATGTCTTCCAATCCTAGTTAAATAAATACTTAGATGTTCAACTTTATATTCATATTGAGCAAATATAGGATCTTGCAGTCTAAGACTATCACTTAACTCTTCCCTTCTAACTTGAGTTAAAGCTAAACCCTTAAGCCAATTTTATTAGCTATTCGACTATAATATATAAATGTTTAAACATAAAACATTTATAAATATATACCTTGCAGACCTAGTCTACTTAGCTTTCGCAAATGTTTTAACTCTCCTTTATGCTCGTCACCAATAGTATTTGGAAAAGTTGGAGATTATGGCTTCCCTTTCTCTTTCTCTTTGGTGGGTACAAAAACTCTTATGTTTATCAGAATATTTTGAGGCATAAAGTATATGGAAGTAATTGTTAGAGGGTATGCCCTAGAGCAATGTATAAGTTATGTAAATGTAAAACATTATCCCTAAATGGCAATGAAATATATGTTTGTAAATGAAATTGTTCCATTATATTAAATATATATTTGAAGTCCATAAGTATTTTTCAAAAGATGATCTATTCTCAAGTGTTGAGAATATGGATGGCAGATCGCTCTTAAACAAATACTTTAAAATGTTCATGGTCATATGATTAATGACTGTGTATCATTAATTTCAAAAGACCATCACCTTTATTTATAATCTATAATTAGTATGCGATACTTATGATTATATAGATAGTGAGCATCATACTATTTGACAAATATTGTCGATATAAACTTGTGGATATTCATATGATGAATGATTGAACTGTGACGTTAGATACTGATGACATGGAGTTTTATTGCTAGTTAATAATGTCAATGCTAGCTGTTTTGTTTGTTGTATGCTGGAAATTAGGAATTATTTTAGGCTGTAAATATGGCTTAACTGTATATTATGTTTCCTTTCCTAGGCTAAATCTAAATATGGCTTAACTGAATATTATGTTTCCTTTCCTAGGCTAAATCTAATTTTAGTAGGTGCTTAGAATTGGGGATTTGATTCTTGTAATTAAGGCTTGAGGTGTATATAATGAGAAAGGATCACAAAGGAAGATCAGCTTTTCCAAATCAGTCTTATCTTTGTCATGGTATCAGAGCCAGAAATCTGAAATTATATTGCTCTTTTTTGTCTTGTCGCAGATTCAGTTCTGTCATTCAGGGTTGAGGATTCTTAGTTGATCTGAGTTTTCAATATTCAGTCATTAGTTATTTGGGTTATTGAGGGTTTTATTTTTTTTGGGGTTTCGTCATTTCCTGGTTAAGTAGAATTATTTGTTATAGCAACCATGTCTTTTGAAAAATTTGAGCCCTTTTGCATTCGTTTCACTGGGAAAAATTATTTTGCTTGGGAATTTCAGTTTCAAACATATGTAAAAGGGAAAGAATTATGGGGTCATCTTGATGGATCGGATCCCAAATCTCAAGATATTACAAAGGGGGTTGAGTGGGAAGTAAAGGATGCGCGGATAAGGAGTTGGATCTTGAGTTCTGTAGAGCCTCATATTCTTTTGAATCTTAGGCCGTATAAAACATCCAAAGAAATGTGGGATTACTTGAAACGTGTGTACAACCAGGATAATGATGCTAGAAGATTTCAGCTGGAGTTTGATATTGCTAACCACTCTCAAGGAAGCTTGTCTGTGCAAGAATACTATTCTGGTTTTCTGAACATGTGGACTGAATACACTGATATTGTTTATGCTAAAGTCCCTGCTGAATCCTTATCTGCTATCCAAGCAGTCCATGAAACTAGCAAGCGAGATCAATTTCTGATGAAACTACGCCTAGATTTTGAAGCTATTCGCTCTAATTTGATGGCCAGATCTCCAGCACGATCCTTGGACACTTGTTTGGGTGAGCTTCTAAGAGAGGAGCAATGATCTCTCACCAAAACAGCCATGGAACAGCAGAGAATTGCTATGGAATCTCCTAATATTGCCTTTGCAGTAAATGGGACGTCAAGAGGTCGAGACTTGAGGAATGTCAAATGCTATAGTTGCAAAGAATTTGGCCATATTGCAACAAATTGTTCGAAGAAGTTTTGCAATTATTGCAAAACAAAGGGGCATATCAGCACAACATGCCCAATTCGGCCACAAAACAAGAATCATAGAGCCTACCAAGCGGTTGTCCAATCTTCAGATGCAGACTTCAGAGCTTTAGATCATACTGCCACCATGTCTTCACAATCTTCTGCATCTGCAGCTGCTGCCCCAAATTCTGTAACACCTGAAATGGTGCAACAAATGATTGTTTCTGCATTTTCTGCACTTGGACTTTCAGGTAAAAACAAATTTTCTTCAAATCTTTGGTTATTTGATTTTGTAGCCTCAAATCATATGACCTATGACTCCAAGAGCCTTTCCAATGTCAAGAAATATAATGGTAATAAGGAAATACAAATAGCAAATGGGGAACCTTTACCAATTACAGCCGTTGGTGACATGTCTTCTTCTTTTAAAGATGTTTTCTTGTCTCCTGGTTTGACAAATAATCTTATCTCTATTGGGCAATTGGTTGAGAATAATTGTAATGTTCTATTTTCTGGTACTGGTTGTGTTGTGCAGGATCAAGTGTCGGGGAAGGTGATCGCAAAAGGACCTAAATGGGGGCGACTCTTTCCTTTACACATACCAACTGCTGTTCATGGTTCCAATTTGTTCTCTTTTGTTTGTCTTTCTACCAAAAATCAGCATCAATTGTGGCATAATCGTTTAGGTCACCCAAATTCAAAAGTTCTTCTTCATGTACTAAATTCTGGTTTACTTGACAATAAAATTCAGTGTTCCTTTAAAGATGTTGTCTTTGACTGTTCTAGTTGTAAATTGGGAAAAAGCAAAGTTCTTCCTTTTCCTACTCAAAGTTCTTTGTCTACCAAATGTTTTGATCTTATTCATAGTGATGTTTGGGGTATTGCACCTGTTGTGTCTCACTCTCAACACAAATACTTTGTGACATTCATTGATGATCATAGTAGGTTCACATGGATTTATTTTCTTCGATCAAAAAATGAAGTTTTTGATGCTTTTAAGAATTTCTTGGCTTTCATAGAAAATCAATTTTCCACATGCATCAAAATCTTAAGAACATATTCAGGTGGCGAATACATGTCTCATGAATTTCAAGAATTTCTTAAACAAAGAGGCATTATTTCCCAACGTTCATGTCCATATACTCCCCAACAAAACGGTGTTGCTGAAAGAAAGAACCGTCATCTTCTTGACATAGTTCGAACTTTGCTTCTTGAGTCATTCATACCATCTAGGTTTTAGGTTGAAGCTCTTAGTACTGCAGTTTACTTAATTAATCGTCTTCCAGCCCCTAAATTGAACTATGAGTCACCATATTATCGGTTACATCATTCTCATCCTAAGTATTCTGGTCTCCATACTTTTGGTTGCGTTTGTTTCGTCCACTTACCTCCTCATGAACGCAATAAACTATCTGCCCAATCTGTTAGGTGTGCTTTTCTTGGATATGCTCCTTATCAAAAGGGGTTCCTATGTTATAATCCCGGAACTAAAAGGATACGCGTTTCAAGAAATGTCATATTCTTTGAAAATTAATATTTTTTCATGCTTCCAAATGAGAATTCATCCTTACCTTCACTTTCTTTCTTACCAGATTTTTCTGATGATAATATCACATCTTTACCATCTTCTATAACAAGGTTTAAACCAGATTTTGTGTATGAAAGACGTGCTCATCATATAGCCCCTTTGCAGGAACCAACTCCAACATCTGAACCTGTATCTATATCAGCTCCACCAATACTACGTAAGTCCACTCGCCAAACAAAACCTCCTGATAGCTATGGATATCCAGTTACATCTTTGGCTGCTACTGTTTCTGCTATTTCTATACCTTCTTGTTATGCTCAGGCCATGAAACATAAGTGTTAGCAACAAGCAATGCAAGAAGAATTAAATGCTTTGGAGCTTAATAATACATGGGATGTAGTACAATGTCCAACTTCAATTAAACCCATAGGCTGCAAATGGGTGTATACTGTCAAATTGAAATCTGATGGGTCTTTGGACAGATATAAGGCAAGGCTTG
The DNA here is from genome assembly GCA_947687605.1 of Reutealis trisperma. Taxonomy (NCBI): domain Eukaryota; kingdom Viridiplantae; phylum Streptophyta; class Magnoliopsida; order Malpighiales; family Euphorbiaceae; genus Reutealis; species Reutealis trisperma. The sequence continues at coordinate 345,371 of CANTUT010000519.1, read as the reverse complement.
TGGCTCTTGGAAACCGCCAAGAATATGGGGTGGACTATGAAGAAACATTTGCTCCGGTAGCCAAAATGACTTCTGTACGGACAATTATTGCCATAGCTACTTCCAAATCTTGGCCAATTCATCAAATGGATGTGAAAAATGCATTCCTCCACGGGGAATTGCAGGAAGAAATTTATATGCGTCTTCCTCCAGGAGTGACGGGTAATTCTTCAAATGATGTGTGTCGATTGAAAAGGTCTATTTATGGATTGAAACAAGCTCCAAGGGTTTGGTTTGAAAAGTTTCGGCAGACTATTCTTGGGCTTTCCTTTGTACAAAGTCAATATGACACCTCTATGTTTTTGCATAAGAGTTCTCTTGGTATTGTCATTCTTCTTGTTTATGTAGATGATATTATCATCACTGGATCTTATTCATCTACAATTACTCAACTTCAAGAGTCTCTCCGTGCTACTTTTAAAATGAAGGATCTAGGTCCTCTCACTTATTTTCTGGGATTAGAGGTACATGCATCTGTTGAAGGCCTTTTCTTAAATCAACAAAAATATACTAAAGATCTCATCACTTTGGCCGGTATGGAAAATGCTGCTCCTACAGATACACCTTTAGAGGTGAATGTTAAATACAAAAGAGATGAAGGTGATCTTTTCCCGGATCCTACCTTGTACCGAAAATTAGTTGGCAGCCTAGTCTACTTAACTATTACTAGACCAGACATTTCTTATGCAGTACATCAAGTCAGTCAATTTATGTCATCACCTCGGCAACAACATATGACTGCTGTCTATCGAATACTACGATATCTTATTAGCTTTCCTACACGTGGACTATTTTTCCCTGCTGGAACTGATCTTACCTTGGCTGCCTATAGTGATGCAGATTGGGCTGGCTGCCCAGACACACGCAAGTCAACAACAGGGTGGTGTGTGTATCTTGGCAATGCTTTGATCTCATGGAAGTGTAAGAAACAAGAAAGGGTTTCTAAATCATCTACGGAAGCTGAATATCGAGCTATGTCTGCAGCATGTTCTGAAATTATTTGGCTGCGTGGACTTCTTGCTGAACTTGGATTAATGCAATCTTCACCAACTCCTTTACATGCTGATAACACAAGTGCTATACAAATTGCAGCCAATCCAGTCTATCATGAACGGACTAAGCACATAGAAGTTTATTGTCATTCTATTCGAGAAGCTTTTGATAGACAACAGATTTCTTTGCCTCATGTCTCTAGTACTTTACAAGTAGCGGATATCTTCACAAAGGCATTACCAAGGCAACAGCATGAGTTCTTAGTGAGCAAATTGCTGCTGGTTTCTGCCCCAGCATCAATTTGAGGGGGGATGTCAATGCTAGCTGTTCTGTTTGTTGTATGCTGGAAATTAGGAATTATTTTAGGCTGTAAATATGGCTTAACTATATATTATGTTTCCTTTCCTAGGCTAAATCTAAATATGGCTTAACTGAATATTATGTTTCCTTTCCTAGGCTAAATCTAATTTTAGTAGGTGCTTAGAATTGAGGATTTGATTCTTGTAATTAAGGCTTGAGGTGTATATAATGAGAAAGGATCACAAAGGAAGATCAGCTTTTCCAAATCAGTCTTATCTTTGTCAAATAAATCATCATCTAGGTTATAATTGTACATATAATCCTTTAACTTAAGGGACACTGTATCTTATTCATCGGTAGATGGAATTTATTACTACTTACATACTAATACTATTCAAGTATTAGTATATGATATGTGATAGTTTTAACTACTTATGTATGGAGGTAAGTAATCGCCAAGAGAGAATTCATTAACTTGAATAAACAAGGAAGAAATCCTATGCTATCTGATTATTCTTAATAATCAAATCATTAGCCAAGATAGTAAAGATTCACTAAAAAGGGTTTCTAGTAGGAATCAATTTTAATCAAGAATCATATTCGAGATATAGACATATGATTGAAGCATATTAGGGTTTGACAAATCCATGACCTTAACTAAGATTGGGATTTTGTAATGAAAAGATTTTAGTGTGCGTTAATTATAATCAATGGTCAATGAAATGAATAAGTGATTAAATACTCATATTCATTCTAATTAGATAGTCATGATATGCAATGCTAGGCATCACTCATGACTTATGGGATTAAGGGTGAAACAAGGATTTCACATTAGCATAGAAAATTTTCTCAATCTCGTTGCTAATTAGACATAAATCTAGAAAGTAACATACCTAAAAGCATTCACCTTCCAAGAATAAAAGTTTTACCATAATAATTAATTAAAGTGTTTAATTAATTGATTAATAGTAAAAGGATTGAACATATAATTAAATTTACAATGACCCTAGATTGTCTTGAAGTTTAAATCCAAAATGATTTCTTATTAATTAAATCCTAATTTATATATGATATAAATGAGAAGGATTTAATTAATTAAAACTATAGATGAGTTGAAAGAATTAATTTTTAGCTTTGGACTAAACACTAAATGGCTTACGCCCATTTGTGAAATGGAGAGAGTTAATTTAGGGGTTAGAGATTTCCTCCAGCCCTAAAGCCTATGTGATGGATTTAAAGGTTAGAGAAAAGTAACCAATGTCAAAATAGTCTTTTAACTACTTAAGGCTTATTAAAAGTTATCATAAACTATAAAGGGTAAATTGATCTTTTCCATTTAAACTTGTAGTAAAAAGCAAATAAATATCTTATTTGTTCCCTAATTTTCAACATAGTTATTGGCTATAAAAGGCAAAATGATGTTGTGAATTAGATATGCTTTTTGCACATCTTTTCTAATAGAAATCTTATGGAGTAAGTCTTGAGAGAAAAAAGAAGGAGAAGAAGAGTTCTTCATAATTTCTTGTTCTTTGTGAAAGAACAAAAGTTTCTTGTATTGAAAAGATAGATCCATAGCAACTAGAAGAAATCAAATCACCAAAGATTTGGATTAGAAGATCTTAAACTCAATTAGGCTATCAAAAAAGAGAATCAAGAAAATCTAAACAAATCAAAGTGAACCTTGGAGGTGAAACTTAGTGTGGAAAATTTAGAGGCTCAACATTTGGGGAGCTTTTGGAAAGAAAAGAAGAATTAAAGTTATTGGATTCAAGATGTAATTTGATTACCACTTGATCTTTTTTCTCTATTATGTGTTTTACACATTAATTAGATGATTGGATAAATGATTATTAGACCTATTTTAGTATAAGTGAAATTTTAAATTCTTTGAAATTTCACCCATAATGTTGCTTCCGCTTAATTTGTGCCCAATATTCTTTAATTGGTATCAGAGCCACCTAATTTCTATGTAAAACCATTGTATATATTGCTATGAGTGTTTTTGTGTTGATTGAAATTGAGTTGAAAAAAGTTTTGGCATAAATGTTGTATTGACGGATCCAAAAATCATGACCACTGCATCCATGTTGCACCTGCTAATCTATTTTCATTATTGCAAATCAGCTTTAGCGCTCACAAAATCTTTGTTGCGACCGCGATTATTGAGTCACTCCCGCGAATGTGTTATGACTAACTTAGTTCTAACATTAGCATTTTTTTCTATTATAACTAAATTGCGACCACGAAACACATGTCATGACCGAGAATTAATCATGTCCAAAATCATGCCTGCGAACCTGTATCGCAGCCGAGAAACAATTCTAATTTTCGCTATTTCTTTTTCCCAACTTTTTTATTCCCAAAATTGTTTTGGACTATAATTTCAATCAAATAATTTTTATGACTTTAAATATGATTTTAAGTTATAAAAACCATGAATATATGATATTTAAAGTGATTTTGGAAATGTTCCAAAATTGGACAACATATCGATAATTGCAATTGTTGTATTTATGTTTGTTGTATGTTTGAGAGGCATGAATGATTTATCATGGACTAGAAAATCATAATGTATGTCTTCTTTTATGGAAATGTAATTAAAGGTTAATTACTTGTTTATATTTTAATTAAATTCATTGAGCTTTATGAGCTCTTTTGTTATTGTAATTCTCACCTTGGTATGCCCAGGATACGAATGTACATATGGTGATATGGAGATACAAGAACAAAAGGAGGTTCAACCTATCAAGATGCCTAGGGGGAGCATGAAGATTAAATTGTTGTAATCTCCTATTTGTAATTTGATTAACCTAAATTTTAACTCATTCCTTATGGCTAGGAATTGAGCCCATAGTGTGATATATATTATACATGCGATGTATGCTAATATGAATAATGTGCAAAGTGAGACCTCATATTAAAGCCCGAAAATCTTCCAAACAAAATATTAAGTCATAGTTCTCCATTGGAACAATAATTTCTTTGAAGTTATTGGATAGCATGTGAAGTTGCAAGTGTAAGATGCATAGTTTGGCAATAATGGCAATAAGTACCTAAGCCTTGCAATGTTGAATTCTCTATACTTGTTGGCCCAATGGGTTTGACTTAATTAATGTGTATGACCAATAATGACAATATGTATCTAAGGTCAAAAACATTAGAAACCAGAATGATTGAGCCTCATAAAGAGTTGTGATGAACAAGTGTTGTTCACTTATTAGATATCAAAATCTCAATTATGACAATGTGTATCTAAGAGTATTTAATAGTCTTATAAGAAGTCAATAGCCTGTTAGAAATCCACCCCAATTGGATTTCTGTTTCTTACTTGGAAGTGTAGGAATCGCAAAGTTAGTGGGAGAACCATTATGATTAAAGACCAAATCATTATGAAAGTTACTTTTTACATAACACTGATAATCTTTTTATTTTCTGTAGTATTCTATTAAAATGAGCAAATCCTATCCCATTGTAAGCATTCTTTCTGATAACAAACTCACGAGACCTAACTTCGTGGACTGGTATTGTAATCTTAAATTGGTCCTTACTTACGAAGAGTTTGCTTATGTACTTGATTCTGGTGTTCCTGGACCCTTTCCTGAAGGGGCCTCTGCTGAGGAATATGCTACCTTAAAGAGGTAGAAAGAGGATCATATTTCGGCAAAGTGTATCATGTTAGCTTCTATGTCATATGATTTGCATAAGCAACATGAAAATAATGTTAAGGTTAGGGACATTCTTATCCATTTACGTGAGCTGTATGGAGAAGAAACTAGATTTGCTAGATATGAGATATCGAAGAAATTATTTCAAACTAAGATAGAAGAGGGAGAGAAGGTTGGGCCACCTATTCATAAGATGATCAGGCTTATTGAGCAATTGGAGAATTTAGATTTCACTATAGATTCCAACCTTCAAACGGATTTGATCCTACAAGCCCTACCTGATTTCTTCTCTAATTTCATTATGAACTTTGATATGAATAAGATGGAATGTACTCTTGCCAAAGTTTGCAACAATACCCCCAAGGGTTCATCGTGTTCTTCTTTACTCCTTGAATAAACTAGAATATCATCAATGGACACAATCACAAATTTGTCTAGGAAAGGCTTAAACACTCGATTCATCAAGTCCATAAAAACCGCTGGTACATTTCTCAACCCAAATGATAGTACTGTAAATTCATAATGCTCGTATCTTGTTCTAAATGCAGTAATATAAATGTCTTCTTATTAAATCTTAAGTTGATGATAACCTGATCGCAAGTCTATCTTAGAGAAATAACTAGCTCCTTGAAATTGTTTAGATAAATCATCTATCCTCAATAGAGGATACTTATTCTTCACAATTACCTTATTCAACTGTGTATGATCAATACATAGCCTTAAGGACCCATCTTTCTTCTTTACAAACAAATCTGAAACTCGGTCTAATAAAACCCTTAACAAGCAGGTCCGATAATTGAACTTTGAATTCTTCTAACTCTGAAGGTGCCATTCAATAAAGCGGTATTGATATTGGTTGAGTTACATGTAAGAGCTCAATTGTGAACTCTATCTCTCTATCTGGTGACATTCCTGGTAAATCCTGAGGAAACACATCAAGGAACTCATCTACTATAGGTATCTTCTTAATAGATTAATCTACTTTCTCAATGTCTACAACATGCACCAAATACGCTGGACAACCCTTCCTTAACAATCCTTTTGCCCCAATAGTTGATATAAAGTTCATGGTAAAGCTACTCTTATCACATTGAAAAGTGAATTTAAATCCATTTTCCTCCTTGAAATTAATCCTTTTCCCATTACAATTTATATTAATCCATTCCTAGTATAACATCAAATTCCAAAACTTCTAGCTCAATGAAATTTGCTGGAATCTCCTATTTTCAATTTCTACCATGCAATTCTTATATACTTCTTTTACCTCTACAATTTCTCCTAAAGGTGTGGTTATAATCAAAGGTTCATTCATCACCTCCTTATTCTTATTTAATTTCTTAGCAAAACACGGTGAAATAAACAAATGCATTGCACCATAATCAAACAAACATCTAGCATTAGTAGATTGGATAAGGATGATACCTATAAGTACATTGTGGGACATACAAGCTTCTTGTTGGTTAAGTGCATAGACTTTTCCTCTACCTTTACCCTCTGTAGCTTGCATATTGCCTGAAGATTGTTTGGTACCACAGCCTCATCCTCCCAATCCATGATTTTTTGCTCTATTCATTTGCACAGTAGGTTATGAAGCCTCTATAGCGGTCCTCAAGTTGACAATTATCAGACAATCCTTAATAAAATGTCCCATTTGTCCATAATATAGGCATGCTCCTATGGCTCTTCGATAGGCCCCACGATGATGTCGTGCATACGTAGTGCAAATAGGTATGGGTTGACCTTGTTGTCCTGTTCAGTATGTGTTAATCTTGCCTAGGGCTAAGGTAACCGAAACACTTTCAACTTGAACTTGACTTTGTCCTTCCATTCTCCACTGGTATGGAGAGGATATTATGGAAGTATGTTCAGGACCCTCACTTTGGGTAGGGCCTCCCTGTTGATGTCTACTTTGCCCTTTTCCTTTTTCGCTTATGTTTCTACTTCCTTTTCGCTCGTTTAACTCTTTAGGCCTTGTGTCGTGCCTCTATAAGCTTAGCTTTATCAATGAACTTGGCTATAGTGGGGAAATCGGTGGCTACTAAAACATTATAAAATGGAGCAATCAATCCTCTTCGAAATCAACCTACTTGCTTCAGTACGTACTATGTGAGAGGCATATTTGCTCAGATGTTTAAATTCTTGAGCATACTCAAATACAGATATTCTAGGCTTTTGCTTCAATTGCTCGAATCGAAGGGTACGGTTTTTCCTTTCTCCTTCGATTAAGAACTCATCCATTAATCTTTGCATAAACTCGGCCCATATATGAGATCATCTCCATACAGCTAGTCATCAATCTCTCCCTGGAACCATTCCTATGCATCCTTTTTGAGTTGTAGCCCCACTAGTTCAATTAGCTTTTCATTAAAGCATAATAGTCTCTGACCTATCTTATCCAATTCCTCTAAAATCTCTTGGGGGTCCTCCCCTTTTTTTCTTTTAAACTTAGGGGGTTTCATCTTCTTAAAATCATTCACCGAAACTCCCTCTTCCGGTAACATTCCTTTTTGAACACGACATTGCACCCTTAGTGGGAGAGGAGGGATATTTTCAACTTTAGGAAAGGGTAGCACTATAAGTGGTGGAGGCAGTGGAGGCATTTCCTGCCTTCACCTCAGTTCCTTAAGTTGTCACCTTAGTTTTTGATTTTCTTGCATCAATACGTTCATGTCTCCTGGCAATACTCGTCCTTTTATATCTACTATATGTTGTCTTGATTGAGATGATTCCTATCATCATCCCTTTCAAATGCAATATTAAATGCTGCATCTGAAGTGATGCTCTCGGCCTCTTGAGATCTTTGTCTCTCTTGCTCTTTTCTATGAGGTAGAATCTATGCCACAACATTAATAATACTTTCTTTTAGCTCATCTCATGTATATCTCGATACATATGATATATATGTATATATGTAAATCATTTACAGCCACACTAATTGCTATTTACTATTACCTTTCATTTTATAACCTTAATGGTTCATAACTTCTCACAATTTCATATAGATATATCATTCAACAATGTCACATATCATTTAATCCTTTGCTTACACATATCATAAACCAATTTATTATCTCTTAGATACCTTTCATAACACGGTAAAAAAAAACATATAATACTAGGATCCAACTTACCTTCTCAATGGTCTCATTACAAGAACACAAATGAGGAAATTCACGAAAGTGCTAGATAGAATAATTTAGCCACGATTTCAAGAGTTCAAGAATGAATTATTTCTTAAATTAGAGATTTAATATGTATATCAATGTTTGATAACAATAATTCAAATAGGGGAAAGGTCAAAACATAAAGAGTCAAACATGATCACAAGAAGAAATTTCACAAATTTTGAAAGCTAAGTGCAAGCTCCAACACAGCCAGGAACACACCCGTGTTCCTAGGCATGTTTGGCTATTACCCAGCCATGCCAATTCCCAATTATTTACATGGCCAGGAACACGCTCGTGTCCCTGGGCGTGTCAACTTCTACATAACTTATTTTCTCTTCTGATTTCCATTACTTTCAATGTTTTTAGGTTATAAACTTATCATATTTGGTATCCAAACTCAATCATTACTTATTATTTGTTTAGGAACTAATTTCTAATTAGAAAACTCCAATTTTTGTCTAAGATAATTCCCTTATTCTCCCTAAATTGGGGTTTGGCTTCTCTATATAAACTCAAATAATCTTATGTAAAGAAAGGAGTAATGCTTCATTCAGTAAGATCTAATTCTTTATATTTCACTTAACATTAGCACATCATATGTATACAAAAGAATTTATATACATTCCATTGGTTATCCTTCATATTAGACTATCTATTACATATACATACATGTCAACTGTTTCACCAAAATCCTAACCAAAATACATCTATTCTTTTCCTTATTTTTCTTAATTCGTCGAACCCATTTCACTATTCTCAGCTTCACTTTCCTCAAGCCCCACATGCCTATGGCCCGTAGATAATAATGAAGGGGATAACATACATCTCCTGATAGGACATCTTTCCTCCAAATGATCTAATTTTCCACAAGCTACACATAAATGCTCAGAGAATCTCAACATAACATCACGGAGTGGTGGAATTTGTTCTCTTCCAAATTTTAATGCACATGCCTACTTCGAGCTAACTCCCATTTCACATTTCTCATCATTTTTTCAAGCTCTGTACTTCCTTCCTTAACATATGAAGTTCCCTCATTGCTTCCTCGTATTGTGCTTTCATCCTTAGCAACCAAACTGGATCGAGATCCTTTTTCTAATCCCTCTCTTCAAGCTCAGGTGGAGCAGCCGAAGCAGCATCCAATACTTCCCTTTCTCTAACAGGGTTACAAATTTGTGGCATCTACATCCACAATCAAACAATATAACACAGCAATACAATAATGCACACATGATTCATAAAGATAAAGAAATAACTAACATGTATCATTAACACAGGTCTAGCTTAGCAATACAATTCAATAACAACCTATGCTCCATGGTTTAACCAATAGTTCACATAGTTATTAAGCCTATGTAAGACTTAGACCTCTAGCTCTAATCCTAACTCTGTCACGGCCCAATTTCTAGGCTATGACTGTCTTAGAGTTCAGGGAGACATAAGATCACTTAAACCAGTACAATACCATTGATCCTATTATTATTTTTCATATTCCATTAGGTCATTTTCCCCAAGATCGAAACCACATTCGTTTCTTATTCTTTCCTTTTATTACTTTAACCATCCCTTTATAAATATTCACTTTAATTCCATTTCATGATCATGAATAGAACATTACTCATAACTATTACCAAATACTATCCATACATTCTCACTTATTATCATAGGTACATATACATAAATATTGTTAATTGTTTACATTACTCTCCAAGACAACATACTTCAACACTAAACCTTTAAACACCATGGAGCTCTAATTGATTATCCTCAAAAGGACTCAAGCAACACAAAACATAGCACTTGTAGCAAATCCCAAGTGACGAAGTGTAACCCAAAATTTACCTTGTTAACGATTCACCTTGACCTAGAAGATTATAAACAACTATGGAATGAAACATGCTCAGTGAGTACATAATAATATAACATGACATAAAGGCAATATAAAGGTCATCACTTGGATTAATTCAAGGTATAAATGGAGTGATGTTAATCAAAATTGGTCATATTGGACTTTTAGAATGCATTTTAGCAAAAATAATAATATCTTAGACGCGAAAAGCTAGCCACACATAAATATTAAAGAGTGGCAGCCTAAGTCTTGCTCACTCATATGCATCACGTTACGCAAGACTAATCGGACCTTGCAATTAGGCGTTCCCCCCTAATAGAGGTTGGGTACTCTCACCCTACCCACGGGCTTATATGAACTGCACAAAGTCTGATGTAATTCCTCACATCAGAGAAGATTTTTGCTTATTCATAGATTTTAATGAAAGACATATCTAAAGTCTACAATAGGAATTCAATGAAAAATAGTTTGGCATATTAATCATTCTCATTATTAAGCAAAACATGGGACCCAAGCAAAAGTCACATCATGGTCAATATCATATAAGGAAGATATGGATTTCCAAAGGGTTCAACAATCAATAGGCAACCATATATCAAATGTCATTTCAAGTATGTCAAGGAATGGTAATTCAAGCAATGGTTGCAAGTAATAAAGTACGATTACATTATATTATTAAGTACTCAACTTAACTCCTTTACTTCTATTGTTTGTTCATTCTTTGATTAGTTTAATGTTCTTCACAATCTTGAGCAATTTTTTTGCCCTTGCCTTGGAGTTGTACACTCATCACATTTCAATTACATGACAATAAATAGCTAGTGGGATTACTAATTATATCTTTTACTTGTTTATTACTTCAACCTATAATAGAGATATATTTTAATTATATCATACACATACTTTTTCTTATTTCTAATTATTTCCAAGCTAAATCCCTCTTTCAATTTTATGATTTCAAGTCTAAATCTCAAAATTTCCAAATTGTGCCATAAACCCTAGAATTTAAGGAAAACTATCAATTTCACTTTCAAACCTCAAATTAACCATAGATTCATCAAATTGACACCTAGGCAATCAATTCCTACTAATTAATTTAAGTAAATTTACTCTTATTTATATGAACCCTAACTTGTCTCACTTATATCAAATTTGGGGAAAACTCAAAATTTCTCATCAAATCTTCAAATTAATTGTATAAATATGAAATTAATATAACATATAACATATATGATCACTTAATTATCACTATCTAATATTAGAACACCAAGTTCTTCTTTTAATTATGTTTATGCCTCTAAAATTTTCAAGTCTTAAGTCATGTTTTCAAAGGCCATTCTAACACTTCTAAATCATTTTTCTTCATCTAAAATAGCCATACATGTACTCAATCAGAATTTAGAATACTTCCTTGGTCATTCACTAACATGGGCGAAATTTCCCTTTAGTGTTACTTAGGTACATTTCATGTTTTCTCTTCCTATCTTTCCATTAATCCTTTAATTCTCTAATCAAATTTTCATATTTCATCTAAAATTATTCAAGACTACATCTTCTATATAATCACACTAAGTTGACCAAATTCTTTATATGGTGTAAAAGAGATTTTTAAATAACCAAATCACTAAAATCAATCTTAAAACATAGAAAAAGAGAAGATGAACATAATTCCTTACCTTGGTTAGCTTTGATTTGCTAAAGCTCTTGTTGAAATTGGTGTAGAGAGAAATACTTTCTTTTGTGTGAGATTTTGGTGTAGAGATAGACAAAGTATTATTTATAACATAAATTTACATATATATATGATGAGTTGAATGATGAGGATTTGATTAAGCTAGATCCAATTGTTAAGCTTTAATCTTGATGAATGGCTAAGACTGGATCAAGTTGGATGGCTAAGATTCTCTCAACAAGGATGATAATCATCATGAGGTGTTAGAGTGCTCAAAGTGAACCTAGACTCATATATAGGGAAAGTAAAAGTTTAACTTAGTTTAAGATTTTGACTTAGTCAATTTTTATTGCTAATTAGTCAAATTCTAATAACTCACTCTCTACAACATATTTATTTATTGTCTTGGGCCAACATTTTTGCTCACAAGTATTTGATGTTTTATAACTCTTAGGCCCAATGGGCCGGCCTCCTTATGTTGGGCTTAGGCCTTTGTTACTTCAAGACCCATTAACAAGCTCATAAGCCCATTAACAAGCTTGGAAATTTTCCTTTTAAATTCTTTTCTTTTCTTTCACTATAACTTTCAAATTTATGTTCTCTAACTTCTTTGTATACATCATTAGCTATCATATAAACTCCATTTAAATCATTAAAGCACAATTAGTCATAATAAGATCATGTACTAGGCAAATAATGCAAAGAGTATTACAGGGTTCCTAGCTAATTTTCTTTCATTTCTATACCACACTAACATTCAAAGATCTAGTCTTTTAGCATCATTAGTAATTTCTTTATTACTAACATTCTTTATTAGTAACTAGAATAAGCTATGAAAGACTTAGGTATTACAATAGTAAAAAATATTCTTTTATATAGAAATTATGAAGTAGTTTTTGCTCCCATTCTATGACAAGTGAAGAGCTATATATAGAATTTACAAAAGATGGTGTCTATATTACTGTTTGCCAACTCAAAACAAAAATAATTAAAGGATACATACTATAATTAAAATAAACGGACAACTAATGCCTCTAGTACTATTTTCTAGCTATATATAAGGATAATAATTTATTTTATCCTTATCTTACAACTAAGGAGATAAGAATTCCTATCTTATATTAGATACTTTCTCTTCTTTAGCATAATAAATTTTTAAGGCACATTTGTTAGATAATGCTTTAATATCTATAACCACTATAGAAAAAGCGATTCCTTAATTATGCACACTGAGGCTGACGTCATGGATGATAAAAATGTCACTCCATCATTGAGTTGGAGATAGGAGAATCCATATCTTTTATGAGATCCCTATAATCCCTTGTCCTTTCCTCTACAAGGCATTGTTCTCTGAATCCATCAATCTTCTTCCAAACCTTCATGGTTTCTAGCTGGAAGTCTAAACTAAAATCTTAATCAACTAGTCTTAGAAATAATTTCTTTGCTTCTTTATGTCCCTTTAACATGGATGTTCATCTAAGAATTGGAATATAATGGGACTAGATAGAAACGAAAATTTTACCATCTCTAAAAAGGGCATAGTTGTTTGCATAAGTGGCCTTCTCCAGGCTAACTTTAAAATTTTCAATCCTTAGAGTTTTGGTTATAATCTTATTTTCTTCATACATCTTAAAATAAATTTTTAATTTTTGATTATTAACCTTCTAAGGTTTAATAAATTCTTTAGCCACAAAAGGACAGTGATCCATATCTAATAGGGATATTGAATTGATCCATTCTCACAATCCATAATTGTGCTTATGTAATAAGAAATAATCCTTGAATCTGGCTATAAAATTTTTAGGGATTCTTCCATAATTTCTAGAAGCGATTTACACAAATCCTTATCATTTCTATTGATTTTGATAATCTCTATCAAGATCTATATAAGGGAGGTTTTTTCATCATCTCTAATTCAACTCTCAAAAGTAGGCCTCCGTATAATTACCAACTAACATATGAATGAAGCATAAAACATTCTTTTATGGAATGATCTATCGAGTCCATTTGCTTGATTTTTCTTGTGTATGTCGCTTTTTTGGGAACGTATGAACTCATTTCTTCAATGAGTCTTTCTCTTTTAGTAATTTCTCAAATGAAGACTTCTTCATTCATTTTTAGGATATCAAGCTCTCTTTCTAGCTGAGCTATGTAAGAAGCAATTTTTTCTATAAAGTGTTATGCTAAAAGTTACTTTTTTGCAATCCCCCCTACAATCCACAACATAAAATAGATCCATCTCAAAAGAGACCATAATTGTACTTCATAAAGTACTAGGAATTTTTGTCCTTACAGATGTTATCAACCTCAAGGTTATCAAGCCTCGTGATTTCTATGAATTTTTCATGAATATCATCATATTCATTTTCAAAATCTTGCATTGTAACTTTCTTCGGAGTTTGTTGTTCTCTTTGTTCTTTTTGCATAGTCAGGATTACATCCCAATCAAGTTCATAATTAGAAGTTTTCTTCTCTTCATCTTTTTCAAAATTTTCTCATCCTGTGGCTTTAATAGACTCCCTAGGTATTTCTATACTTAGAGACTTTGAGTAAAATACCTTAAAGTCATATTTGTGTAATGGTTCTCCTAAATAATTTTGCCTAACAGTTCTCCTAAATAATCTTTCTCACTAGGAGTTTGGTTTGGACTTTGTGAAGACTTATTGGCACTTCCACTAGCCTTATTTGAATTAGCATGGCTTCCCTCCTATGAAGGATTTCGGTACTAGGACCTCCCTTAGTGTCTTGTACAACTTCTTCCTTTTAATGGAGTTCACCTCCCCATTCCTTTATCTTTTCAAGGGTAACACCAATTCCTTGGCTACCTTTTCTAGATAGGAATTTTCGAGATCCTAAGACACCAAAGACTTTTCTCCTTATTCTTTTGAATTGGAGCTTTTTCCTCTAATTTTTTTTAGCCTTTTTCTGACTAACTAGCCCTTTTAAACTTGTTCTTTTCTTTTGTGGGCATTTTGAAGCGATATGCTCTTGATATATGCACAGCTAGTAAGTAACTTCCTTTTTTTTGTTAGCCTTTTTTTTTTTGACTAAGTAACCCTTTTAAACTTGTTCTTTTCTTTCATGGACATTCTGAAGCAATATGCCCTTGATATATGCACAGCTAGCAAGTAACTTCCTTTAGAGCTACTTATTTCTTTTTTGTTCCTGAGGAACTAGAGTGGATGCTCTTAGAGTCCTAACTCCCATTCTTACCTTTTTCGTGCACTGTTTCTGGTGTGGCCCTCTATTTTGCAAATCCAGCATATTTTTTTTTTAGTAGCAAGATCCATATGCAAAATTAGATAATTTGTTACTATCTCTAATCAAAGGTATTTTAAGCAATTCAGAAACTTGCTTATCAAATTCCTCTATCATCTCATTTATATATGTTATATTTCTAGTGTGGATGATAATATTGGGATCTTTTCATTCCAACTTAGTTGTTATGTCACTTAGAACCCTTAACTTTAATGGATCATCACTAAAGTTATCAGCTAATTTAATAAGAAACTTATCCCCTTTTGTTCCATTTAGCTTGATGCTTTGTGTAACAGGTTTTTCTATTACATTTTATGTTTTAAAGAATAATTCATTGTACCATAAAATACCATTTCTTTCTTTCTTAAAATTTTCACAATCAAATAGACAATCAACCTAAGTTTCACCACACTGGGATAACACTCTAAACATTGGTTCACAAGGAATAAATCCACATATCTCTAAAACTTTAATAGGATAGAATCCAAATTTTAGTTTAAGTTTAGGAGTTTCTAAAGATGTAATTTTAACCTTCTCAATAGTGAATTTTTTACCACTAATTATAATGGGAAGTCATTGTGCAAATTGCATGACTATAATGACTTCTCCACCCACCATTCTTAGTACCATTGGCTGGATCCATGATTTCCACCATTCATTGGGAAGTGCATTGGGTACGGCACTGCTAATTGTTGCATTTATGTCCACTAATGCATCTAAAGAATACTCATAATAACTAGGAAATTTAAATGTTAAAGAAATATAAGTGCTCAAACATGATTCCACTGTGCTGAAAATCTTTAATGATACCATAGATTTTGCACAAACCACTTTCCATACTTCCTTAAAGGGAATTGACCATTGTTTAGTAATTTTTTGCATCTCTTTTACCACCTCAAGAATAAGATTTACATGCTTTAATACAAGTATACTTTCCTAACTTTCTTCATCTTTATAAAAAGGTAAAGTGCAGGTTTTTCGTGTCTATAATTTTTCTATTTTCTCAAGGTGATGATTAAGCATCTTCTTTTTGGTTTGGTGTCCTAGGAACTTCTTCTAAATTTACTAATAAGGTAGACATTCTCTGTGAATTTTGCTTAGGAATAGCAAAAGTAGATCTTATTGGAGGATCAAAAATTCTAACATTTCTCATAGGTTCTTCCAAACTTAAAGTGATATTTCTATCCTTTTGTGTTATTTGAGAAGATTTGATTGATCTTGAGGTCGCTAGTGGCTCTTGGAGAATCCAACTTTTGTGCAAGTCATTTTTAAAGGATTTATTTCTTTTCTATAAAATTTTCTATAATTATCTAACCCTTCATCGAACAACTCAATAATTTTAGAGATATTCCTCACTCTAAGATTAATGGCATTATTAACCTAAAAATAGTCCTTGAGTGATACAATAAATATTTATGGGCATCATTCTGTTTATATTTTTAGATTTTATTCTTAAGGCTAATGAATTACCCAAACACCTATCGCTCAAAGACATCATGTAATTGGAATAGGATTGAAACCAAACTGGACCATAGGCTAGGTTAGTCTACATACATGATATTAGCTACTCTTAGAACAAATTTCATCTTTTATCTAATATAGCTATTATCACTGGGATATCTGCTGGTAGGTTCAACAGCGGTATAAGTCCTACTTGGAGAAGACCAATATGATTGTATTAGTAGGTTTCCTTGGATTTGTTTAACATTTCTCTGATTTTTGGCAAATTTATCAAAGGTCTGTCCAACATTTCTTATTTTATGCTAGAAACTTAAGCAGTCGACTCAAATTGGGAGACATTTATTATTGACCTGAAATTAAATTTTGTACTTACTATAAATAGGATTGATGTCTACCTTTAAGAGTTTCCATTTTAGGTAACTCATGGATGGGTCCTATACCAAAAATATATCCAAAAGAATCAATTTTTCATCTATGGCTCCATCTATTGTATTCATCATGAAAAATTAGGCTGTCCACAAATCATATTCATTAGCATCAATTTCATATTCAAAAACTACTTCATATATAGAATATATTTTAAGAGTCTATATCTGAATATTCATCTTCTTCTATGGATTCATATTACATCTACAAAGAAAATTCTCCATAGATTTTCTTCTTTTTTTTTTTAATTCTTATGAGGACGAGCATTTTCTTTGTGGTCTTTTGAACCACAAATCCAACAACAAAATAAACTACAAAGAGACTTTCCTTGAGGACACTTAGGGGCTCTATCATATTTTTTCTGAAAGGCTTCTATTCTTTTTTTATCCCTAAGATTAGTTCTTCTCCTAATAAAACTAGCAGGTTTATTGGACTTCTTTTTGTCATTTCTTTCTCTCATTGATATCCTTCTTCTTCTATAGCCTTTAATTCTTTTCGCTTTACAATGATAACTTATCTCATATCTCAGTTGATTTTTTGTAGGATAACCATACCTACCTAAAATAAATTCTATATGAGAACAAAGATTCTTGTTAACATAAGGAAAACATTTTGCATCTTGCATTACTCAGACTTTAGTAAATGCCTTTCTCATGGCATATCCTACCGCCTGAATCTTTCCTCCTAGTCCATCGACCATTTTGTCTTCATTTAGAAGGAGTTGATAGGCTGTCTTTGCTACTTCTAACCATGGTTATGGAAACTTAGCAAAGGACAATGTTAACATGTAATTTTGAGCTTTCATATCCATATTATATTAGTATTTTTGAAATTCACATTCATAATTGTCAAAATAACACATGTCATAGATTTCTAGTTTCATCTAGGCCACTAAGGATCGTTCTTTCTCTAGAGATTCCGTTGAAATTGAGTAACAACAAAACTCTCTTGTCAGGGCATCTACAATAAGAGCAAGTATCTCATCAATTAATACTGCTTTTCTTATTTCATCTCTAATTGGTGTTTGTATTACTAGCTGATCCTAAAATATTTTAGCAATGCCAACTATGGCAACTTTGCACAATTCGAAGATGGACTCAGGTGTGTAACTACCTGATTTGGTTGTAAACCTAATCATGGTGATCCACTTATCTATTCTTTACAATCTAAATTTAAAAAAAAAAATGCCAGGCTAAGTATAAGTCCTAAAGAATTATCCCTAGATATAAATTTTTCTTTATGCTATGAGGACAATTAGGTTTGTATATAGCCCTTTTCGTAATAAGAAGTTCATTAAAAGTTTCGTCATTTATGTGCAAGGGATCTTCTTCTACCAGTCATAATGATTTTCTAAGGTCTTGAGCTAAATTGTTGCTATTTTGATTAGTAGTTCTTTTATCAGAGTCTAAAATAAAATGAACCTTTTTTTTTTCCCTTAATTCTAAGATCTCTTCTTCAGAGATAGGTTTTGAAGATCCTACAGGTTTCTTTAAAGCACTCTCACTCAGCTGCATTGAGCCTTTCATTTACTAGTTTATTTACCTCATTTGCTAAGACTTTCCTTTGCTCTGGTGAATCACCTAATTCTCCTTTTACATGTAATTAACCTAGGAGACGGCTCACTTTATTATT
Source organism: Reutealis trisperma (assembly GCA_947687605.1). Taxonomy (NCBI): domain Eukaryota; kingdom Viridiplantae; phylum Streptophyta; class Magnoliopsida; order Malpighiales; family Euphorbiaceae; genus Reutealis; species Reutealis trisperma. Next base: position 326,909 of record CANTUT010000519.1, on the reverse strand, counting down.
CAAATGTGCTAATGAAGTTAACATAATAGAAGTTGAACCAACACTCTTTTTCCTTTTTTAATCCGAGTCCTCCCATTCTCTATAAGGGCTAACACCTCTCTTTAACTAGACAATTCTATCCTAAAGACATAGGAAATTTTTCCTAATAAGTTAGAAAGAAGTCGATTTTCCTAAAGTGTGATTTTTTTCATATTAAATAGTCTCTTACGTCGTTTTTACTTCAAGTAAAATCCACTAACGATATATACTATCCTATAATTGGTAATTCTTTCTAGAAAATATATTTTTCTTCTAACTAGCTTAACGTTTCAGCTATTCCTGCATACTCAAAAGCTTTAAAATTATATGGACAGTTTAACACGATAGATTATATTCTAAGTTCTTCTTTTCTATCTTTCTTCTTTCCACAAGTCCAAGTATGTTTCTAGTGTATCCTTGGGTTGTCTCTTCTTTCTCTAATCGAAAAGTGTTTAATATTTTATTTATAAACTTTTTCAGGAATTAAATTTTTCCTTTAAAAATTTTATCCATAAACTCAAATATGAATAGTAATGTCAATCTTCCTAAAGTTTTGAGAAGAAAATTGAAATTACCAAAAGATTTAGGTTCAAAATATAAATCAAAGTATTACTAAGTTACAGAAAATAAAATTGGAGGATTTTTATGTGACAAATTAAAGTTGAAAGATGATAATGAAATCTCATTATAGTTTCAAGGATTATAGGAGAAATGAACCCCAAAAACTTATAAAAAGACACTAATAATTGCAAATAGCCTAAATTAGATATCATTGTCAAACTCTATAACATTGAAAAAATAAAGTCTATTGAATTATTTAAGAATCTAGTCTTTGAAACTAATAATAACTAACAGCCTAAAATTAGACATCAATATCATACTCCTCACCCAATTTCTCAACACTTTGATCATCATAACTAGAAGCATATCCTCCATCATATGTCTCATAATTATCTAACTCATCTTCAAGGTCTTTTCATTATTACCACGAGTACGATCTGGCATCTAAAGAATAAAAAGGAAAAAAATTAGAATGTTAAAAATTAGAAAAAAAAATGAAAATAAAGAATTAAAGAACTGAATTTTTTTTAGGAACAAAGAATTGAAATTTTAAAAAATTATAAAATTTAAAACTTTTAACAAATAAAAGAAAATCAGAATTATTTGTTAAAAATCTATAATTTAAAAGTAATATATTATATATAACGTAATATAATAAATAAAGAATATTAGAATAAAAAAATCATATTAAAGAATTTAAGAAGATAGTAACGTATGAAACTAATTAGTTATTTAGTTTTTAAAAGGAAGAAAAAAGAAAAAGATGATAAACAAGATATAGAATAAACAAATACAGACACATAAATGAAAAAAAATAAGGATAAAAGATTCATACTTTTTAGTGTTGGAAAACTGAATAAGACTGACAAAGACATGGGGGAGAGAGAGACCCAATAGAGACAAAAAAGAGAAAAAAAAAATAGCGGACAGAGACAAGCAAAATGATAGCCGACTTTGAATTTTCTATTATTGTCTATTGCCTTACTAGTTTTTAAAAGATAAAAACAATAAAAGACTATTTTAATTTAACCTAAATTAGTGGTGCCCTAATTAGATAAGAATAGAAGCAACAGTTGTATGCCACCATTAACTTTTAAATTAAAAAAAAAAATACTAACTGGCCACCTCTTTTAAATAAAATTTCTAAAGCATAAGGATTAATCAATGTGTCGCCTAATGCACCTAGGTGAGCATGCGCTCGCTTTTAACCTCACTATTTTCATTTACGCTTATTGTTTTGTTTTCTGACTTTCCTATATTCACATTGTAATAATTTTTGTTACATTTATCCAAATAACTACCTTCTTCCTCCTACTTAAACTAGATATATGGGGTTATAATATATCTAAAATTCAACTCAGAATATAAATTATATAATTTATGGTAAAATTTTAAATTCTATTATGTTTATGTGCAAGTCCAATATGAGCATGTCTCATATTTATGACTATATCTAAAACTGTACAAAGCCAATTGCAAAATGATCTACTTGCAATTGATTCACATATAAATGAATATTTTCTATGTTTTACACTTTATCTAACTCAGTATATAAAGTCATCAAAACAAATAGACGATTTCAAACTTCCTGTTAAGATGATGATTTGAACTAGCCTACTCAACGGAGAATATCTCCTCACACACCTTAAATTTTGCAAACCTGTTTATTGGCATATAGATGAAGCATAAATTTACAACTTCATATTTTACACTTTTCTAATTCTTTTCTATGGCTACCAAATTGCGAGTGCAAATTTCTGCCTTATAAAAAAAAAAAAAAAAACCCTAAATTTTGAACTTAATTCTTGTAATTTAAGTTACTTTCATAAATTTAATCAATCAATTATACTTAATCATCATAACATGAAAGACGAATTTTCGAAAGAAAATTAAATAAAATCATTCACCTCTTTTAAAATTAGAATACCCTAAGACTCTTCTTTTTTTTCTCTTCTTCCTTTTTCTTCTTTCTGTCCTTCCTCTCTTCCCTTTCCACGTTTGTGCTCTCTCTTTTCTTTTCTTTTCTCTTTCTTTTCTTTTGTTCTTTCTTTCTTTTCTTTGCCGGCTCTGCCCTTTTCTTTTCTTAGTATTATTATCTATACCAGTCATTAATTGACACCTCATTAACTCTAGAAGTTTCCATCATAATCTCTACCTTTCTATTCCTTCATTTATTTATTCTCATTTCCTGATAAAAAAAAAATTATTTTAATTTTTTAAAAAGTGAAAGGAATGAAAAGGAGAATGACTCAATTAGTGCCCACGATTTGGCTAATAAAAGTTAAAATTAGCTTTTTAATTTTAATAAGCAAATTGAGGAAATAATGGCCTAATGGTAAATTAGTAGTCTAAATTTAGTTGGTCACCTATGCGAACTAGCTTTTGCATTATTTTCTTTTCCTTACCCACACACACACATATATATTCCAATCCTTCTCATTCATTTTATTATTATTATTATTATTATTTAAAACTTTCTATACTTAGCCTTACAAATATCTACCATTACTTGTCTGACGTCCATCTCACGTGAGAATTATTTTATCTAGTAATTAGGTTTCACATCTTCATTTGCATACCATGTACTCATATTCATTATAAGACAATTCATATAATTAATTCTACTCTAAGCATCATATAACCTACACAAATCTTATCTCACATATCTAGCATAGGTCTAGGATATTGCACTTACACACACATATATATATATATATTCAAAAATAACAGAGCAATAAATATTGAAATGAGTTTTTCAAAACATAATTAATTATAAAATCTCTCAGATTAATATTGAAATGGGATGAGAGTATCCAACATGCCAAATAATTGCAGAAGATTATACATATATGACCATACTTTACCTCCACCGGACTATCATGCATCATCACTTAAACAGTGAGTAAAATAGAAAAGAAGCGCCACTGCCACACCAGTAAGAGAGAAATCAAGGTACTTGGTGAAGCGCCACTGCCACACCAGTAAGAGAGAAATCAAGGTACTTGGTGTTGTAAAACCTGGAAATCAACAATCCCCTCAGTCGTCAGAAAATTCTCTCATAAAGCATTCAACCTCAATGAATAAATCAAATGAACATGAAACTATCGCAGATAGAAAGCAGCTGCAGTGTTAATCTTGGTAGCTTTTGTTCCCAATCAATATGCTAAATGCTAAGATAAAGCATCAAATCTCAAAGAATAAATCACATGAACATGAAACTATGGTGGATAGAAAGCAGCAGCAGTGTTAATACTGTTGGCTTTTGTTCCCAATCAATATGCCAAGGATTCCACTGGTATGAAAAATCGTTTAGCAATGCTTGGTGCCGATTAGTGAATTGCTGACAACAACACACAGCTGTGCCTGAGAATTCTCTGATTCCTTCAAGTTCACTGGATCCTGAGCTGCCATAACCATTGGCTACAATACTAAGGTGGAAGTTCAGACTCATCATGACCATTGAATGTCATTATATGCTTCTCTTTCCTCTGTGGGTAATCATGCATTTCTGAGTCAAGGTACTGCGACTGGGATACACTTGCTGGCTGATCAATTTTGTTTTCCGACACAAGCCTAACCTTATCCTCTACACTTTTGGAGCAAATTGGATTGCTAGTCATATGGCCCATGGGTTGCAAAGATGATGAAAGGCAGTGTTTCCCCTGATGCTCACTAGTGGTGAATGGCATTAGAGGCAGCTCAAGACGAAAATCAGGATGGTTGCCAACCATTGGAGACTCTTCAGTTGTCCTCTTCATCATCTTTGAATTTAAATTGTTTTCCAAGTCGTTATCACACCAACTTCTCTTAAGATCGACTGACATTGACTCCTTTTGACAACTTAAGGAACGACTAAAACTAGGATCTTCCAGTACCTCATCTCGCTTGCAAACCAGATATACCCCACACTTTTTCAGGTTTGAACCTATTGATGCTCCTAGAAGTTTAAATGAAATTTCAAAGTGAACTGAACCATTCTGCACCAAATGCAAGCCACTAATAAATCGGCGTGGAAGATAGTACAACCATGCATGATCTGACTCCAATGAAAAAAACTGTCTTGAAAATGTTATCACATTCTGACCATTGATGAAAACTTCACGCGATATATTTGCTGCCCCTCCATCCTTTATACTTAAAATGGCACAAAGAACTACTGCTCTGATCTTCTCGCACATATTTGAAGGTACTTGGAAAGATAATGAATTATCTTCACTGTGATGGCTGAACCAATCTGGAATCTCACTTCCAGGGAGAAATATTTCAATTCGAAGGTCCTGACGAAATTTCTGTTACACGGAAATCATCAAATTAATGAGAGTACTACATATAATAGAAATCAAAGGGAAAAATAAGTTGAGAAAGGCATTTGGATCAACTCATACTGATTCCCCAATGACTTCACAAAATCAATTTGTGTATGTGCAGGTGTCATGAATGCACAAATACACCATTGTAGGAAGAGGCAGCAAGAGCTGGAGGAAGAACCAATGATAAATACTATTAAAGTTTGAGGGAAAGCTAACCTTACTAAGGAATGCATTGTCCAAAAATTTTCCCTCATTTTCAGCAAGTTTATGGCAGTTGGAGAAGTCAATATCATGAAGTCTGCTTCGTCTTTCCTCTTTATTACATTTAAATACCATTGCTAATTGTGAAAATCTTTCCAGTGATTCACAATCTCTTGCTTCTACTCTCTTAATATTCAGTGGAAGCTCTGGAATTTCTTTTACATTCTTGCATTTGGATAATTTGAGGCTTCTCAAGTTATTAAGTAGGCAAATGCTCGGAGGAAGACTGGCAAAATCATTTCCCGACAGATCCAAATCTTTCAACATTGAAAAGGATTGATGCTCCATTAGGAAATTGACTCCCAATAGATGGCAATTTTTCAGATCCAGACATTTTAACATAGGAAATCCCAATAAGGAATGGCTATTAAGAGTCACTGGAAACTCTTCAAGTTTTGAGCAACCTTCAAGGAATAGATGCCTAAGATTCCCCAACCTATAAATGCTACTTGGAAGATTGGTGAGGTTTTTGCAATAAGTCACAGTTAAGACTTTAAGTCCAGTGATATTTTCAATTGATGAAGGAAGAACTTTTATTGCAGTCCCACTTAAAGAAACTTTTTCTAGCCATTTCATCTCTCCCACGATATCTGGAAATGCCTCAAGTTTTGTGCAGCCAGTAAGAAGAAGCATTCGAAGAGATCTCAATTTGAACTTACCAGGAGGACTCCTTAGGTTAAAGCAGAACTCAAAGCTCAAAAATTCAAGTTTATCCAGATACCCAACAGATTGATGAACCTCAACTAAATTCGAACAACCTCCGAGATTCAATCTCTCAAGATTTGGGATGACTGAGAAGTCTGGTGTTTCTATTAGGGATTCACAATCTCTCAAATCCATAAATTTCAAATAGTTGTAATTCTGTAAAAAATAGAAGTAAATCAGTTGGGTGTGTGTGGGTGTGTGTGTGTGTGTGTGTGTATAAATGTTGTCATATAATTAATAGAAGGAAATATCGAGCAACTATAATACCTTGAATCCCTCCCCGAATTGCCTGATGCAACCACGATGCATGTTAAGTCCAACAAGCTTTCTTGCAGAAAATCCAGATGGCATTGATGGCAAAGGACATGCAGGCCATTCAAGCCACCTTAATTCATTAGGTAGATCCACAGGGCCTCCAGTAATATGTGCATTGCGAATTAACAGTATTCGAAGTCTTTTCATCTTTATAAAAGCTTCAGCACTCAAATTTATCTCTTCAGGCTCAGGAAGGTCTAGCAATATGCCTTCAATGTCATCTGTTCCCTAACAACCGAAAGTTCTAGAAGTTAGTCAAACTATAAAGATTTGTCGTGAACAAGAAGGGAAAATAACATCTTTAGCGAGAAGTTTGTTAGTCTTAAATTCTCAACATACACACTAGAAGAAAAATGCTTTATACATGTTAACCTTACCATATTTCCTGTCAACACCTCCAGAACATCAGCATGAAACCACAATCTGCTGCGCCTGTTAGGTTTAAAAGATTCCTGGGAAACAACTTGCCTGCCCATTGATTGTAGTAAAGCATGCATCTGTACTTTATTGTTTTCTATGCTTATCAAGGACTTCTCAATGAGAACTTGTACTCCAATACCTGGGTTGAAATAACATGCATCTAGAATTTTCATCACAACATCTGTCTCCATCCCTTTAAAGAAACATGCAATATCAAGGAAAATGGATTTCTCATTATTGTCCAGGCCATCATAGCTTATTTTAAGTATTTCATATATCTGTCTGTTGGGACATTGTTTCAGTTTAGCAATTTCACTTTCCCATTCAGGCACCTTTCTTTTGTATAAAAAAGAGCCCAACACAACAAGAGCTAAAGGAAGACCATTGACATAATTTACTACACATTGTGCAAGCCCCACATAATCTTCAGCAGGCTCGGGTTTCTTAAATGCATTCCAACTGAAAAGCACAAGTGCATCATAAGAACATAATTCATTAATCTTATGTATTCTTTGTACTCCATGTTCAACTAACAACCGTTCATTTCTAGTTGTAATGATGATTCTACTTCCTGCACCAAAACAATTTAGTACAGCTAAATTTTTTAATTGTTCCACATTATCTACATCATCAACAACAATCAGAACCCTTTTACTGCCTAGCCTCTCCTTTATACAATTGATTCCTCTAGCAAAGTTGCCCACCAATACATTTTTATCTCCTAATATCTCAACAAGAAGGGTTTCTTGTAGTTGACAAACACTATATTGCTCTGATGTTTTTCTAACATTTTCAAGAAAGCAGCTGCCTTCAAATTGATTAGCAATTCTGTTGTAAATGGCTTTGGCAAGAGTAGTCTTGCCTATTCCACCAATTCCACTTATCCCCACCATGCGCACATCTCTTAGCCCGATGCTTAACATACATATCACCTCGTGTTCATGAGATTCTAATCCAACAGGGTGTTCAGCAACAGGTAACAATTTGCGGTTCAGTTTCATCGAGACATTTTCAACAATTCTCTGAATAAATTTAGCCTCGTGCCTGCCAAATGCGAATATAATAAGCAAGGCTAAGACAAAGATATATAGACTGATAACAATTAGTTTTATTTGTTATAAGTGAAAACTTCAGTTCAGTTCATAGGATAGGCAAAATTGAATAAATGATAAATCAACTGAACTTTTACAAATAAGTTTGAACTAAGCAAATGGATTGTATTTCAGTTCATAAAACTAGCATCCTCACAAATTTTCAATTGGATTTTACAATGTTCCACTATTTCCACTTTCCATACTCAATTTAGCCATTCTAACCATGCAATTATTGTTTTAATATCACACAAAATAAAATAGAATTCAACTCAAATTAGTCCTAATCCCAAAATCAATTAATTAGGATCGGCTACATAGATTCTTTGTTTACACAACAATTTAGACTACTCTTTGTGAAATTGCAATTGCAATTATTTTTTTGATATCAGTCAAAGCAACATACAAATCAAAAAGAAAAAAATTCTCAAATTGTAACAGAATTACCCATTATCCAAGGGCCACCCAGACAATTTAGTAACTTTAACTAGAGCATCTCTCCACCTATTCACCTTCTCCAACTTCCCAATAAACTGAGTTTCGAGTTTCTCCAATGCTTTCCCGAATCTGCCACTCTGGTGTTCTACATCTGCTGGATCCACCTTATAAAAGATAGGGAAAACCACATGATCTTTGGACTCATTACAAGCAAGCATCATCACTAATTCATCCAAACAATAAGAAGACGAAGCATAATCTTGAGAGATAACGACAATAGAAATCCTTGAACCTTTAATTGCATCAACAATAGCAGATGTGATCTCTTCTCCTCTCTCAATTCTACCATCGATGAAAGCGTTGATACCTTTGCTGCAAAGAGCGTGATAGAGATGGCTTGTAAAGTTAGTACGTGTTTCTTTGCCTCTGAAACTCAAGAACACATCGTATTTCCAAGAATTGGAAGAAGAAGGAGCATCCATAGCTAGCAACTGCGAGATTTCGTTTTTTTTTTTTTTTTTTTAGTCGATCTTTATATTTGCCTTTGCGCAGTTGCAACAAAGTATAAACGGTTGAAAGGCTGTCTAATGAATTAACACGACTCGAGTAGCGGTAAAAATATATAGAACTTAGAAGCCTATATAGGAAACAACTACAACTAATTTTAGGCTAAAAAATCGAGATGACCCTTATTTAGGCATCTGACCTAAGTCAACCCATAAATTTTTAGGCGATCTACGTCTATACGTTAATTAATGAAATAAAACCACTCATAAATAAATCATATCAATTAATAATATTATAAATAAATTAATTTAATAAAAATAAATCACATTAATTAATATTATTATAATTTATAAATGATTTGGTATCATATTTATATTAATTTAAGAAAAATACTATATAATCTAACATTTTTAGTTCAACTGATGTGATATTATTTAATTTGTTAAATTTTTTTTTTTAAAAGTATATTATATAAAATTTTTTCCAATACAATGATGTCACATTAGTTAGAATAGAAAATTAGAATAAAAATATTGAGTTATATAGTATTATTGTTAAATTAGTTTATAAATCATTCAGTCTATCTAAAAATTTTTCATGCCAACTTAGGAAAGCTAACTAGAGAATATAATTAAGTATATTACAACAGTAGCTCATGATTGGCTTTTTTTTTTTTTTTTTTTTCGGGACAATGCTAAATGTCCAAAATCTAACCGACTAGAATTATAGAAACACGTATTCATTGCTTTCAAGTGACTAAAATACCACTTAGCAAAATTGGCGGTATTGTTGTTGAAAATATTCCCTCTCTTCTTTCCTTTTTCTTTCCCTCCAAAACCATTGGACAAATTAATAAGTACTTCATAATTTCCAACGCAAAAAATAGTTGTATATCAATTATTATCTGTTAACTTTATGCTCTTGTCAATTTAAATATTTAGTAATTAGTAATATTCTCTTGTCAATTTAAGTATTTGTTCATCACATTCTAAATTTGTCTTTATTTTTTCATATATATAGATGTATATTAATAATTTTTATTGTGTTTAATTTTGATTATTTATAATAAATACTTGAAAGTTTAATAAATATTAATTATTAATAGTTTAAAGTTAGAGAAGGGAAATTCTATTCGTATTATTTGAACATTTACTATTAATCATATTTAAATGTGATTTTTACTCATAATTTTTAATTATTTTATTTGCATATATTTTTACTGTATTTTAATATGTATTTTATTCAATTGTGAATTTTAATAAATTACACTAATCTTAATTTATCTTATATAATATTCATTATATATTTAATTAAATTATGATTTAAAAGTTTCACTTAATTTAAGTTTAACTATAAATTCAAGTTTAACATCTATTTTTAAATATTTCAATAATTAAGTAAAATTTAATAATACTTACTATAGAAAACATATAAATTTTTTGTCATATAATAGATAAATTTTATCTTAATTTGTAGACACATTTACTAGTAGCTTGTATAATGATACAATCTTAAAAATCATTTTAAATTATAATCATTATACTAGTATGCAACTTACAATTATTTCAATATAATTTAATTCTCTTTATTATAATTCCTTTTATTATATTGTCAATTAGGGCCGTGCACGGTACGAGTAAAGCGGATTATTTCAAAATTCTCATATTGAACCGAAATTTCAAGGATCTCAAAAACCATGGTCCTGGTTCGACTTGTAAGTATAAAATAATGGTCCCAACTTGTACCGTCATTTTAATACAAGTCAGTTCAGTTATTCGAAGTAACAATTTGGGCCAATACCGTTCGGGTATCAGAGATTTCAGGTATTTCAACTCTAATAAAATATATTTCAACTTTAATAGGTCGAAATTCAAAATTTTTCCCATCAATTTTGACTTTAATAGAGTCAAATTTGACCATGCTAAGGTCAAATTCGACCTTTATATGGTCGAATTTGAAATTACAAATGTCGAATTTGACTATAGTACTGTCAAATACGATAGTAATGATAAAATTTGTCATATTTAGTTTAGAATTCATAAATTTGATTTCAATGAGATCTCACAATCTCTAACATTCAGCAATATTGAAATATATATGAAATTAAGAAGGAATTGAAAAAAGTATAAATCACAATTCTTAATAATTAATATTTATATAATTAATATTTTTTAATTAAAACATAAATACGTAAAATGATAAAATACTTAAAAAACATAGTACTTAATATTATAATTAGAAAATTAAAAAATAAATTATTTGAACTTTGAAGGAGGTTGGTTGGCTGGCAGGACTACAGAGTGGAGGGGGCACTAATCACATTCAGCTAGGCTTGGGGCAACGTCATCTTCAATCTAGCCCTCCATTGCATTCTTCTCCTCTATCACTTCTTCATGTATCGCATAAACAGCCATGAGAAAGGATAGATTTTTAGCATTTTGTCCTTGACATAATCTACCTACACATCTAGTATACTCCTGTGAATGAACTACCTCCATTTAGCCCCCAGATTATCATAGAGCTCCTTTGTTTTGATACACATCGGTTCCAAAGACTTAGCAAGTTGTGAATGATTCCATGCACCTTTTCTGTATAGGTCACTACAAGGAGTTTTCCTAGGTTGGTTGGATAAGGATTGTTGAATGCCTTTTTATAATAAAAATTTTATGACTTTTCCATTTATCAATACACTGTATGTGTATATAGTTATTGCAAATTTTTTGAAAAATAGGAACAGTCATAGTGGTTTTAATTCCCAAACAGATTTGTTTCATTTCATTGGTTGAATTAAATTTTTTTTTAATTATATAAATTTAATTTACATAATTTTAATAGTTAAATTTTGAGTAATTAAAAAATTTGAATAATTTAAAATTATTTAATTAAATAAGCCAAGTTATATATTCGAATTCGACTATAATAAGATTGAATTCGAACATAATACAATCGAGTTTGACTGTACTAAATTAAGTAGAATTTGACCTTACATAACAACAATGAGTTTAACAGTGACATAAAGTCGAATTTGACTTGTATTAAAGTTGAATTAGATTGAATATTTGTTGAGTTCAACATTAATTTGGTTGAATTCAACTGTGTTAATTTTGAATTCAATGTTGAATTAAACATTATTAATGAGATATATTTGACTTCGAATTCGACTATAATAAGATCGAATTTGAACATTATACGATCGAGTTCGACTGTATTAAATTAGGTGGAATTCGACCTTATTTAACAACGATGAGTTCAACAGTCACATAGGGTCAAATTCAACTTGTATTAAAGTCAAATTAAACTGAATATGTGTTGAGATTGACATCAATTTGGTTAAATTTGACTTTGTTAATTTTGAATTCAACGTTGAATTAAACATTATTAATGAGAGGATGATCAAATGACCAAATGCTTTAAAAAAACACATTATTGAAAATCAATAACATTCATAATATTATATTATTACTAATTAACATTAATAGAACTATATGAGTTGATTATTAATTTATTACAGCATTATAGAGTTAGAGTTACATATTAATACATTATAAAATTATTTAATAATATAGTTCAATATTCCATTATTTAATGACTCACATTCAATCCATTCCCATGAATTGATGAAGAAATGAGATTGATCACCTTACCATTGCATTGAGTAAACAAGGGGCAGGCACTCAATGAATATCCGGCAGGCAGCAAGGTAGACATACATTAAGGAAGGAAACAGCTGAGCAGCACGAGGTAATCAAAACAACAGCATCAAACCAGCAAACAAGGCTAGCACAAATGTAACACAATACCAGTAAATAAATCACCATGTAAAACAAATAAAAAAGAAAAATAAAGATATGATTTCAAATGGGATAATTGTATTAAAGTTGAATTTGACATCATTATAGTCAAACTCGACCTTAATAAGGTCGAATTCCACCTAATCAGTTCAAAAAAGATATATATACAGTCAAATTCGATACTATTAAAGTCGATTTCAACCTTAACAAGTCGAATTAAATATCTCAAATTAACAATATACTTTAAATATTAGAGTCACATAATTCAGCAATCAGCATGACAATCAAATATCAACAAGGCTACTTAAAACTACATTCTCCATTATCTCTAGCTCTTTGAAAACACATTGAAAATGTAAATTTGAATAAATTAGATTTCTTATTGTGAGGAAATTAATATATATTTAAATGAGATGTACATTGTAAATATTTTGAAAAATATACAATCTTCCCAATTTTCAAGTTCTAAGAGTGTTTCTTCAAGAACAATTTGTTGATTGTTATCTCTTAGCCAATCTTAGTAGCAAATTAACACCTTAGTAGTGGTAGGAGTCAAAGAGCTCCTAAATTGGTCTAATATCCTCCCACTAGTGCTAAATGTTGACTCGCTTGCCACAATTGAATATTGTATAACCAACACATCCATTGCAACCTTAGATAGCACAGGGAACTTCACTATGTTTATTGTCCACCATCCTAGAAAGTTGAAATCAACTACAAATGTTTCCTCCCTTTCCTCCAAATACATATCTACCTCAAATTTCTCAACTATACTATTCTGCCTTACTTTTTGAATAAAATATGGGTCAATGTCATCATCTATTATGCCATCAAGTGTGAGATGAGTAGAGTACATTGATGTGCTAGATCCTATTTGATCATCCTTTGCATTGTACTCATCAAGCATATCCTTGAGAGCCCTTTTCACCCTAGATACAAGTTTTGATGCCTCATGCTCACAATAATGATCATTGTAGCTGACCCTTAGGTAGTCCATTTTATACCTAGGATATAATACCAATGCAACAAATAGATAACATTCATTTTATCTAAACTACCCCAGTATTTGTCAAATTTGGCTCTCATGTGACTACCCATAAATGCAAGTGCAGAATTGGGTCTACTTTCACACACCTCTAACTCTCTAAGTATTTTAAGAATTTCAATAAGGTATAAATTAGAGGTAGAGTATATTGTGCCTGAAATTTTGCATGTAACATCACAAAATTTTTTAGGAACCTAGTAATTCTCATTACATCATCCCAATCAAATTCATCAAGCAACTCCTCCCCAAACTCAACTGTTAACTTGTGATCTACCTCCTACATCTTTTCAAATATTATCTGATACCTTATTGCAATTTATAACAAGTAATAAGTGAAATTCCACCTTGTTGGACAATCTAAACATAATGATGCTTTACTAGGGATCTTAAGTTTGTCACACCACTCCCTAAACTAGTCCTTTTTTTGTGGGCTGCTCCTAATGTACACTATCATATCTATGATCTTAGAAATTGCCTTTGACACAAATTCCATCCCATCTCTCACAATCAATTGAAGGATGTGAGCACAACATCTCATATGAAATGTTTCTCCACCCAAAATAAATACATTTTTTTCGACAATTTTTTTTCAATGCAAGCACTACAATGTCATTGCTTGATGCATTATCAACAGTTATGCATATTACTTTACTGATCTCCCATTCTTCCATGCAAAACTTAAAAGCATTCCTAATATTCATTCCCTTATGGCTCTTAATGACATAAAAATTCAAAATTCTTTTATGCAAATTCCATTCATTATTAATAAAATGAGCAGTCAAACACATATAAGACAAGTTTTGAATACTTTTCCATGTATCAGTTGTTAAAGAAACTCTTTGACAATTACTGGCAATGAATGCTTTTAGTTTCTACTTTTCACTTATAAACAATTTCTAACAGTCTCTGGCTATAGTGAATTTAGAAGGAATAATAAACTCTGGACAAATTGTTTCCATAAAATATCTAAACCTAGGTTTCCCAATAAATCTAAATACTAGCTCATCTCTAATTATCATTTTAACTAATACATCCTTAGAAGCTTGCTGGTCAAAAGTCCAAGCTGTGAACCTTTTTTCCCTGGAAGATTGTTTTAAAAAGCCAGTGTACTCAACTAGTACTTTTTTTATCTTGAATTGGAAACTTCTTACAAGTTTCCCTCAAGTGTTTCCATAGGCCAGAGGTGCCTAATCACTTTTCCCTTGATAATCCTTTTTACACCATACACACTCAGCTCTCCCAATCTCATTTCCCTCACTGTCATACAACTTCTTAAAATGATTCCAAATATCATACCTAATTCTTTTACTACTAGGAGAAGTAATGATAGTGTCAATTGTATTACCTCTTGGCTGATTCCCAAAATCAATTTGCATATGATTATCATCGTTAGTTCCACTGACTTGATTAGAAAATATTTAACTTGGAACTACTATAGGAAATGAAATCGAATCAACTGTGTTGGACATGGATTGTTGAACAACTAGTGGAACATCTTGTGTACTTCTACTAAGGCCACTTCCTGCTGCTGGTGTCCTTCCACCATGGCCTCTGATGCTGGTGTCCTTCCACCAATCCCTCTTCCAGTGTTAGGGTTTCTCTTGTTAGGGTTCTCTGCCATTTCCTATAAAATGATACATAACAATCCAATGACAATAATTATTAATATAGTCCAATAAAAAACAAATTTGATGGAATTAAAAAGATACAATAAAATCTACCTTATATTTGAACTTGACTTTAATATAGTCAAATTCGACCTTATTATAGTCAAACTCGACCTTATCATAATCAAATTTGACCTTATTATAGTCGAATTCGACCTTATTTAAAGTCAAACTCGATCTTATTTGAGGTCGAATATGACCTTATTAATGTTTAGATGAATCTTATTATATAAAAAAAAATCCCATATCATTTCATTTCATAATGAAAATACATTATATACTAAACACTTTGACACTTAGCATTGTTAAAAGTACAAAAAGTAAACATAGGATAACAATCATATATCTACTAGTACTACTACAACTTATGACACATCCATTCCATGTAGATTCACCAACTTTATCATTTTGCATGTTCATGATAAAAGCAACCAATTCTAATACATTAAATTCATTTATATTAGGCTCCCAAAATTTAAAGAATATTGTGCGATTTCTATAAGTGCACAGTTCGTGGACAAATAATATAGTAGCGAAATAAGTGTCGATCCCATGAGGAAAGGTTAACAAGTACCAAAATTATTGAATATTGTATTATTTAGACTATCGGACAAAAAGTCTTGAGATTTAAATTAAACTAGATCTACAATGCTATTGTATAGGTAACTAGAGTGTAAATGATTAAATTAATAAAATCATTTCAAGATAAATTCCTAAGTAAGTGGTCAGGTCACAACGATCCCACTTAAATACCACTTTTCTATACATAATATTATCAGATAAGTAATTTAGTAGCATAATAATTCACTAAAACTATACCCGATAATAGAATAATTAATTACAAAATTTAAAAAACTAATTCAATATATGTACATCATAGGATTTAGATTTCATCAATTAATTACCTATGATATTCTTATATTTGTTTGGTTGGTTTTAATTTTAGTAGAATTAATGATTAGATTTTCCCTTAATTAGGTGAAATTCTCTCTCAAGATAAATCACAAATATTCATATTAACCTTATGTCTACTCTCGTGATCACAAATAATTAACATAGACCTATTAAATTTTATAGAAATCTTTTTAACAGTCACAAATGAGTGTTCTTATATCTAAGCAATACGTACCCTAGGTCTAATATCTTAGTAAACTAATATTATGCTTCCACTCTCATTACTTTACATAATATCTTTAAACATATAAACAGTAATCAAGTATTCACAAGCATTAAGTCCTAAGATAAAAGATTAATTCTAATAATCAAAATACTCAATCAATCAAACATAGAACACCATAAAATAATCAAGAGATTACATTTACATTCTAGAAAGATAAATTTAACTACTCATAGTTAAAAGGAAAGAAACAATTAAACTAACAATCAACATAATAACAACTTATAATTCAATTCAAGAATAAAGTTTAGAAAAAACTCTTTTTGAGATACAATTTTTGACGAAACATGAACTCCAAAAACTCCTCTTCTTGATCAAAATAACAATAAAAAAATCTACACTAAGAAAGTATACAAAAATCTCTCTACATATATTTTTTATTCTACTTCCATTTTTTGGTGGAGAAGGAAGGTAATGCCTATTTATAGGCAAATTCCACCATTTTCAACCATATTGCATCACTGACTGTATTATTCTTTTCATGGCATCATCGCTTGCATCATTTATTTTATAACATTATTGTCTACATCATTTATAAAATGACATCATCGCTTGAGTTATAGCATTATTTATTGCATCATTGTGATATCATTTTGATCCGCAAAAATAAAATAAAAATACTAAAAACATGTTATAATTTATTTATAAATTGTAGAACTATTTATTTATCAAAATTAGTAATAATATTATTGCATTCTCGAGAATTAAGCTAAAATTTGAGTTTAAACAAACAAAATAATTCTAAGAAAGTAGAGTTATCAAAGAACCTATAACTATCACAATAAAAATATAATTTATTAGGGTTCCTAAGAGACTTGATATCTTAATCATAGCCTTTCTTCCATAGTTACACCATTGGTTTTTGAATTTAATCAAACTTCCATTCACACAATTATAGCTTCTGCCTCCTCCATGTCCCCTATTAAAATTAGATCTCATTGACATTGATGAATTGGAGTCCATTTATATATTATTTGCTAATAATGAATACAATACTCTCTGAGATTATGAAATGTGAAGTTGTGAATTCCTAAACTGAGAATAAGTAAAAGATTCATACAAATACCCAATATAAAAAACTAGCCATTACATTTCAATATTCGTTTTAACTTTTAATGGTCATATTTTCGACACTATCATAAATCATAATATGTTAGTTTGAATTTAACTATTACCTTGAACTTTTTTCTCCTTCTTCTACTTCAAATGTAAACAGCTACTCCTAGTTGAAAATTTCAAGATTTATGCGATATGGCTATTTAGTGACCTAATGTAGGGTTAGGGTTACAGAATAGAAAGAGAAAATAGTAAGGTGCAAGCTTAAGGATAAAAGTGGGAAAAAAATGAAATACTTTCACTCTCTGGCAAGCAGCCAAACTCAGTCAACTAGATAGGGTAGTATTTTAGTTTTAATACCACTAAGATAATTCTGCCATGTGTTAATGATTCAATAATCGAGCACTATATTATTATTATTATTGTTGTTGTTATCGCTTATCAAAATTCAAATACATCTACCATAGTATTTAATCATCAAATTAGCTTAGGATTGCTTAGCTCAAAATAGCTTAAAACGGCGTAGCATTTAACCCCCAATGTAACATAAAATAACATAGTATTAACTTGGCTTTATTATTCAAAAAGTTGAATTTGATGATAATATAGTCAAACTCAACATAAACACTATTGAATTTGACTGTAATAGCGAAGAGTTCAACCATTTAAAATTGTCATTAATCAAATTTTATATCAATATAAGAAAATTGACTTTAATTGTGGTATAATATATTCTTTGATCAAATCCAATATATGAATTGAATATAGTATTAGGCTATTAGCCTATTAAGTTATTTCAATCGTATATTAATTTATAACTAATCAAGATCAAGTAATCATGATTGTTACTAATTTTATATTTTTCATTAATATTTTAATAACATAGTGTTATTGGATTATACTTTGCAAATTAGTATTGATATTATTAATTTCAATAGTGTTAGGGTTTAGGTTATAGTGTTTATGTCTAGCGATTTAGGGTTTAGTCTAGTATAGGGTTTCATTGATAAATGATCAATGATTATTTGGAACACATGTTTAAGGTAGATATTGTGAAGCCTCACCCGAGCACCGGCCCGATCCGCTAGAGGGAACCGAGATGCTCATTCGGGTTTAGACTCACAATGGAACCCTTGGGTTCAGATTTGGTTGATTTTGAAGATGATTTTGGGAGTTGCCACCCTAATTTATTTTAAATGGAAAAATTAAGGAAAAACCTAGTTGACTCCAATTTATTAGTTTACCCAAGGATAAAAATCACTAATCTCGAACCAGGTTGAGTTCGGGGACTAGGTTTTTAGTTTTAAATAATCTAAATTTGGCTCTTAAGTTTAATTTGACTTGAAAATTGGATTTCATGAATGATATTTATAAGATGATTTTAAAGAAAATGCATGAATATGGCAAAATATGAATAAATGGTGAAAATAAAATATTCACAAATTAATTTAAAAAAAAGGGAAAAGGGGATTGATTGGGATTTAGATTTGAGGTTTGGATTCAGATTCCAAACATGCCTACGTACCCCATTGAATGGGGATCAAAACCCACGTAGTTCATTCCATGATTAAGTGGAGGGGTTTAGGGGTTGATTAGATTGATTTTGGTTTGGGTTTGAGATGAAAAGGCTGATACCTTGACTTTTGGTGGGTGGAGGGTTTTACCAGACCGAAGTTCCATTTTATCGGCACCGGGTGATTAGATAGATTAGAAGATTAATTAATTAATTAAAATGATTAATTGATTAATATGATGAAAGGGATGGATGGATTAATTAATTAAAAAAATTAATTAATTAATTTGGATGAAAAGTGAATTGAGAAAAATGATTAATTTGATTTTTGAAAAAGGAATGATTTTTGAAAAAGAGTGATTAATTAAAAAATTTTAGTTAATTAAAAGGAATAATTAACTTGGTTAGAATGAGGTAATTAATTAATTAAAAACCTAGAGAGTGATTGGAGGGAGAAGAAGAGAGGAATTTAAGGATAGCAATCTACTCAAATTCAAGAAGTGTGTTGGAATGAGAAGTGAAGGGGGTATTTATAGGAAAAGTGAGTGAGGATAGTTTAGGTAATGAAAATGTGAAAAGACCATGAGGGATAGGGCTAGAAATGGCTAAAAATTAGACTGAAATGTCATTTTCTGCGTAGGTGGGGCCCACAAGGATCAGAGCTCACAGAGCTTGGTGAAGCGCCGCACCAGACATTTGCGGCACGCCACACAAAGGGCATGCGGTGCCACACAACTCTGATGTGGCGCTGCATGCCACGTGACATTGGCACAGTTTTTGAGGTTTCTTTTTTTTTTTTTTTTACAGATTGGTTGTTGGTATGGAGTTTGGAAAATTTGGATGTCTGGTGGCAATGTAAATGAAGTCTAATAGCTCTACACAATGAGTTAAATTCAACAAGTGCTAAGGCTGCAGTTGGATGCTAAGGGTGTAAAATTAAGGGTTCACAGTTGCCCCCTCATTAGAATTGGCTTTGAATAAAAGGTGATTCTGATGATTATGAATGTTGGGAAGAGGTGCCATGTTAAGTCCTTTAGGAGGAGGCCCTCTAACATAAATAAGATTTTATCAATGGCTATCTATTTGGGCTTGACATTGGTTGCGAAAATAGTCTTGGTAAATTTTAATTAAGGCTATATGTTCGGCCCTAATGTTGGAGATGAAGAATGTTTGAGGTGAATCTCAATCAAGACTATATGTCCAGCCTTAATATTGGAGATAGAGAAAGTTTGGTGAATTTCAATAAAGGCTATCCGTCCGGCCTTAATGTTGGAGATAGAGATATTTTAATCAAGGCTATCTGTTCGGCCTTAATGTTGGAGATAGAGAAGGTCTGAAGTGAATTAAGGCTATCTGTCCGGCCTTAATGTTGGAGATAGAGAAGGTCTGAAGTGAATCAAGGCTATCTGTCCAGCCTTAATGTTGGAGGTAAAGATGATATGGGGTAAATTTCAATCAAGGCTACCTGTCCAGCCTTAATGTTAAAGGAAAGAATACTTGGGTAAATCTCAATCAAGGCTATCTGTTTGGCCTTAATGTAAAGAAGATTGGGTAAATCTCAATCAAGACTATCTGTTTGGCCTTAATGCTAGAGGTAAAGGTGATTTGGGGTAAATCTCAATCAAGACTATCTGTTTGGCCTTCATGCTAGAGATAAAGATGATTTGGGGTAAATCTCAATCATGGCTATCTGTTTGGCCTTGATGTTAGAGATAAAGAAGATTTTGGACAAGATAATTTAGTGAAAAGAGAGCCTTGACCTTTGGCGAGTAGGCTCGAGAGATTCTGAGGAAGAGCCTCAGCTTATGGTGAGTCAACTCAAAAAATTTTGGTAAGATTTTGGTAAAAGAAGAGCCTCGGCCTATGGCCAGTTGGCTCAAGAGATCCTAACAAGTTTTGGTTATGCCAAAGAAACTTGGGCTTCTAAATGTAAGGGGTTGGGCCTTTCGGAAGGCTCAAAGGAACTTTGCTGGGAGTAAAGGGACTCTAGAAGTCACACTTCATTGATTAGATCTGAAAAGGTATCATTTAGCTTCAAAGAGAAACTGGTCAGTTTTAGGAGGTGTCGGTAAGCTTGGAGGAAGTATTGGTCAACTTTAAGAGATGTCGATGAGGCTATTAGCTCAGCTTATGCATGATGGTGCATGATTGCAAATGATTGCATAGGTACTAGTGCACAGATGATGCATGTATGTTTCAGAATTCATAGACCTTTTATTTAACTTCTATGCCTTACATGATTTGTGATGATGCTTGTAATGGATAATTGCATGAATGCATGAGGGTGGAAACATGCATGTGTGGACTAAGAAACTTGACAAAGCTGAGGAATTCAACTTGGGTTGGTATGTGTGAGGCTTCGCCTGAGCACCTGTCCAATCTATCGAGGAATCAAAATGCTCTTCGGGAGAAACTCCACGATTGAAACTCACTGTGAGTTCAGAAAATTGATTTTTGTAATTTGGAAGTTGTGAAAGAGAGTCGCCACTTTAATTTACTTATTTTAATTGGAAAAATTAAAGAAAACCCAAATTGATTGACTCAAAAAATGTTTTGATTTATCCCTAATGGAAAATGCACTAATCCACGAGTGGAGGCTCGGAGATTAGGTTTTGATAATTACACAATTAAGAAAATATTAATTTTCTTTAGTTTGACTAAAAGTGCAAAATAACTCTTAAAAAGAAATTTTGTGTATGCATGAACAAGAGTATAATGATGCATGAAACAGATATATATGATGAGATGGAATGACAATTGTAGATAAATAAGCAAAATAGATCTTACTTAATTATTACAATATCAAAACAATTGAAATAAAGAGGATCTTTCTTCTAGCCCTTATGGGTACTAGGAAAAGCACATATTTCTCAACTAAGCTAATTAAAAATCAAAAATAAAAGATTAATATAAATTAATCAAAATAAAAGGGAAAAACTATTAATAAAAAGATTTTGGAGTTGATGCCTTTCAGAATGGCAGCCTGCGTATCCTATTGAATAGGAATCAAACCCCACGTAGTTCTTCCTTCTTGCGAAGGAGGGATTTTGAAAAAGAGTGTTAGTTTATTTATTAATTTAATTCTGATTCTTAAATTAATAAATTTTAGATCTTTTCTATTTTAGACCTAATAAGAATTCTAAATCTGAGTTTAGAATTTTGAAAATGGAAAGAAGATTATACCTTTGCTTTCCTTGATTTTCGGATGAACAGGGTGAGCTTAACTCTGGATCTAAGGTCCACTTTGGATTTAGGACCTTAAAGTTGAACCTTAACAGTAAAAGGTTAGCAAAATGGCATAATGAATGCAAATTAAAAAGAAATTGAAACCACAGCTTTTGTATCAAATTTTGAGCAAAATTTAAGCATAATAAGTAGAGCAATATAGGAGGATTTTTGTATTAGAATCCCTCAAAATGAGCTGGAAGGAGGCTCTATTTATAGAGCAGCTAAGGGGGTGCCAGCGGTACAGATGGTGGCGTTAGCATGTCGCCGGTGGCACGGGCAGCAACGGCGACGTGCTAGGTGTTTGGGCGGCACGTTAATCGTGCCGCTTGTCTGCCGGCACAAACTCCGTGCTGCCGTGCCGCCCTGATGGCAGCACGACAGATGTACCACCCAGACAACGGCATGTTAGGCGTGCCGCCTAGGGCAGCGACGCGCCTCTCGTGCGCTGGCCAGCTGGTTCGACCTGTTTCCTGCTTTTTCACTCGTTTCGGGTCCATTTCAATTCTGATTCAAGCTCGGTTTGATCCTGTGGGTTCATAACTGAAAGAAGGTTGACTGGAGAAGGAAGGACTCAAGAACTTTATTTTTTGATGGGGTGCTGCCCCCTTAACCCCTACCCGCTAACCGACTAGCGGGACCACCGTATGTGTAGTGCACTATTCGTAGTAGGTGTCAAGCTGCAACTGGATTATAAGGGTGAAAATTTGAGGGTTCACAGCTGCCCCCTCATTAGAATTGGCTTTGAGTAAAAGGTGATTCTGATGATAGTGAGGAAGAGATGCCATGTCAGACTTTGGGCTTATGCTCTTGCAACATTAGATTTTTGGCTTATATGTTCTTTTGCCACATCATATTCTAGGCTATACCATGTCAGATTCTGGGTTATACTATGTCAGACTCTGAGCTTGTGATATCTGCTTGTGATTATCATGCATGAGGACATTCATGCTTTATGCAAACTGAACCTTATGAAGGACAAACATGGTCTAAAGTTATGAACCTGTTGGGAGAGGGCCCATAGGATAAATAGGGTTTTGTCAATGGCTATTGGTTTGATCTTGGCGTTAGATGTGAGAATGGTCATGGTGATCTTCAATTAAGGCTATATGTCTAGCCTAATTGTTGGAGGTAAAGATGATTTGGTGGATTTTAATCAAGGCTATATTTTCTGCCTAGACTTTAAAGGACTTAGAGATTTGGTCCACCTAGGGAATTCAAATTGGTTTAGTAAGGCCATCTGTTTGGCCCTACTATTAGGGAGATTATGATCAAAGTTATCTGTTTGACTTTGATGCTTGGGAAGATTGGAATCAAAGCTATCTGTTCGGCTTTGGTGGTTGGGAGGATTATAGTCAAAGCTATCTATTTGGCATTGTTGGTTGGGAAAGTTAGGATTAAAACTATCTGTTTGGCTTTGGTAGTAGAAGGATTGGGATCAAAGCTATCTGTTCGGCTTTAGAGTTAGGAGGAATAGGATCAAAGCTATTTGTTTGGCCTTAATGTTAGGAAAGCTGGGATCAAAGCTATCTTGTTCAGCTTTGGTGTTAGAAGGATTAGGATCAAAGCTTTGGTGGTAGAAGGATTGGGATCAAAGCTATCTGTTCGGCTTTGGTGTTATCTAAAAGACGAGGGGTGTGGGAATGTCAACATGGTTGGCTCGACTTGGTTTACCCATTGAAAGTTACGGTTGAGGATTAGTCCTTGCAAGGAAAGGTCTTGGCTAAGGAGGGTAAGTCTGGTTAGGAAATCCATTTGAAAGACATAGTTTGATTTTTCCTTAAAGGAGATCATAGGCTTCATAAATGAAGGCCTTTTGGTAGTGAACATCATGGTGAAGGCTTTTTGGTTTTGGATTTTAGTTTTGGGCCTCATGGCGAAGACTTTTGGATTTAGGCTTCATGGTGAAGGCTTTTGGTTTTAGGCTTCATAGCGAAGGCTTTTGGTTTTGGGCTTTATGGCAAAGGCTTTTTAATCTGGGCTTCATGGTGAAGGTTTTTGGGTCATATACCTCTTAACAAAGGCTTCTTGGTTTGAAGGTAGGTTGAAACCTCTGGATTTGAGCTTTTTGATGAAGGCTTTAGGATTTAGGCTTCTTAATGAAGTCTTCTAGATTTGGGCTTCTTCATGAAGGCTTTTGGATTTGGGCTTCTTGATGAAGGCTTTTGGATTTGAGCTTCTTAATGAAGGCTTTTGGTTTAGGCTTCTTAATAAAGGCTTTTGGATTTAGGCTTCTTGATGAAGGCTTTTGGATTTGAGCTTATTGATGAAGGCTTTTGGATTTGGGCTTCTTGATGAAGGCTTTTGGATTTGAGCTTCTTGATGAAGGCTTTGGTTTACGCTTCTTGATGAAGGCTTCTGGATTTGAGCTTCTTTGATGAAGGCTTTTGCTTTAGGCTTCTTGATGAAGGCTTTTTGGGAGATATGCCTCGACTTCTAGTTTTGCCAAGGAAACTAGATTTAAAGATGATAAGCCCTGATAGACTTGGGAACTTTGGTTTTACTCATTTTGAGATTATGCCCAGGAATGAGTGGTTTGTGGTATGATTTGCCGATGAGGCTTAGGATGGAATAATATGATTCCATAAAATTTGAGAATGGTTTGAACGTAGGTTAAAACTTCTGAAAAGAATCATGAAGGTTGTATGATTTTGCTTTTTGTAGCATGGAAAAGAGCAAGTCAAGCTTTTCTTACTGTTTAAGGTTAAAGAGACTCTTGGAGTGACACTTAATTGTAAATTGCACTAGTTAAAACAAAGAGCCTTAGGAATGGCTAAAGGGCTAGTGGAAGAAGACAAATTAGGGATCATGCTTCGAAATGAGAGATAAGGATGTGATAGACTAGAGAATATGTATGAGGGATTGTGCTTTAGCTCTTTGAGCTAAGCGACGGGATGGATTGACAATAGATGACGACTTAGGAAGACATGCCCCTATTGTAGGATAAGGGCATAGAAGATTGTATATCCTTAGAGAATAAACCTCTGGTTAGGAAGGATGACATGAGATGAGACAAATTGATTGGAGATGATTTGACAACTTTAAACATAAGGGAAGGTGACATGGATGAGCTCTCTCTCTCTCTCTCTCTCTCTCTCTCTCTCTCTCTTTCTCAGCTCTAACTTTTGCCTAAGCTGCCCTTTTTAGGTTTTTAGTGTAGCGAGCTTGCATTTAGGAGAAAATATTCCACCATGATTTGGGCTGCTGCTTTGAGGGGCTCTAGCCTTTGAATTCTAGATTTGACAAAAGTCTTTTTTGAACTTGTTGCCCTTATTGAGGTGCATTGTTTGATTACCTAATGTGCAATAGCTAATTCCATTTGATTTGCTCTTTGTACTTCAATTATTTGATGATAGGTCCATTACTTGACCTTCTTTGAATGGGAGCCGATGAAGCGATAGCTAATTTGTAAGCACCTCAAATTCTGATTAATGCTAATTATGGTGGGTTTAATTGATCTCTTTTTTCCTCTTTTTTTTTTGTTGTTTTTTGGTTTTTTTTTTCATTTTGTTCTCTCTTTTTTATGGCTCATCCATGCTGGACTAAATAAGGAAGACGAAAGAAAATGTATGTGTATTACTATAAAGGAAACTTTATTGCAAGATGACAAAAGGAACCGTTATGGTCGATGAGAATAAACAAAAAATAAGACGATAGACTCTGACTCAGATTGGACTCAGACTTTTAAGATTCAGACTTGGACTTAGGCTTAGACTTGGAATTCAATCTTAGACAGGCCAGATTAGCTGAACTTGAACTACTCCATGACATGCCTTTTGGGGCTGAGGTAAGGTGGAGTTGAGTTAGAACTAGATTTCTCATCACTGTTCAGGTTGATGGTGCGGAATTGAGTTTGAAATGATTGACTTTGGATGCAATCTTCAACTTTTGATGCAGTTGCAACCAAAACTTTAAAGGCGGGTAGGTATTATGTTAACAAATGGGCTCTGTAGGTAGCAAGTAGATTCTTGACAATGATATCTACTTGTTCTTGCTCGATTGGCCTGTGTACCATTTGAGTAGCTTTAGCCCTCCACCTAGTAAAGAACATGGAGAAGGACTCATTTGGAAGTTGCTTTGTGTTTTCTAAATCCCTTCTTGTGTGGTACTATTCAACAAATGCCTTGCAAATGTCCTCCCAAGTCTGTTTTTGGGTAACATCTAAGTGAATAAATCATCTTAGGGCATGATCAGTAAGAGTTTGCTGAAAAAGTTGAGCAAGGAGCTCATTATTGATAGCAAAGGGATGCATTGCCCTCACATACATCTTTAAATGGATCTTGGGGCAAGTAGTACCATCAAATTTGTCCAAATTCGGCATCTTGAACTTTGGTGGAACTCTTGCATTAGGAAATAAGCTTAGGGAGCTTGTATCAACTAGGTTCTCTTTCTTCTTCAGATTTTTCAGCTTTTTTTTCCATGAGCTTCACTTTCTCCATAAAGGCTTTGATCTCAGGTTTAATGACAATAGATGACAGTGTCTTGTGGTTAGGTTGACGGTGTATGGGTAAAGATGAGGGTAAAGGTGTATGATGTTAGCTAGGTATGTATTTAGCTAAGGGGGCTAGTTTAGATTTTAGCTTCGGGTGGCTAGATCAGGTTTTAACTTTAAGTGGCTAGGTCAGAATTTAGCTTGGAGTGGCTAGGTCAGAATTTAGCTTGGAGTGGCTAGGTCAGAATTTAGCTTGGAGTGGCTAGGTCAGATTTTAGCTTTGAGTGGCTAGATCAAAATTTAGCTTTAGGAGATTGCGATTGTGATTTATGAATGGTTTACCATGGGCTTAAAGATAGAGTGACCATGGGTTTTGATATTGGGTATGGATGTACCATGGATTTAGATGTTGGGTGGACCATGGGGTTAGTGATAGTTGGATAATAAGTTAGACTAGATCATGGGCTTAGATGGGCCATAGGTTTGGATAGTGATGTAAGAGATGAACCTAGTCAACATTTAGTTTGGGTAAAGATAAGAGAGACGCTAATTCAGTATTTAACTTTGGTAAGGATGGTTAAGGATAATGCTATATCAGTGTTTAGCTTGGGTAAGGACTATGAAAGATGAAAGCTAAATCAGTGTCTAGCTTAGGTAAGAGTTGTGAAAGATGAAAGCTAGATTAGTATTTAACTTCGGTAAGGATTTTGAAAGATGAAGCTACATTAGTGTTTAGCTTGGGCTAAGTTAGTGTTTAGCTTGGATAAGAATTATGGAAAAGGATGAGGGTACCATAAATAGGTTTTTTTTTTACCATGAGTTTGTCATAGGTTTGGATAGGATTGGACCATGGGTTTTGGGTGAACCATGAGTTCTGGGCTTTGACCATGCATTTAGGTGGACCATGGATTTTAGGTGTTGACCATGGGTTTAGATGGACCATGGGTTTTGGGTTTTGACCATGGGTTTAGGTGGACTATGGGCTTTGGCTTTTGACCATGGGTTTAGGTGGACCATGGGTTTTAAGTTTTGGGTGTTAACCATGGGTTTAGATGGACCATGGGCTTTGGGTGTTGACCATGGGTTTAGGTGAACCATGGGTCATGAGCTTTAGGTTTTGACCATGGGTTTAAATGGACCATGGGCTTTGGGTGTTGACCATGGGTTTAGGTGAACCATGGGCTTTGAGTTTTGACCATAGGCTTTGGGTTTTGACCATGAGTTTAAGTGGACCATAGACTTTGGGTGTTCGCCAATAGGTTTAGGTGAATCATGGGTAATGAGTTTCGACCATGGGTTTAGGTAGACCATGGGTTTTGAGTGTGAAGGTGTTTGGATAGGTTTTTGACTCTTCACAAGGTTCAATCTATGATACATGTTTGCATGAATGAAAAGGTTTCATGATAATGACATACCAAGTTCAGTATTATGGCACATATAATCCTAAAGGAAGGTTCTATGAGTCATTACATGAAAGGGTTAGGGTGGTTTAAAGGGAACCCATCACACTAGAGATGCGATATACCTAACCACATGTGAGACAAGGAGCCTCGCATGGGTCCAATGGTACATGCATACTCATTACACCTCTAAAAAGATTAGAGGATATGTCATGGGTTGGATGATTTCACTATCGGTAAGCAGATCTAAGGAAGGTTGCCCACTCGATGTTACTTTCTATCCTTTGTTTTCCTAGAAGCTAGGTTTTTGTGGACTAGAAGTCTGATGCATTGATGCACGAAAGAGTTTTTTTGTATTTAAAGCCAAACTTGGTATTTTACCAAAAGTAATCTACTTTATTTTTTATTTGAAAAAGATTTTTAGTCCCCAATGGAGTCGCCAACTATGAGGCCTCGCCCGAGCATCGGTCCGATCCGCCGAGGAATCGAAATGCTCTTCGGGAGAAACTCTATGATTGGAACTCGCTGTGAGTTTAGAAAATTATTTTTGTAATTTGGAAGTTGTGAAAGGGAGTGGCCACTTTAATTTACTTATTTTAATTAGGAAAATTAAAGAAAACCAGAATTGATTGACTCCAAAAATGTTTTATTTTATCCCCAATGGAAAATACACTAATTTGCGAGTGACCAAAAAGGGCTCGGGGATCAGGTTTTGGTAATTACACAATTAAGAAAATATTAATTTTCTTTAGTTTGACTAAAAGTGAAAAATAACTCTTAAAAGGAAATTTCATATATGCATGAACAGGAGTATAATGATGCATGAAACAGATATATATGATGAGATGGAATGACAATTGTAGATAAATAAGCAAAATAGATCTTACTTAATTATTACAATATCAAAACAATTGAAATAAAGATGATCTTTCCTCTAGCTCTTATGGGTACTAGGAAAAGCACATATTCCTTAACTAAGCTAATTAAAAATCAGAAATAAAAGATTAATATAAATTAATCAAAATAAAAGGGAAAAACTATTAATAAAAAGATTTTGGAGTTGATACCTTTTAGAATGGCAGCCTGCGTATCGTATTGAATAGGAATCAAATCCTATGCAGTTCTTCCTTCTTGCGAAGGAGGGGTTTTGAAAAAGAGTGTTGGTTTGTTTATTAATTTAATTCTAATTCTTAAATTAATAAATTTTAGATCTTTTCTGTTTTAGACCTAAAGAGAATTCTAGATCTGAGTTTAGAATTTTGAAAATGGAAAGAAGATTATACCTTTGCTTTCCGTGATTTTCGGATGAACGGGGTGAGCTTAACCCAGGATCTAAGCTCCACTTTGGATTTAGGACCTTGAAGTTGAACCTTAACAGCAAAAGGTTAGCAAAATGGTGTAATGAATGCAAATTAAAAAGAAATTGAAACCACAACTTTTGTATCAAATTTCGAGCAGAACTTAAGCACAATAAGTGGAGCAATATAGGAGGATTTTTGCATTGGAATCCCCCCAAATGAGCTGGAAGGAGGCTCTATTTATAGAGCAACTAGGGGGTGCCGGGGTATGGACGGCGGCGTTAGCACGTCGCCGGCGGCACTAGTGACGTGTCTGGCATTCGAGCGGTACGTTAATCGTGCCACCTGGCTGCCAGCACAAATTCTATGCCACCTAAGGCGACACGGAAGGTATGCTGCCCTAATGGCAGCACAGCAGATGTGTCGCCCAGACAGCGGCACGTCAGGCGTGCCGCCCAGGGCAGCGACGCGCCTCTCGTGGGCTGGCCGGCTGGTTCAACCTATTTCCTGCTTTTTCGTTCGTTTCGAGTTTGTTTCAATTCTGATTCAAACTCAATTTGATCCTGTGGATTCATAACTTAAAGATGGTCGACTGGAGAAGGAAAGACTCAGAAACTTTATTTTTTGATAGGGCGCTGCCCCTTTGACCCCTGCCCACTAACTAGCTAGTGGGACCGCCGTATGCGTAGCGCACTATTCATAGTAGGTGTCAAGCTGCAACTGATTATAAGGGTGCAAATTTGAGGGTTCACAATATGGAAAAATTGTCATGGTGGCATTATGAGGAGTTTGAGGGGTTACTTCAGATTTCAGAATCTAGTGGCCTGTGGTTTCTATTTTGGTGCTGCCAAGAATGAGCTATGCCTATTCCAGAGAGATAGGGAATATGGCTTGGCTGCGACTCAAAGGCAACTCTTATGGTGCTAAAGTTCAAAGTCTGACATTTTTTGAATTTTTCAGGAGTTTTTGACTTGCCTCAGGATATTGCAATCCAAATGATGGTTGGTGATAGTTAAGTGAATTTGATCACTGTGATTGAAAATTTTCATGATTTCGATGACCAAAGAGATATGAGGGGTGCAGAGGCTCAACATAAGGGCCTTGATTTTTTGTTTGAGTGTCAGTTACGGGTCTGTTGATTGGGGTGATACCACAGTGGCAGATAGAACAGAGGTATTTTGTAGCTAGAGTTGTGCTGGCAAAGACACTGATGAGTCTCAATTGCTTTGTTAAGTATTTAGAGAGATGAACTGTCTTGCTAGTTATTCCTCGGTGATAAAAATTTTGTCTATTCTTACCCTTTCTGCTTGGGTGCTTTGTGGATGTCTGTTTCAGGTTTTGTGTTATCTCGAAAGCGTGGCTGATGGATCATTTCTAGGTGGTGGCCCCTGCTTTTCAGTCTACTCATGCTTTATTGATACTCAGTCAGAGATCAGATAGGATGATTGCTTGCAACTTGCCCCAAAAGACATATTTTTAGCACTACCAATTGTAGAGGATTTGATATCTCATGATCGGGAGCCATGGGTATCGAGTGGTTTGCCTATTGGGCTTGGTTTGAATGACTTTCCACTAGGAAGTAAGGGTCTTAAGGCAGATGGGACAGACTCAGGACGTGCCCCCAGCTTTTCTTTCTTGGAGTTTGTGCAGATCATACCTTCCATTGCTAGAGTTATTAGGTGATGACTGGCTGAGGAGTTATCATGCTGTTTATTTTGGGATTTCACTTGGTATCATAGAGAGGTTGATAAAAGTGGTTTGGTCAATTGAGAAAGAGTACCAAGTTGCCCTGCGGAGGGTGACATAGTTGAGGAAGGATGGGCTGCAAAAGAATCCGTTGGTGGAGCGAGGACTGCAACACAGACAGAGGGGTGACTCAATCTTTGAAGGAGACTCGAGGATCTACTGGATGTGCGACACCATGGCTTACAGTAGTGACTCAACGAAGGATATTGTGACAAACTTTGACTTTGACGAGGACACAAGAGATTTATATCTCAGGAGGTAGAGGAGGACTGGCTAGGCCATAACTTCAGATGTGACCCTTTTTTTTTTTTTTTTGAAGTAATTATAGGTTGATAGGACTATACGAAATAGGATAAGCTATAGACGACAATGAAAGGGCTATCCTTTATGATGGGTTTGTATTTTTCAAGATTTGATCATCATTAAATGATACATCTTTTATTTTTGCTCTAATTCCTGCCTAAGCTGCCCTTTAACGTTTTCAGCTTAGCAAGCATTCTCTTCTTCTTCTTTTTTTTTTTTTTTTTTTTTTTTTTTTGTTTAGGTAAAAGAATCAAGTGAATGATGTATTAGGCACAAAGAAAATGAGAATGCGATACAAACAAAATATTTTGTATTATGATTTGGACCGCACCCAAATCAATCTACCTACGTATCCCTTACATCACTTTTCTGTCATTAATTTTTCTTATTTTTTAGCGAGAATCAGGTCCACGTAGTTTTGATTACATATGCATGAGAAATAGAAATGAAATGCAGATGTCATCTTCGGATGATGTATCTTTTCAGCTGATCCAGGTTGCCAAGATGGGAGAATTCACTTCCGTCCACGCCCGTAAAGATAGTGCTTCTATTAGATAAGATCTTCTTATTTTGTCTTCATTCTCTGCAGCCTTTTTTGACAAGCTTCTTGTAGGTTAGGATCTTGTAAACTGTGATGCTTGGAGTATCCCTATCATGTCCTTATCTTTGTGCATAATGGCTCATGATCTTTTTCACTATTGTCATGCAGATGCAATGCATGAAATTTTTTTTTATTTTTTCCTTTGTGCCATAATTAATTAATCCTTTTGTCTTTTTCATTTTTTTTTGTATTTTTTTTGTATTTTTTTTAAAAATGTCCCATTTAAAGATGAATCTAAAAAAATTAGAGCAAATCAAAAAGTTTAAACTTTTATTACTAAAAAAAAGGTCCCATCATGAGTACATTAAAGGATAAGCTAAAAAGACAAAATAATACGTAAAAGGAGAAGAGTTGACAGACTCAAATTTAAAGAAATACTTAACAGAAGCATACTCAAAAGACTCTAATGCAAACTATGACTCAGGTGATATAGACAAGGATTCAAATGACTCAGACATTGACTCGGAGGACTTGGATTGGGGCACAGCAGTGCTGGCACTCTTCTCAAAATACCGACTATTGGATGAAGCTTAAGATGGTCAAGTGTGGTCGATGGTTCAGAGAAGGATAGGTGGTGGTGCTAGACTTTGGGTTTGGGAGCAATGATGTCTCCACTGTCAATAAGGTCTTGGATTTTATGCTTCAGAACCTGGCATGCATCAGTTTTATGCCCCGGCCTTTGATGATAGTCGCGGTGCTCATTAGCATTATAACCCTTAGGCAAGGGGTTTAGAGGAGGTCGTGGGTCTAAAGGCCTAACCAGATTAGCCTCTAAGGCTTTCTTGTAAACGACGCTGATGGGCATGCCCAGCTTAGAGAAAGTCCACCTTATTTTCAAATTCATCTGCTGGTGACAGGACACAACATTTACCTCTCCCTCTCTTTGGGTGGCGTTGGTGGTATAGTTGTTGTTCTTATGATACCTAGAGGATTCATCTTTGATTTGTCCTGATTGAATCAAATCCTCAATCTTGGTAGCAGTGGAAATGAGAGCTTTGAAGTTAGGGAGGTATTGAGTTTGCATATGAGCCTGATATTGGGGGAGGAGGTTTTTGACAATGATGTTAATTTGCTGTACTTCAGATGGATGGTTCACCATTTGAGCCGCTTTTGTCCTCCACCTTATAAGGAACGCAATGAAGAATTCTCTTGACCCTTGTTTGGTGGTTTCCAAATCTTAACGAATGACATTCACCTCGATGTTGTAGTGGTATTGTTTGACAAATGTATTACATATGTCATCCCAAGTCTTCTTGTGATTTTTGTCGAGATTTAGTAACCAATTAATAGCAGCTTCCGTCAATGACTGCTGGAATACCTGAGCAAGGAGCTCATCGTCCACACTGAAAGGTCTCATGGCACCCACATACATCTTGAGATGAGTTTTAGGACATGTGGTGCCATTAAACTTGTCCATGATCGGCATTTTGAATTTTGGTGGAACTCATGCATTTGGGAAGAGAGCTAAGGAGTCGACATCTGTCATGTCCTTGTGCTTTTTGACATTCTTGAGTATTTTTTCCATGACCTTAACTTTCTCCATCAATTTTTTAGCTTTGGGAAAGCTAGAGAAATTGCCACTTTTAAAATAATTCGCAGTGGGAGAGGGAGCGGTTGTGTTTAAGTCCATGGTAAGAGAGGTTGGAGTCTCAGGTGCTTTCCCTTTATCGGTGAGATTGATAATAGGAGGAGTAAAAGTAGGGGCATGGCTAGTTCCGGCTCAGGCAAATGCAGGCTCAACACGAGTAAAAAGGGGAGTGACAGTGGCATTGGTCATTTCTTTGACCTCATTGATGATGGATTGGCGTTGGGAGTTGAGGGCATCAGTAAAGGTGGTAGATTAGGCATTGAGAGCATTAGTGAAAGTTTTAGCTTGGTTTTGAAGAGCGGTGGTGAGTACAGCTTGAAAACTTTCCTCTTGTTTCTTGAGGAGGCTGGCAAAGAAAGCGCTCATGGCGTCTTGATCGAAGTTGAAAGTATTGGCCATTGGTACCTTGAAATAGAAAACAGACAAAAAAAATAGGTAAGAAAACAGAATTGTGAAGGGATAATGGCATGAATGTGAAGATGTGTTGAGAAAAGGATTCCTTCCCCATGGTTGGTCACTGGGTTTACATCTTGACAAGATGAGTGTGTGAGGCATTTTGGGGTAACGGACCACCGGTTTAGGTCTTTGAGGTGTTTGAGGGTTGACCTTGTTTGAGCTTCTTATGTTGTGTATGCATGATCAAGTCGTGATGCATGTTGAAAAAGTTTTCATGAACATGTAAGAGCATAGATTATTATAGTACATGGAACCTAGGTTCAATGCTAAGGTGACTACATGCATAAGGGTGAAAGGTGGTTTGATTGAAGGGTCCCCGTCCCACTAGAGCATCGATATACCTAACCACATATGAGGCAAAGAGCATTGCGTGGGTCTAACAGTACTGATTGCTCGTTACACCACCAAAATGATCAGGGATTCGTCGTGGGATGGAATGCTTTTGCTATCTCCCAACATACTCAAAGAGAGTTGTCGAGCCAATTTTACTTGCCATCCAAAAGTTTTCCTAAAGCTAAGATTTAGGCAAGGAGCCTTTATTATGCAAAATGATGCATGAAAGCTAAATTATAATTAATTAGCCAAATGGAGATTATTTTGAAAAAATTTTTCCTTAACCAAATAGTAATCCTCTTATTTTCCTTTGTATTGAAAAAGGTGGCAACCAGTCCCCAGTGGAATTGCCAGCTGTGAGGCCTCGCCCGAGCCTCGACCCAGCCCACTAGAGGGAACCGGGATGCTCATTCGGGTTTAAACTCACAATGGAACCCTTGGGTTCAGATTTGGTTGATTTTGGAAATGATTTTGGGAGTCGCTACCCTAATTTATTTTAAATGGGAAAAATTAAGGAAAAACCTAGTTGACTCCAATTTATTAGTTTACCCAAGAATAAAAATCACTAATCTCAAACCAGGTTGAGTTTGAGGACTAGGTTTTTGGTTTTAAATAATCTAAATTTGGCTCTTAAGTTTAATTTGACTTGAAAATTGGATTTCATGAATGACATTTATAAGTTGATTTTAAAGAAAATACATGAATATGGCAAAATACGAATGAATGGTGAAAATAAAACATTCACAAATTAATTTAAAAAAAAGGGAAAATGGGATTGATTGGAATTTGGATTTGAGGTTTGGATTCAGATTCCAAACATGCCTACGTATCCCATTGAATGGGATCAAAACCCATGTAGTTCATTCCACGATTAAGTGAAGGAGTTTAAGGGTTGATCAGATTGATTTTGGTTTGGGTTTGAGATGAAAAGGCTGATACCTTGACTTTTGGTGGGTGGAGGGTTTTACCGGACCAAAGTTCCATTTTATCGGGACCGAGTGATTAGATGGATTGGAAGATTAATTAATTAATTAAAATGATTAATTAATTAATATAATGAAAGGGATGGATGGATTAATTAATTAAAAAGATTAATTAATTAATTTGGATGAAAAGTGAATTGAGAAAAATGATTAAGTTGATTTTTGAAAAAAAGTGATTAATTAAAAAAATTTAGTTAATTAAAAAGATTAATTAACTTAGTTAGAATGAGGTAATTAATTAATTAAAAAGATTAATTAATTAATTAATTAGAGAGTGATTGGAGGGAAAAGAAGAGAGGAATTTGAGGATAGCAATCTACACAAATTCAAGAGGTGTGTTGGAATGAGAAGTGAAGGGGGTATTTATAGGAAAAGTGAGTGAGGGTAGTTTAGGTAATGAAAATGTGAAAAGACCATGAAGGGTAGGGATAAAAATGGCTGAAAATTGGATTGAAAGAGGTAAAAGGGTCATTTTTCTGCACAGGTGGGGCCCACAGGGATCAGAGCTCGCAGAGCCTGGTGCGCGCGCATCAGACATTTGCGACGCGCCGCACAAAGGGCATGCAACGCTGCACAGCTCTGACACGGCGCCGCATGCCATGTGACGCTGGCATGATTTTCAAGGTTTCTTTTTTCTTTTTTTTTTTTTTAGAGATTGGTTGTTGGTATGGAGTTTAAAAATTTTGGATGTCTGGTGGCAATGTAAATGAAATCCAAAAAATTTTCTTTCGAGGGCAGCCCACTAACTGGTTAGCGGGACCACCGTAATAACTCCGTGCAATGAGTTAAATTCAGCAAGTGTTAAAGCTGCAGTTAAATGCTAAGAGTGTAAAATTAAGGATTCACAGATATAAATCTTACTTCAATAAAATATATTCGATCAAATTCAAGTCATTAATGACGAATTTAACCTCATTGACTATTTAGGTATTATTTCATTAATATTCACTATTACATTCAAGTTTATCAACTTCACAACTTGCAAGATGGAATTAAATATTATTGATATATATTTCAGAATTTAGACTATATTAAACATACATAGGTATAAAATGGCATTATCAATGTCAACTTGTCAAATGTCAATGACAAATAATGGAATTTGATTATGTATGCTTAATACAATAAATTACACAAAGTTGAATTCAATGATAATACAGTCGAATTCGACATAAACACTATCAAATTTGACTGTAATAGCGAAGAATTCAACCATTTAAAATTGTCATTAATCAATTTTGATACCAATATAATAAAATTGACTTTAATTGTGCTATAATATATACTTTGATCAAATCCAAGATATGAATTGAATATAGTATTAGGCTATTAGCCTCTTAACTTATTTCAACTGTATATTAATTTACAACTAATCAAGATCAAATAATCATGATTGTTACTAATTTTATATTTTTCATTAATATTTTAATAACATAGTGTTATTTCATTATACTTTGCAAATTAGTATTAGTGTTGCTAATTTCAATAATGTTAGGGTTTAGGTTATAGGGTTTATGTCTAGCAATTTTTGGGTTTAGTTTGGTATAGGATTTCATTGATAAATGATCAATGATTATTTGGAAAACATGTTTCAGGTAGATATAAATCTTACTTCAATAAAATATATTCAATCGAATTCAAGTCATTAATGATGAATTTAACCTCATTAACTATTTAGGTATTATTTCATTAATATTCACTATTACATTCGAGTTTATCAATTTTACAACTTGCAAGTTTGAATTAAATATTATTGATATATATTTTAGAATTTAGACTATATTAAACACATATAGATATAAAATGGCATGGTCAATGTCAACTTGTCAAATGTCAATGACAAATCATGGAATACGACTATGTATACTTAATATGATAAATTATACAAAGTCGAATTCGACAATAATACAGTTGAATTTGATATAAACACTGTTGAATTTAACTTTAATAGCGAAGAATTCAACCATTTAAAATTATCATAAATCAACTTTGGTATCAATCTAATAAAATTGACTTTAATTATGGTATAATATATACTTTGATCAAATCCAAGATATGAATTGAATATAGTATTAGGCTATTAGCCTCTTAACTTATTTCAACTTTATATTAATTTATAACTAATCAAGATCAAGTAATCAAGATTGTTACTAATTTTATATTTTTCATTAATATTTTAATGACATAGTGTTATTTCATTATAGTTTGCAAATTAGTAGTAGTGTTGTTAATTTCAGTAGTGTTAGGGTTTAGGTTATAAGGTTTATGTCTAGCGGTTTAGGGTTTAGGCAAGTATAGGGTTTCATTGATAAATGATCAATGATTATTTGGAACACCTATTTAAGGTAAATATAAATCTTACTTCAATAAAATATATTCGATCAAATTCAAGTCATTAATGATAAATTTAACCTTATTGATTATTTAGGTATTATTCATTAATATTCACTATTACATTCAAGTTTGTCGACTTTACAACTTGCAAGGTTCAATTAAATATTATTGATATATATTTTAGAATTTAGACTACATTAAATAGACATAGGTATAAAATGGCATTGTCAATGTCAACTTATCAAATCTCAATGATAAAGAATGAAATTCGGCTATGTATGCTTAATACGATAAATTGTAAAAGTCAAATTCGATGATAATATAGTCAAATTCTTCATAAACACTGTCAAATTTGACTATAATAGTGAAGAATTCAACTGTTAAAATTGTCATTAATCAAATTTGATATCAATGTAATAAAATTGACTTTAATTGTGGTATAATATATAATTTGATCAAATCCAAGATATGAATTGAATATAGTATTAGGCTATTAGCTTCTTAAGTTATTTCAATTGTCTATTAATTTATAACTAATCAAGATCAGATCATGTAATCATGATTTTTACTAATTTTATGCTTTTCGTTAATGTTTTAATAATATAGTATTATTGCATTATACTTTGTCAATTAGTAGTGTTGTTAATTTCAATAGTTTTAGACCTTATAAATGAATGCTACGTCATTTTACATTAACATTTTCTTATTATGTTAATTAACTTATTACTCTTGATATGCAATGGACTAATAAATTTATTGGGTTATTTAAAGGCTCAAAGCACAACACTTAAATTAAAACGGCATAGTATTTAATCGCCTAATCATAACTGAAGAGCGAAGATGAAAAGTTACTCAAATATTAATACTATATATGTTAACTATATGCAAGTGATGTGTGGTGGTTGGTGGCAGTTTTTGGAATATAGTAGAATCACAGAACTCGACACACTCAACATTTCATTTCCCTTTTGCCGTACAATGAAGTTCATACTTTTCTATTCTTCTGGGTTTTCCCTTGTTCGTCTCTAAGTTTTTCTCCCATTCTCTATTCCTACTTTCCATTATTCTCTTACAAATGGCTAGGTCATACAAAAGTGGAAAATCACCAAAAAAGGATGTCCAACCTAGAAGAAAAGAATCCTTATCGTCGATAGCAAAACATAGAATAAGTCTTAAGTACTTTAAGCTTTTACATGTATTTTTTGTTATATTGTGTTTTCATTTGCTATATAGAAAATGGCTACACTTTTTCATTTTTTGCAGATTAGTGTTTAAAGTTGAATTGAATTAACAATGTTGAATTGAAAATTGTCTGGGTTGAATTTGACCTTATTAAAGTCAAATTTGACTTTGCTAAGTTGAAATTCCACCTTAATATACTTGCACAGCACAACACTTCATTTAATCTGGTTAAAATATATATCTAATTTGATGCTTCATATGATTCACCATATAGGATAGCATGGTTATGGTTAGTCCCGATAGGGAATACTTCTTTGCTAAAATTTCAACATATTTTCATCTAGAAGATAAGATTATTTCAATAAACAAGAAGCTTATTAAAACACAAATGAAAGTGCTAAAAGAAACTGTCTTTGGCTATCTTCTGAACCCACAAGTAGGAAAGTGGAGTAAACAACTTGTCCATAGCATATTATTAATGTAGATAAAGAAAGGTGATGATGAGAAAGATGCCATGTACTTCAAATTTGGTAGGAAAGAAGTGAAGTTTGGGAGGGAGGAGTTTGCCTTGATAACAGGTCTGAAGTTAGGGAATAGTGAAAATGCACTTAATAATGTTATTTTAGGTGAGGTAGGAGTTCGTTTGAAGAAATTAATGCATGGCCTTGTCGGGGATGTGGATTTAACATATGATCATGTGAATGAAGTGTTTGAAAAGATGAAAAGTGGCACCCCAGATTTAGATGTGGTGGCTATTGCATTGCTATTGCTATTCACACAAGTTGTTTCTAGGCAAGCGACATCAAAGATTGATTCGAGGCTATTAGAATTTGCAGGAAACTTGAGTCAGTAGAACCAATTTCCTTGGGGAGACTAGGCATTCAAGTCAATTGTCCAATATGCCAGGTCATGCATACCAAATATAATAAAATAGCAACCAAAATTAAAGGAAACAAATATGAGGACATATACGATCGGAGGTTTCCCGATTGCATTCCAGGTAATATTCTATTATTGCTTTGAAAGTTGAATAATTTACTACAATGAATTAGTATTATATGGCTTTAGTAAGGTCAAATTCGACTTTACTGAAGTCAAATTTGATCTTATCGAAGTCGAATTTGACCTTACTAAAGTCGTGTCAACTTTATTAAAGTCGTATTTGACTTTGAAATACATGTAAGGTTAGTTAACTTTTTGACATATGGCTGATATGCTATATAATTATAATATTGCAGGTGTTGGCTTGTGAGATTGAACCTGCGTTAGAGAAAAGCAAATTGTTTAAGAGGTGTACAGATCTCCAGCCAGGTACAACAGGGATTTTTAAGTGGTAAATGCTATTCAGTCATATCAAACAAGCCACCCTAGAGAATTTTCTATTTTTAAATTATTTATGCTGAGTCTATTAAACTACATTTAACATTTTATAATTTACCTTTCCTTCTAGAAATTTCAAGATTTTACTAAGAATTTGACAAAGTTTTCCAAAGGTCTAGTAGGTACTATTTTCCATAGATTCTAAATCTTCAATTTAAGCGTCCAAATTAATTAATTATTATTTAACTAATAATTCTCAGCCTACTATAAATATAGTGCCAACAAATGCTCCGTCAGATGCTAGGCTGAGTTTGAGCCTTGCATCTATTTAGTTTTGACAAATCATAGTCCAATCCAACCCAAGCCTCCAAATTCTACTTCAATCAAAAATCGCACCAAATCCTCAAGTTTAAATATCAAAAATCTTTTTTTTTTTTTTTAATTAGATGGTTCTCAAGTCCCTTTCCTTCTCCGCATTTAAATCCATTGCAAATTTCTTCATCAAATCCCACTCCAAACCCATTTAATCTTTCACTAACTCAAACTTCTCAAAATACCCATTCTTTTTCCAACATAAATTATCCTCACTCTTAAGATTTCCACTCATAAGCTACTCAAATTTTGAACTCACCCAATCCAAGTAAATCCTTTAATTTTCTCTCCTCCTTCCTTACTGATCAGCGATTTGAGCTCCAAGTGAGACCTCTTTTCTCTCATCTCAACTGCTTCCTTTTTTTTTTTTTTTTGCTTGGTTTTGTCTTTAAATTTTTGAAACCCAGATTGGCAACTCACCTGTCGAAAAATTTGCTACCGTCATCAGTTGGAGAAGGGTCCTCACTGGTTGCTTCATTTCAATCAAAGCTTGGTACTTGTTCCCGATTTTGCTTTGCTCTTTATATGTTTCAACTTTTGCTCTCTCTCTCTCTCTCTCTTTTTTTTTTTTTTTTTTTTTTTTTTTTCAATATGGGTGACCCTTGTGTCATCATGACCAAGCCAGGTACACTTCCCTTTGTCTCCATTCCCAAACGTTGTCCAAATTTGAATTTTTTTTTTTTTTTTTTTTGCAATTAGTATATACTATTATACATATATAAAAAATATATAACATATTATTATTATTATTATTATTATTATTATTATTATATATAACAATAAATATATAATAAATTTTTTTAAATAGAAAAAATAAAATAAATTCAAGATTTAAATTACTGATATTTTTAAAAAAGAAAATAAATAAATAATAATAATTTGTAAAACTAAACTACTCATACAAAACTAAAAAAAATATTCATATAAAAATATATATATATATACATATACAGAATTTTAATTTTAAAATCCAAATATA
This sequence comes from Reutealis trisperma, assembly GCA_947687605.1. NCBI lineage: Eukaryota > Viridiplantae > Streptophyta > Magnoliopsida > Malpighiales > Euphorbiaceae > Reutealis > Reutealis trisperma. The sequence goes on along the minus strand of CANTUT010000519.1, from coordinate 285,482 downwards.
TAATATACATATAAAATATATAAATATTTCAAAATAAGTTGGTATCAATAAAAAATATACTAACATATATAACAAGGAAAATAAAGTTTTTTTTAACTTAAAATTAAAATTTTGCTATGAAATCAAATTTTAATTAAGAGTCTAACGTACCTAGAAATAGCATAAGCAAAAGGAACAGTACTAGCCCAAGGGATATCACCAGCATGAAGGGATTATCAAGAGCAGAAGTTTTCAAATCCTCCTAAAGAGAAACAAGGCAAATTTTATTCTTGGCTTAGAACTTTGGGTCAAATTTAATGAAAAAAGAGAAAATGTGAATTTGAGATTTGGACAAACTAATGGATAAAAGACTTTATTAAACCCCAAGCTAAAATAATTACTAGAATCTGACATAAACCTTAAGACTTTGGATTTTATCAAAGTCTCCTGGATTTTAATGAGACTTACAATTATTTGACCCAAAGTGGATGTTAGGTTTGAGATTTTTGCAATGGGATTTGAAGTTTTATGCAGGTTTGGAGAGATAAGGGTGTGGGAATGAAATTTTTTGGTTTAGATAAAGATAAGTGTATCTCTAGAATATCCATTTTTCAGGGGAGACTATGCCAAAATTTTTGTAAAATTTAAATATAACTTAAATATTTTAAGTTAGAATTTAAATACTTGCTTTCATCATTTGGTAGCCTGTACTCCTGCCGCAGCATTAACACCTCCTTCTTATATGGCCTCTTTAGATTAAGAAGGAGTAGACTCCTCAAATAATGCTCAACTTACACCAATTCGGTCCATAAGCTCTTAGGTGCTTTGTTCAGCCTATAATTTTATTACAATCTTGTATATTCTAGGACTCGTTGGCTTTTTGTATCCACCATACTATCCATCTCTAAGGAAAAAGGAAGAACTAGTCTTGAGGATTGTGCCAACACCCAAGCATGGAAGAGATAAAAAGAGGTCACTTCCATTCTAATCTTCTGAGTGGGCAACTCTGCTATAAAGGCTCTGATTTCTTTTAAACACTGGTGATAGCCTTGATATGATGAGTTGATTCTAATCTTAAGAGTATAAGTGTAAGCATCTCATTTTTAATGCCCTTAGCTACTTTATTTCTCTCCATTTGACCATTTTATTTCTTTTGTAGATAATGAGGCCAAGGAGGAAGATGAAGATGCAAACTCTAATTCTCCCAAAAAGAACTAGTATTCTCAAAAACTAATTATCACCACCTTAAAGAAAGCTCCAGCCCCTACAACTTCCAAGACTTCTAAGAAAGGCACACTAGCTCACTGGTGCTCTAAGTCTTCTTTTAGCCACTACACTGATAGATATTATTGCTAGAGTCCCAAGTGCTCGAATAACCTCTCCATCCCAAGTATAATCCCTAACCTTTTCCTACTTTTACCTTACTAAGAAACTCATTCCATTTATTCTTTCTAGTTATAGGATTAAGCCATGATAAGAGCTTACCTTACTCGTGCTAGTCTTTTCAACAATCCTCCCATCATCATTGACCTCTTTTTTCTGACTTGAGCTGCTTCTTAGGATTCTTGCTATAGAGTATAAGGCACTCTTCTTTATATGAACTCCTTAAACTCTAAACTTTGAGGATTTTATTTATTTCATTCATCACATTTGTATTTCGAATTTGACTTTGAACATTGATACATGACTTTTGTATAAAACCATGTATTTGGCTTGATTTTATTGTTTTCTTGAAAAAGTAGCCAAAGGCCTACTTAATATAGATCTTAACCATGTTATTGGCTTTAGATATGTCACTACAAACTGCTTTTTTTTTAATTCTTTTTTATAGGTGACATATCTTTTATGGCCATAGGATCAGCCTATTGACTTACTTCCTTCAGTCCATTCATGGTGGGAAAATATTTCCCAAACTCCCTTGACATCCTTCTAGGGGCTGTTGATAGGGACAATAGTCTAGCTTCATATAAATGTGGTATTTTACTAGTCTCCTACTCAATCTTGGAATTTCATCATATCCGCAAGTAAAGTAGTCTTTGAACTCTTATACTAACTCAATCATCTACCTACAAGACAAGGGATAGTAAAACTCTCTGGATCCTTGAGCTTTTCAGGTAGCTTCTTTTGAATGATTGCCAAACACTCCTCGGAGAGTTAAACCATCAACACTCCCTCAAGTTTCCTTTTATTGGAAAGCAGCTCCTTAAGAAATTTAGCATATTTTGGCATCTGCGAAAGAGCTTCCATAAAAGGAATGTTAATATGCAATTATTTAAAGAGTTTGAGAAACTTACCAAATTGTTCATCCATTTTATCTTTCTTCAACCTTATAGGTATGGAATGCGTGGTTGGAACTCTTTAACCATAGGTGTAGGATCCGTTTTCTCTTTAACTTCCTCATCTTTGGCACCATCATCTTCAGGCATCAACTTCTCATTTTGTTTCTTAGAAGACTTCACTCCTCAATGTAATGGCCTTGAGTTGCTCTTTAGGATTAGTTTCAATATTGCAGGGCAAATTACCTTGATATCTCTCAGATAGTGCTTTTGCAATTTGCCCAACCTGATTCTCCAGATTATGAATGGAAGCTTGTTGATTTCTTAAAGCTATCTCTATGGTTTGAAATCTAGTCTCTAAAGCTATAATGAATTTTCCAAACATCTCCTTCAAATTACTTTTCTTTTCTTGTCGAAGTTGGGATTAGAATCTAGGTGGAGGTCTCACATTGGACTGGTTATTCCAAGAGAGATGATTCCTCCAACCAAGATTATAGGTATTGCTATATGGATTATTCTGATGTCTTAGGGCATTACCAACATAGTCCTCGGGCTTGGCAAAATTATTCCCCATATGGCAATCTTGACTTTGATGTCCTCTCCCACTTAATATATGACTTAAGTAGGCTTAGCTGATAAGGCTAAAGTGTCAATCTTTTTATTCATAGCCTTAAGTTGAGCTGCCAAAGCTACCATAGGATCCACTTGATAAACACCAGCAGTTCTGGTTCTTCCTTAATCTTGAATGGGTTGCCATTAGTAGTTAGTAATGGCCATGTCCTCTATCAAATCCCTAGCTTGCTCTAGTGTCTTGTTATTTATTGAACCCCTAGCAGCTACATTGATTGCTTGTTTACTTGCATAATTCAAACCATTGTAGAAAGTTTGAACTTGCAACCAAAGAGGTAGGCCATGGTGTAGACACTTTCTTAGCAAATCATTGAATCTCTCCCAAGTGTCATACAAAGTTTCAGTGTCACTCTGCATAATTGAAGAAATATCATTCCTCAACTTTGCTGTCTTGGCAGGAGGAAAATACTTTTCCAAAAACTTTTCAGCCAAACCCTCCCAAGTAGTGGAAGTTCCAGCAGCTAATGATTTCAACCATTGCTTAGGTTGATCCTTCAGAGAAAATGGAAACAACCTCAACCTAATTGCATCATTTGAAACTCTATTGATCTTGAATGTGTCACAAATCTCTAGAAAATTTGCCAGATGTGCATTAGGATCTTCATCAGAAAATCCATCAAGCTGACACGATTACTGAACCATTTGGATGACATTTGATTTGATCTCAAAATTATTGGCAAGTCTTCTAATATTGGAATCAGGCCCAGTGAGAGTAGGCCTAGTGTAATATGACATTGTTCTTTGGTCTCTATCTCCTATTGTTTCAACTTCTTCTTCCTTAATCTTCTTAACCATAACCAGCTCTTATTCCTTCAACTTTTTGCATAGAGTTCTCTCTATTTCAGAATCTATCTCTACCAAGTTGGATGAACTAGCTCTTGTCATACAAGAATTAGTAACCTGAAATATAAAGGATCAAGAACTATATTTAAAAACAAAAATCAAAAACTAAATTAATAGTCTTTATTATTTTGCTAATATTATATAAAAGTTTCCCTGGCAACGGCGTCAAAAACTTGATGTTGGCTTTATACTTCCACCAGGTTAAATAAACTCAAAGTTTATTGTACCCTAGTTATAGGTAAGTGTACCTATCATTCAGGTAGTATAGCATAAAAGAGGTCCATCCCATAGGGAAACTATATAAGTATTAGCTCAAATGTTAACTATTGTCCAGTGAATCAAATTCCAAGGAAACTAGAATTAAAATAAATTAAACATTAAATTAAATTAACTAAATGCAAAAAAAAAATAAACAAAATCAATAGAAAAGAATCAATGAGTTAATTATCTAGATAGAAACTCCCCCTAACTCCTCATGTATTTCATGGAATGCGAAATCAATCAAATCAAATAATGATTCAAGTTGGCAATCCTAAAAAGTAGAAATTAAACCTTTCTTAAGTGAATTAATTCCCTTTTCCCTAAGCAAATTAAATAGAATCTCTTCTTATTCAATAGGTTAGGAAAAACATTAAGATCATGAATTTAAAAGCCAAAGGATTTTGTAAACCTATCTCTAGTGTCCCAAGCAATCCTCAATATTCATTAGTGATCAAATCAAATTAAGAGTATCTTTGCTCCTTAATAAGAAATCAGATATGAAATCGACAAGCTAACAATTGTCAATTAGATTTTATCAATATAAATCATGAATATAACTCAATCCAGGGATGATTTGATTAAAAATCCAATCATTCAATTCATACAATCAGAATTAAGGTTCATCCCATATGGACAAAAAGAGTTTAGTTCATGGTAAACTGAAAGAATAATGAATAAGAAAGAAGAGAATAATAAATCAAACAATCCATAGAAAAGTTTTTAAAAATCTTCTTTTCTATCTTGAATCACCCACTTCGATCCACTCCAATCTCGTTCTTCCCTCTTGATTTTGGCTGTGATCTCCTTCTTTCTTCTCAAAAAGTTCTCCAGAAGTAAAACTCTCTAAAAAGATCATACTCCCCTCATTTTCTCTTTGAATCATCTTTTAAAAGTGTACTTTTTTGTCTACATGCTCTGGGACACGCCTGTGTTGCTAGGCGTGTAGGAGTTTGTCTCTTTATGAAAATTAGCTCTTCAACATGGGCTGCAACACACTCAGGTACATGGGCAGAATGGCATAACATGCTCTGGTACACACCCATGCTCTTGGGTATGTTGTCTGCTGTGTCTTTAAGTCCTTGCCCAAAATTCGCCAAATTCGCTACTTAGCTTTGCAATTTCCTGACAAATTGATTCGTGGCTACCAAATAAACTAAAATACTCAAAATGCTCTGATAAACCACTTAATAAATAAATTAAACTCAATTTAATGATAAAACAGAGAACAAGAGATAAAATATAGTCAAATATGCACTTATCAGTAACCACTTCCTCTGCATCCTAAGATACAATCAATTCAGCATTTTCTTTATCTTATTATTCTTTCTTAGTGCCATTGTGTTATTGGTCTTATTGGGGGTGCCGAAAAATGTTGTTGACAAAAAATATTGTTGTTGCCCATTTTTTTGTTGAAATTGATGTTGAATTTGCTAAAGTCTCTTGGAGTCTCACCTGTACTTAACTTCTAATTAAATGATTGTGTAGAGACAAAGAGACAATAGCCTCATAAGGAACTTGGATTCCCTGATGCAGCTTCACCAATTCTTACGTAAGAAATTAAGAGAAAATATGAATTTGTAACTTTTTTGTTTGTATTAATGTACTGTGGAGTACATTGAATATAATGATTTCTAAAATGTAAATTGAAAATACCGTAAAAGTAAAAGAAAGTCACAAAGGCTTAGACAATTTGAAAATGTAAAGTAAAAGCTATAAAAACTTGATAGTTGATTTTTGTTATTTAATTGATTAATTGTTTTTTCATTCCTCTATAGAGTCTTCTTGTATTAATAGTATTGGCAAATAATTGGCTCCTAAATTTCGACTCCATTTACTCCACTAAGCCACTATTTTTTTTCTTTTGCATCAAACTAGACTTACTCCTAAGTTGTGTGCTAGTAGCAATTTTTACACTAAGTCTATTAAACCACGTTTAACATTTTACAATTCACCTTTCCTTCTAGAAATCTCTAAATTTTACTAAGAATTTGATCAAGTCTCCCAAAAATCTGCTAGGTACTATTTTCCATGGACTCAAAATCCTCAATTTAAGGGTTCAAATTAATTAATTATCATTTGACTCAATAATTCTCAAACCACTATAAATAAGGTGCCAACAACAGGAATTAAAATAAATACAAAATTTTTAATAATTTCTCTAAATTTTAATGTTAATATACATGAATAAATTAACAATACTTTTACAAATATTATAGCCGTCATATTTAAATTTTTAGTTATCTTAAATACTAAAAAATATTTTAAACAAGTATTTAACTTTAATTTTTTTAAATTAAAAATATATGTTAATTTTTCATTCTATATTTTGTCAAATATTTTATTTGATATATAAAATTACTTTTTATTTTTTTATCATTATTTTGATGTTATTTTAATTTTTACTATATATTTTGTCAAATATTTTATTTGATATATAAAATTACTTTTTATTTTTTATTATTGTTTTGATATTATTTTAATTTTTACTAATTTTAAATATTTACTTTTTTATTTTTATTTAAATTTATTTAGTTAATATTTAATTTTATATTTTTGTTATATTTAATATTTAATATTAATATCTTAAATAACATATGATGAGTAATTATATATTTGACTAAAATAAAATATTTGACTTGATTCCCATTAGAATGAAAATTAATTCTTTAAAGATAAGGGGATAAGTGATTCCCCCAAAAGAAGGAATCAAATTTCAATTTCTAAGTTTTTTTTTTAAATTTATTTAGTTAATATTTAATTTTATATTTTTATTATATTTTACATTTAATATTAATATTTTAAATAGCACATGATGAATAATTGTATATTTAACTAAAATAAAATGTTTGAATTGATTTGTATAAGAATGAGAATTTAATTTATTGAAGATAAAGAGAACAAGTGATTCTCCCGAATGAAAGAATGAAATTTCGATTTTTTTTTTTTTTTTTTTTTTTGGCGAGCCAAATGCTAGAAATTAAAATTGTCCACTTTTTTTCTGATTATGAATCTTATTTTCAATTTGCACCAATCTCATCACTACCACCTAAGCTAAAAAGCTCACTGATTGAGCAATCCCACATCTCATAGTGGATCAGTTCTCACATGCTTATCTACTGCAGATCATTGCCTCGTCGTTGCCACCTCACCATTGTGAGGCTTCACCGCTGGTGATAATACTGTTGATTAAGTATCCACTGATAGCAGAATCTTCGACCAACAATGAGCCCAGGCCTTTCCACCATCGTCGATGTTCGACACCCAGGCGCAAATTGTCGCGCACCAGTCCAAGCTCTCCTCAAATCCTCGCCACCGATCTCTACTACCGAGCTCCAGGAACCAAATCGCCCCGCTTTTGGCCTTTCATGTGGCTCCTCTTCACCGCTGATTGTTGCTTTCTCTACTGTTGCAAGTCTAGGTCTTCTTCTTACAAGTGATTTCATGATTTCTTTTCTCTCTTTGATATTGGCTTATGATTCTTGATGGAAATTAATATATACAAAATCTATATACTGTAATGTTAGTCTTTTTTCCTTCAGAGCTTTTCTTATCATTATTCTTATCTTTTGTTTTTTTTCTCAATTCTGTTCTGATTTTATTTGCGACACAAAAATTTAACTGCAAATAAGGAGATTTTGGTTTTTATTTTAGCTTTTTAACAGTAAAAAGTGATGAAATGAATACTTTATAAACGAAATCAAAACCAATGAATTATTTAGCTAGTTTTTTTTTTTAAAAAAAAACTATTTCATTAATTAAATTAAATTTCAAAGGCAAATTCATAATTTGCGCTTTTATTTTTATTAATGATACATCAATAATCTTGAAATTCAAGTGATTTTAGAAAAATAAGTAACTTTGGATGAGGACATTTATTCAAAAAATATATTTTTTGGAAAGATTATTTTAAGGGATAAGTTCAAAAAAATGCGATATGATTTTGCACTTTTGTAAATAGGCGCGTGATTTTTTATTTATTTTTTGGCAAATCCAAGTATGTGGTTCACTCTTTAGTATTTTTGGTGCTTAAATCCTGATACCATTATCTTCTAGTACATGTAATGGGCTCTGATTAATAAAAAAAAAAAAAATCTTCTTCAATGTGACAATTAAATAATATAATAAAAAAGAAAATATTTAAAAAAGTATAATGTGATTTCGTGTTTTACAAATAGAGACCTGTGGTAATTTTTTTTTTTTAGACAAATTCAGATATGTGGTTCATTCCATATGCTAGGAGGTAACGTTGCTAAGATATAAGCTCTTAGAAATGCTAATAAAGTGAATACAGGCCTGGATTTGCAATCAAAAAAAAAAAAAAAAAAACCACAAATCTCTATTCACAAAAACATAAAATCACATAGTATTTTTTTTGAACTTATTCCTTATTTTAATTATGTTTGTGAGCTAAATTCAAAGTGTACTTTTTGAGAAGATTATTTTAATTATGTTTGATTGATTTATTTGGAGACTCTTTGAATTTGGTTAACATATTCTAAATACTCCTCTTCCAAAGCTACGAAATATGTCATTAGTATATACATTTGTGTAAGGTAATATATCTATATTATGTGTAGTTTAATCTTTTAAGACATGTCTTTTTCTATTAAAAAAAAAAAAAAACATTGTCTGCCTAATTTATACTCAAAACTTTTACTCAATGTCCAACGAAGTACAAAATCACCTTTAGAATAATTTAGGACAAAAATTTTAATTTAGATTTAATTTAGCCGAATTTTTTTAAAAAAATAATAAGATTGTTAATTTTTATATTATAAAATATTTTTTCGCTCTTTCAATATTTTTAAGTTAAAAAATTTAAAACAAATGGAAAAACCCAAATATTACTTCTTCCCCTTTTTCTGACGATCTGTTGCGCGATTTCTGCAAGTGCACAGGACGTAAACAAGTAATATAGTAGTGAAATAAGTATCGATCCCACGAGAAAGGGTTGACAAGTACCAAAATTAAGATTACTCTATTATTTAGAAAATCAACTATGAGAATTTATATTTTAAGTTAAAGTAAAATTTAAGTAAATAAATGATGATAAATATGAAATAAAATTAAAGGTTTAGGATTTAGAATTCATCAATTGATCACATATGATTTTTTTATAATTTTTAGATGGATTATTTTTGCTGGAATTAATTATTAGATTTCCCTAAATTATATGATGTTCTCTCTCAAGATACAACATGTGTGTTCATATTAACATTACGTCTACTCTCGTTATCATAAGCAATTAACACAAACCCATTAAGTTTTATAGAAATCTTTTTAAAAATCACAAAGGAGTATTCTTATCTCTAAGCAATACATTCCCTAGGTCAATTATCCTAATGAATTAATATTGTGCTTCCACTCTTACTACTTCACACAATATCTTAAATCATGCAATTAATGGCCAGTTAATTACAAGCATTAAGTTCTAAGATAAAAGATTAATTCCAACAATCAAATCCAATCAATTAAATATAAATAATCATATGCAAATCAAAAGATTACATCTAAATTCTAGAAAATAAAATTAGCTATTCATAATTAAAAAGAAAGAAATAATTAAATTAACAATAAAAATAATAAACATAATAATAACTTATAATTAAATTCAAGAATAAAGTTTAGAGAGAACTTATTTTGGGATACAATCTTTGATGAACTAAAGCTTCCAAAAACTCCTCCTCTTGATCAAAATAAAAAATAAAACTAATCTACTCTAAGAAAACATATGAAAATCTCTCTACATATTTTTTTTATGGATTTTCTTTTATGCTCTTTCCCTTTGCCAAGCATGGTATTTATAGACATGTTTGGTGGAAGAATTCAAGTTCCATTAAAATTCTTGCATCAAAATTCAACATTGATGGTTAGGTTGGCTACCAACCATTGAATTCCTTCATCAATATTGAAAAATGGTTAGGTTGGCTACCAACCATTGAATTTTGGCCACCAACCATTGAATTCCTTCATCAATATTCAAAAATGGTTAGGTTGGCTACCAACCATTGAATTTTAGCCACCAACCATTGAATTTATTTCTCATGGATTGAAAACTTGAATCATTGCTTGCATCATTATTTTTACTGCATCATTTTGATCTGCAAAAATAAAATAAAAATACTTAAAATATGTTATAATTTATTTATAAATTGTAGAACTATTTATTTCTAAAAATATGTAATAATATTATTGCATTCTTAAGAATTGAGCTAAAATTTAAGTTTAAACAATTAAAATAACTCTAAAAATATAGAGTTATCACACCCCCAAACTTAAGTTTTTGCTTGTCCTCAAGCAAAAGAAAATTCAAAACCTAAACTAGCCCACTTTCGTAGGAAATTACGATTGCATTTAGCGTATGCAACAAGCCTTTAAACCCCTAGGTGTCCCATAGAGGACGAGTTATAGTCTCGTGAGGGCTTCTAGTGGTGATACCCACAAACACATTTAAAACTCTAAATTTTTAACTATTTATTTCAAAAAGAAAATTTAATCTTCTTATGCTTAGTTTGAATAATTTTTCAAAGGTCTCAAAAAATTAATATTCACAAACAACATATCAATAGTATTGCAAATCAAGTTTCTATCTCAGGTTCAAAATAATCCTCATCTTAATCATGCCCTGAATAACCATGCATTAAATCAATCGTAAAGAAATTGTTGCACTTTAGATAGGCATATACACACTGATATCTTTAAATGCCTCTATCAAAAGATATAAAATAGATGTGCAAATCTCATAAGCATGTTAATGCAAACAATCTCCACTAATAGAATTTACAAATCAAGAGAGATCAATAGGTCTTAACTAGGCTTGTAATGGGGCTAACACGAGGTCTTTTGGCTTTAACAAAGAAAAGGCTAAATGAACAAAAGTAAGATAATTATACCAAGTTTACAAAAGAAAATCAATAGCTCAAATAAAGGGATTATGTTAATGAAGGATCCCTTCCATCTTAAGCATCATTCTTCTTCAATGTTTTCTTCTTTTAAGCCCCCTTCTTCTTCTTCTATTTTCTTTTTCTTTTTCTTTTTCTTTTTTTTTTTATTTTTTTTTTGCCAACAACATTATTCTAAAGATAAGCAAGAATTACTAACTTTTTATTTATTCAATTTTCTTGCTGTCCTCCAAATTTACTTTAAGCAGAAAGTGATCTTTTACAATGAATAATACTTTCAGTTGTTAGAGATTCTTATTTTCTTTTAAAACTTCAATAACTCCCTTTTCTTCATTAGAATGTAAACTTGACAAAATTATCTCACAAACAGGGTGAAAGATAACAATTAAGGTTTAATTAACAAAGAAAAGAAAGCTAAAATTATCAAGGCACAAAGGGGTAAACTAAGGAAAAAAAATTAAAATAAGGGTAGATACAAGTAACAGGCTAAACAAACAATGCCTAAATCATATCTCTCTTTCAAAATGAATTCAAAATTTTGCCTCAAAAGTTTGCAAAAATATGTTCTAAGATAGGTGAGGCAAATGAAGATAAAAATGTGTAGAAGCCCTCTCTAAGTAAGTATACACAAATTCAATGCAATCAATATAATGCAAAGCAAAACAAAATATAATCGTAATAAAAGTTAATTTCTTACCCAAAATAGTTGCCCAACCTGAAATACTTTAATAAATTGTCTATAAATATCAATTATAATCTATCATTAACCTTTCATCAATTTATTTAACACAAGCATATTTTATTAATAAAAGAGTAAAAAATTTTAAATTTATTCATCAAAACATGAAAGAAATTACTGAAAATAAAAAAAAAAAAACTAAATCTCTCCCAAACTTGCAATGGACATTGTCCTCAATGTCAAAGAAACAAACCAAAAGAAAGAAAATACTCCCTCTTGTAGAAAAGTGGATTCCAAATTATAACCAGGATATACATTTCACTTCCTTGTTTCCTGTAAAACATCTTGAAACAATACTAAAAGCAAGCATGAGAAACTAATCATACAAAAAGAAAACATTATATATATATATTTTTTTATTTTTGTTTATTTTTATTTTTTTTTAATTTTGGAAACTAGAAAAAGAAAGAAAAAAAAGAAAAAAAAATACAAATACGTATCAAGAGCACAAAAAGTACTATTTACTCAGCCATCTTGTATGAATAACTCTTGAGTTAGTTAGTTAGTTAGTTAGCTAGTTAGTTTTTTTTTTTTTTTTTGAATAGGAAAATCACATAAATTTAAAATGCGTATCAAGAGTACAAAAGTAACTCTTTACTCAGCCATCTTACATTTAGTGAATCGAATCTAAAACTTTGCTTGATCAAATGCAATAAAAAAAACACACACAAAACAAAAAAAATGCGATAAAAAAAAAACTACAAAAGTTAGGGAAGTTATAATCGGAGATTCAGATCTAGTCCTCGCTTTTTACTGCTACTAGCCCTGGGGTGCCAAACTACCTGCGCCATCAATGGATCAGGTTCGGATTTAAAGTTTTGCAGTTGATCAATCAATTGATCAATAGTTGAAGCAGAGACTAAGATGCGTCGACTCGCTGGTGTCATAAAACCCTGTTCCACAGCATGATCAAGAAAAGATAACAAACCATTATAAAAACCATCAACATTAAGTAATCCCAATGGCTTCTGAAGAACAGTTAATTGTGTCCAAGATGCAATGGTGAAAATATCTTCAAATGTTTCTAAACCACCAGGTAATGCGATAAAAGCATCAGCATTGAAATTCATGTATGTCATTCGTTCATACATGCTATTGACCTGTAACTCATTACCTATAGTTCCACCAGTGATTTGTTTATTTCGAGCCAAAGCCTTTAGAACTACTCCTAAGACTTTACTACCTCTAATATATGCAGAACTTGCGACACAACCCCTTAACCCTAAACTACCTCCCTCAAACACCAAATCAATTTTTCGTTCAGCTAAAATCCTACCAAGTTCATTAGCTGCTATCAAGTACTCTCTTTTCTTGCCAGATTTTGGACTACAAAAGACACAAATAGTTTTGAATTTGCGTGTTGAGGATTCTGCCATTTTCTCTCACAAATCTCTCAAAAAGGTTGTGTGCATATTGACAATAATGAATGTGCATATAAAGAAACTCGAAGAGTAAAAGAACAGTTCAATGGGATAAAAATAATTGTTGACAGAAAAAGTATAAAAACAAAAATGATAATAAAAACAAAAATAATCAATGCTGTGTGTACAAATGTCAAAAGAAATATTTGAAAAACTAAAAAGAAAAAAACATTGAAAGACTAAAAAGCTAACGAAAGTAGAAAAATCTGCAGTATGTGTACAAAAGTCAAAAAGAAAATATTGAAAAGCTAAAAGTAGACATTGAAAGACTAAAAAGTTGTCGATAATAGAAAAATCTGCAAGAAAATAAAACCTAGATGCTAAAAAGTCAAAAAAATACTGCAAGATGTAGAAAAAATAATGCATTGAAAAATAAAAAAGTTAGTGATACACCTGATTATAAGCAGTAGTTGTAATTTTGGCTCACATCTTCCTCTGGTTTTACGTCCAGTAACCGCTTACACGCCTTCTATGAGTTGAGGATAGGCTTCCCATCCAGTTTTCTTATTAACTGGCAAACAGGGTCTTTTATCGTCAGATTCCCTAAACTGTAACGCTGCTTCTCTTCTTTGAATAGTTCCCATAAATCTAAAAGAGTGCGTTGAACTTGTCCACAAGGATGCGTCTCAAGAGTCTGTAAGATATTATCCAAAGACTCCTTACTCAGTCTATCCTTTATGAATTTAATTTTGTCTTCTCGATTTATGGATGCAAATCCAATATTTCTACAGCGTGTGTTGCAATTTCATCTTGCACACTTGTAGCAGACTCCCATTCTCTTAGCTCTCCTCTTCTTTGAGTAAGAACTTCTCCCCGTACCTGGCAAACATTTAATAAATGAGTCATCAAGCTCACCTGCCAATTGTACTTTGGCTTCTATGATCCAGCGAATATCCTCAGGAAGATTCAGACGCCTAAATGCCTTCATTCTTTCTACTCTGCGTTCATCAATTTTCCTGAGTACATCTTGGGGAAGAGTTGGAAACCTGTTTTTTAGTGTTGCAAGAGATGCTTCCATATCTGATTAACTTAGTTAAGAAAATGAAAGAGAAAACTTACAACGAAATAACTAAACAGAAATAAAAGAAACCTAATAAAGAGAAAACTTGGGTTTCCTCCTAATAAGCTATTTAATAACTCACAAACAACACTAAAGCAAAATTAAAATAGAATGAAACAAGCAAAAGAACAAAAAAAATTAAAAAGAAGTAAAAAGTTAGAAATTTGGATTGCCTCCCAAAAGCGCTTAATTTATAGTCTTTAGCTTGACTATAGCTAGATCTTCATCATGGAGGATAATACACAAAGTATATCATCTCGATAATTATGGAAAGATAGACTTTTACCAATTTTAATGAGTCAAGCCAGCTTGATTTGAGTCTGTATGGAAAAAAATTAAGACAAAAATTATTTAATATTTTATAATTAGGCTCATAATTTCCAAAAGCTTTCAAACGAACTCTTTTTCTTGCTCTGAATTTTCTCAAGAAATTGAGATAAGAAGGTAGTGGTGTTGAATCAACAGTTGGTGAGTGCTCAGTTAATGGTGGTGAATGCTTCTTCTTTTCTTCCAAGTCATCAAATTGATATTCTTTATGGTCTGACATATATGATGTTGTATTTACCAAACAAACTGAAAAAGTTTCCTTTGAGTGCTCTTGTTCAAATCCTTTTTCAATTTGCCCATCAATTTCAACCACTCCACAGATATTATCCATAAGAGAATAATATTTCTTAGGCAAATTAGGCTCAACTTCTTCCTTTTTTTCTTGCTTGCTTGAAGTATCTCCTTGATCAATCGTCTCTTCCTTATCATCACTCAAAGAAATTGCCAAGCATTGCTCTCTAGAATGTTCTTCAATTTGGCTTGTCAGGTTTTCATGGCTTTGAGTATCTAATGGACTAGAGAATTGTTCCATTTGTACATCATCAGTTGTATTGTGGCTAGCCCATTGATCCATCCTATCTTCCAATCTTTCACATCGTTCATGAGTAGCATTTATGAATCTTTCCAATGCTGCTTCATAAGATGGTCTGTGCTCCTCAAATGGTGCATGATCTTGAAAATCATATTGATAAGGATACCATGAATTGTTACCTTGATCGCATTAGTTTTCCCATGAAAAGCTTGAACAGTCACTCCATCCTGAGTTGTTTATGTTAGAATATGGATAATTCTCATGCCTATTATAATTTGGAAAAAATTGTACTTGTTCTGCATATTGACACTCAAAATTCAAATGATTACCTCCACACAGATCACAATTCAAACATGAATTAAATAAAGTATTAGCATTAACTTTATCAATTAAGTTAACCAATGCATCAATTTTAGCATTTAATTTACTAAAACCATCCTCACCATACATGTTTGCTACTCTATTTAGTATCATTCCTCCATCACACCATTAAAAGTTATGGAAAGCCTTCTTTTTTTTTTTTTTTTTTTTTTTTTATAAAAGTCCTGCAAAATAAAAAAATAGAAAAGAAAAACAAAATCTAAAGTAATAGAGTATATCAATCTAAATTGCCTTCCCCGGCAACGGCGCCAAAAACTTGTTGCGCGATTTCTGCAAGTGCACAGGTCGTGAACAAGTAATATAGTAGTGAAATAAGTGTCGATCCCACGAGGAAGGGTTGACAAGTACCAAAATTAAGATTACTCTATTATTTAGAAAATCAACTATGAGAATTTATATTTTAAGCTAAAGTGAAATTTAAGTAAATAAATGATGATAAATATGAAATAAAATTAAAGGTTTAGGATTTAGAATTCATCAATTGATCATGATTTCTTTATAATTTTTAGATGGATTATTTTTGCTGGAATTAATGATTAGATTTTCCTAAATTATATGATGTTCTCTCTCAAGATACAACATGTGTGTTCATATTAACCTTACGTCTACTCTCGTGATCATAAGCAATTAACACAAACCCATTAAGTTTTATGGAAATCCTTTTAAAAATCACAAAGGAGTATTCTTATCTCTAAGCAATACATTCCCTAGGTCAATTATCCTAATGAACTAATATTGTACTTCCACTCTCGCTACTTCACACAATATCTTAAATCATGCAATTAATGGCCAGTTAATTACAAGCATTAAGTTCTAAGATAAAAGATTAATTCCAACAATCAAATCCAATCAATTAAATATAAATAATCATATGCAAATCAAAAGATTACATCTAAATCCTAGAAAATAAAATTAGCTATTCATAATTAAAAAGAAAGAAATAATTAAATTAACAATAAAAATAATAAACATAATAATAACTTATAATTAAATTCAAGAATAGAGTTTAGAGAGAACTTATTTTGGGATACAATCTTTGATGAACTAAAGCTTCCAAAAACTCCTCCTCTTGATCAAAATAAAAAATAAAACTAATCTACTCTAAGAAAACATATGAAAATCTCTCTATATATTTTTTTTATGGATTTTCTTTTATGCTCTTTCCCTTTGCCAAGCATGGTATTTATAGACATGTTTGGTGGAAGAATTCAAGTTCCATTAAAATTCTTGCATCAAAATTCAACATTGATGGTTAGGTTGGCCACCAACCATTGAATTCCTTCATCAATATTGAAAAATGGTTAGGTTGGCTACCAACCATTGAATTTTGGCCACCAACCATTGAATTCTTTCATCAATATTCAAAAATGATTAGGTTGGCTACCAACCATTGAATTTTAGCCACCAACCATTGAATTTATTTCTCATGGATTGAAAACTTGAATCATTGCTTGCATCATTATTTTTACTGCATCATTTTGATCTGCAAAAATAAAATAAAAATACTTAAAATATGTTATAATTTATTTATAAATTGTAGAACTATTTATTTCTAAAAATATGTAATAATATTATTGCATTCTTGAGAATTGAGCTAAAATTTAAGTTTAAACAATTAAAATAACTCTAAAAATATAGAGTTATCACGATCATCCCTCCAAACCCCATTCCCACTCTCATGAGCCTCAAGCCACCATTACAACCACCCTCCTTCACTACCAACCTAACCCTTACATCCAAATCATAATGGCTAAGCCACCATGATTTTGGATACACACCACCAAATTTTATCAATTAACAACTAATAAATAAATTTGGCTTTTATATGTTCCAATTGTTAGAGTATATGCCTTAGAGCTATGTATATATTATGTAAATATAAAATATTATTCCTAAATAGTAATAAAATATATGTTTATAAAAGAAATTGTTCCATTATATTAAATATGTATTTGTAGTCCATAAGTATTTTATAATAGGATCTATTTTCAAGTATTGAGAATATAAATGATAAATCGCTCTCAAACAAATACTTTGAAATGTTCATAATCATAGGATTAATGAATAGGCATCATTAATTCCGGAAAACCATCACCTCTTTTTGTAATCTATAATCAGTATGTGATAATTATGATTATAAAGACAGTGAATATCATGCTGATTGACAAATATTGTCAATATAAACATATAGATATTCATATGATGAATAGTTGAACTATGATGTTAGATGATAATAACATAAAGTTTTATTGCTAGTCAATAAATAATCATCTAGATAATGATTTTACATATAGTCTTTTGACTCGAGAGACATTGTATCTCATTTATCGGTGGTTATAATATATTACCGTTTACATAATAATGTTACTCAAGTAAAAGTATATGGTATGCGATAGTTCTAACTAGTTATTTTTGGAGGTAAGTGATAGCGAACAAAGAATTCATTAACTTGAATGAACAAAAAGAAATTATGTACTATTTGATTATTCTTGATAATCAAATGCTTGGCCGAGGTGGTAAAGATTCACTAGAAAGGGATTTTAGTAGGAATCAATTTTATCGAGAATTAGAATCGAAATATTGACATAATACACTTGAGTTGAAGCCTGATCTCAAGTATATGAATTGGCGAGCTGAAGAGCCTGCAAGACAGACAATTAGAGGAGTCTAGACAATGTGCCTGAAGGACCATTTTGATGCTTAAGTCAGTAAAGGGTGATTAATTAGAAGGACTAGAATATCTAGAGAGAGAAAGAGTTACGTTATCTCAATAGTAGAGAAAGCATGCTTTATATAGAAATATCAAGTGATTTGAATCCTTACTGGAGACATATTCTTAATATCAGCTTTAGAATTGGAGGTGGAGTCATGTTCAGTTGTTAGAGGTATATTCAGACTTCATGTTATGGTTGAAGATGGAAATAGAGTCCTTGTTGGAGATGGTATTTGAATGGCAGCACGGTCCGTTTTAGAATCTATAGCCTATTGTCCTAGATTGCTTCAAACAGGCATGTAACACTTATCCCCCCACTAGTTTTTAAGTCAAAGACTTGAAATATCTTGCCTGACAATTCGCCTTACAATGGCGATCCACCAGAAAAGGCCTAGAGTAATTTAAAGCGTTATGACCTTTTCGCTTTCCTTGTGACGTGTTCTTGCCACTTCTTTTATCATTTTAAATTTTAAATTTGTGGTTTATTTGTAAGCCATGTGTCACTATCCAGCTGCAACTAGACTTTTTGATTCGCATTCCTCCCTTATAAATTAGGCCTTCCTTTATTGTCTTTAGGGTTTTTTCTTCACATTTGCATCCTTTGCTGTCTTTCCGTATCTTTTCTCTCTTTCAAAATTTCTTTTTTTTCCCTTATAATTCTTCTTTACTTAAAATGCTCCTCTTCTCTTTTCTTTTTTGGGTAGCTACTAGCTTGTAGTTCGTTAATTTCATTTCCTTTGCCAATAAGTTGTTCTCACTCTACTTTTTCATAAATTTTTCCTAATTTTTGATTCATTTTTCCTTTAAAATAAGTGATCTTGAGAACGTCAGAATCATCAGCTCTCTAGGGATGTGCAAGATAGTGAGGATACTTTGTCCAATAATTCTGATACCCACTACTTTGGAAAAATGAGCCTTCGTCAATCCTACATTCATCGCCCCATGCCCTACTCTGACCATAACTATTCCTAACCTTCCTACAGATCACCCTAAAAACCCCAAACTCCATCAAGGAATAGAAAAGTTCACCTATGAGCTAACAAAAGATTACGTAGGAGAAATTAAGGTGCTCTATGACATTCCTGCAGACTACCAAATTAGTTTTCCAAACCCCAGAATGATGGCAAATCAAAAATTAGAGGATAAAGATCGGATGGTCTACATAGAGGGTTT
Source organism: Reutealis trisperma (assembly GCA_947687605.1). Taxonomy (NCBI): domain Eukaryota; kingdom Viridiplantae; phylum Streptophyta; class Magnoliopsida; order Malpighiales; family Euphorbiaceae; genus Reutealis; species Reutealis trisperma. The sequence continues at coordinate 266,245 of CANTUT010000519.1, read as the reverse complement.
AGATTCTGGCCTCTGACTCCCCCTTCCTCCCCTATATGCGAATGTACTTCAAGAGTAAAATATCCCTATTTGTCAACTCCATCTGAACTCCTCGAAAGGCCTTAGGATTTTAGGGCAGATCCACAGGGTTCAAGATCTTCGGTAAGGAGATTAAAGAGATTTACCATCTTGTACCGAAGAAGGGCTTTGATGATTTTAACCTTAAAAGGAAAGGAAGATCTTCACTCTGCCTTCTTCCTTAAAAAATTGGAAACAAAAGTTCTTTATTGTTTCTTATGAAAATGGCTGGGGCAATCTCCTTAAAGATTAGGTTCCTAGTCCTTCCTCAGGCGGCGATCTAAGGAATAAACTGCTAATGAGAAGGAACACATTAAGGCACTCTAGAAATTGGAAACGATCTCCAATTTGGAGTTAATCTATGCACACTTTTTTGGCAATACTTATGGTCCAAAAAAGAAGCTCCGATCTAAATCTTCAACTAACCCATTTGCTGGTACTAACATCTAACCACTTCTTTATATATTTATCCAATCTCTTATATATATTAACTTGTTTGTTTTCTAGACATGTCATAGTCATTGATCGCCCAACATATGAAAGAGAAGAAAGCTCAGGTGAGTTTAGCTGTTAAGGATTTTCCTCCTCTGTCCCCTCCTCTAGCTACAAGTTTGACTGTTATTCCTTCAATCCCAAAATTGCCATTTGTTGTTGGCTCTTCAAAAAATGCTTCTGAGTCTTCCAAATGGTAGGCTGTAGAGAGAGAGAGTAGGAGAGCTATCTCTTGATTAGCTCACCCAGTTCAGTGAGATGGTGGAGTAGAAGTATAGCGATGCTGCCACAGTTAGGGATCCTAAGGTGGTGATTGATATCATCCACTACATCAACCTTTCAAATGATGCCAATCCTTGGAAGGAGTTCACTAACATTCAGCTAACAGGATCGGCATACAATTAAATTTTTGAAGTGAGATTACCATCTCTTTTTTTTTTACTTTTACATTTTTTATTTTTGTTAAACTAATGATCCTCCTTTTACAGACTAAGAATATTATTTTTGAGCTTCGCAAGTGAATGCTGGCTATAAAGGAGGAGATGTGATCCTTGAAGAAGAAGCTTCAGGTGGAATGGTCTTGGACAAAGGAAAACCTAAAGAAAGAGCATGCCTTAAAACTTTATGCTACTGTGGATGTAGAAAACGTCAAGGGCAGGATTTGGAAGGCGAACTGCTGAGCCGAATCTCCACTCTTCACTATGAACTAGATGCTGTGAACCCTCATTTCAGCACCTCTAAAATTAATTTTGAACTCGCCAGAGCTGACCAAAATATTTCTAGTACAATCTAACACTTTTCTGATCTTGACCGAACTTCCTGTATCAGACAACCTAAAACTGACTAGATTTTCCCTCAGGCCGACTACTTAATTATTCTAAAATTAATTTTGAGCCCTATTGATGCTAATAGATGAATTTTTTGAATTTAAAACCCCAGAAAACTGACCCAAAACTTTCAAAAACTAGCATAGAAAATCTCAAAATGCATGCCAAGGCCCGTGCCATATGGTAGCAACAAGTTTACCCTATGGCGCTGCACCAGTTATTGTACGGCATAGAAGGCAGCCTGCCACTTATGGTGCTACAACCCTCTAAGGAGGTGATCCCATGTTTTGGGCAGAAAAATGTCCAAAATACCCCTCTAACCCAATTTCCAGCCCTATTCCTCTTTGTCTTTTCACATTTCACTTTTTCAAACTACCACTCACTCCATTTGCCTATAAATAAGTTCTCCATTCTTCCATTTCTCTTCACCCCTTGAGCACTTATAGATTGGCTATCCATTTGCTCATTTTCTTCTTCTCCCTCTAATCACTCTCTTTAATTAATTAATTAATTAATTTAATTAATTAATTAATTAATTAATTAATTACTCTAGCCTAACCCAAGTTAATTAATCCCCTTTTAAAATTAATCACTCAAATTAATTAATTAATTAATCAATCATTTTAATTAATTAATTAATCGCTTTCTCAAAAATCAAAATTAATCTTTTTTTCTATTAAACCACCCATCATCTTAATTAATTAATTAATCATTTTAACTAATTAATTCATCCATTTCACCATATTAATTAGTTAATTAATCATTTTAATTGAATAATTAGTGCCACAATCAATACAATTATCCAGTCCCCTATAAAATGGAACTTTGGTTTGGCATCACTCTTCGCCCAACCCATACAAAGATATCAACCTCTTCCTCATCCATCCAACCCCCAATCCCGAATTAATCTGATCAATCTGTAAACCACTCAACTTCATAGTGGAATGAACTACGTAGGTTTTGATCCCTTTTTAATGGGGTACGTTGGCACATGTGGAATCTAAATCCAAATCCCAATTAACCTCCTTTCCCTGTTTTTTATTTTCCAATGTAATTATCTATTTTTATACTTTTTTGTAAGGAAATTTTTGTAATTAGTTATTTGATTACTTTGAAGTCAAGGAGCAATTTTGTAGTTCCCTTAGAATCCACTATCCATAAGGACTAGAGGGAACACTCTCCTTGACTTATAGATATTTATTTTATTTATTTCTTATATTCCCTCATGTATTCATATTATGCCATGTTCATGCATTTTACTTATAATTGACATTTAATACTTATGATCCATGAAATCCATTTTTTGAGTCAAATTATACTTGAGAGCCAAATTGCAACTATTGAAAATCAAAAATCTAGTCTCTAAACTCAACCTGGTTCGAGCCTAGTACTTTTATACTTAGGTAAATTAATTAAAATTAATGAATTGGAGTCATAATTGGATTTTTCCTTAGTTTTCTCATTTTAAAAAATAAATTAAGTTAGTTTTCTCATTTTAAAAAAAAATTAAAATGGCAACTCTTGAAATCACCTTTCAAAATTAAAAAATCAATTTTTCAAATAATAATCATTCCAAATATGAGCATCAAAACTCATCCCACAACCTTTTTAAAAGTCATTTGCCTTTCCTTAAGATAGTTTCTTGCGAGTGAGGGAGGGGCAGTTGGACAATGTCTTACAAATGCCACCTGAGAGGAGTTTGCTGCCTCCAAGAGAAAGAGAAGGAGGATGTGAAAAATTGTGTTGAAGCATATGCTTCGCAACTGCCCTTTTTCCAAAAGAAGTTGTAGGCAGCCCTCCAAAGCCATTTCCCTAATGAGGACTTTTAATTTATTGGGGACATATATCCTTCTAACATGGAGGAAGAAACTACTACTGAGGGTACCTCGTTTGGCGATCCTAATCCTTTGGTGGCTATTGATCTAACTCCTCAGGTTGCTAATCCTCCTACAACAATTAACGATTCTATTGCTGATCCTTCTGCCACTCAATCTTAGGATAGCGATCTCTTATTATATGTATCTCTTTCTTTTTTCGGATAATTTTTTTTATAACTTTATATTTTTGCACTTATTTTGAAAATGAAATGAAATATAATTTATGCAAACGATCGTCTTTAATGTCGATTCATGTCTTCATATTTTTTGATCTAATTATCTCTGTAATTTATCCATCTGGTGAATTTTATCGTAAGTCACAAGTGTTAATAATGCTCTAGAAGTTTTTGAGCAATCTCATTATTTGCTAATTTATTCAAACTCAATGACTTTAAACTTAAGGGTCTTTGGGTGAGTTTCACTCTCCTAACCTAGCCTTAGTAAAGGATTTCTAAGTGAGCTTTTCACTTCATCAATTTAAGGCAACTTGCCTTCCCTCATGGAGGTTTTTGATATATACATACATACATACATACATATATATATATATATATATATATATATATATATATATATATATATATATATATATATATATATATATATATATATATATATATATATATATATATATATATATATATATATATATATATATATATATATATATATATATATATATATATATATATATATATATAATAAAAAATATTTAGGGAGTTCCTTAGACAAAAACATGTAGTTTTGACATTCTTTGTAGTGATTCATCCTTTCTCTTTAGGGAAATCTTAGGCACCCTTTGAGGTATGCCTATCCTCTAGCAATCTTCCCATACTCAAGGAATCTTGGGCACCCTTTAGGTATGCTTATCCTATTGTGATCTTTTATAATTTAGGGAATCTTGGGCACCTCTTTAGGTATGCCTATCCTATGGAGATCTTTAATATAAGAAATCTTAGGTGCCCCTTAAGGTACATCTATCCCGTAGCAATCTTCAATGATTAGAATCTTAGGGGCCCTTTATGGTATGCTTATCTTATTGCAATCTTCAATATAGGGAATCTTGGGTGCCCCCTTAGTGTATGCTTATCCCATAGTGATCTTTAACGATTAAGGAATCTTAGGTACTGCTTAGGGTACACCCATCCCATAGTGATCTTCAACAATTAAGAATCTTGAGTGCCCTTTATGGTACACTTATCCCATGGTAATATTCAACGTAAGGAATCTTAAGTGCTCCTTACAGTACGCCTATCCCATAACAATCATCAACAATTAGGGAATCTTAGGCTCCCCTTAAGTTACACTTATCCCATAGAGATCTTTAATGTAGGGAATCTTGAGTGTCCCTTAGGGTATGGATATCCAGTGGTGATCTTCAATAATTAAGGAATCTTGGGCGCCTTTTAGGATACACCTAAAGTATGGTGATCTTTAACGATTAGGGAATCTTAAGCACCCTTTAGGGTAAACCTATTCCATGGTGATCCTCAACATAAGGAATCTTGAGCGCCCCTTAGGTTACGCCTATCCCATAAAGATCTTCAACGATTAGGGTATCTTGGGGGCCCTTTAGGTTATGCCAATCCCATGGCTATCTTCAACCCCTTAGTATATGGCTATCCTATGGCAATCTTCAACGATTAGGGAATCTTAGACACCCCTTAGGGTATGCCTATCTTGTGCTGATCTTCAATGATTTAGCAAGGGAATGGAGGCATCTTTAGAGAAAGAAAGCCTATAATTTTATTACTCAAAAATAAAAGAAGTTATAAAATTCTAGAATTTAAAAGATATATAAGATTTTACTAATAATAGATTCTCAGATTATATGAGTTCTATGTTCAGGGCTAGAGTCTTCCTTGGCAGTCTTCCAATTTGTATGCTCCAAAGCATAGCACCTTAGCAATTTTTTAGGGTCCTTCCTAGTTTGACTACAATTTTCACACTCCTGCACTGCCTTTGGATATCTCTTCTTTTCATAGGACAAAATCCCTTTACTTAAATATCCTTTCTTTTCCTGGCAAATGTAGGAACGAGTTACTCTTTGTCTAGAGGTTGCTGTCTTCTCATATGCTCTATCTCTTTTTTCTTTTAGTAAATCCAAGTTAGCCCAAATTACCCCTTACTAATCAATTTCTCTAGCTTTTTCAACCTTATAACTTTGTAGCCCGATCTTTATTGGAACCACTGCTTCCAAGACAAATGCCAAAGAGAAATGAGTCTCCCTAGTAGGTTCTTTAGGGATAGTTTGGTAACTCCACAATACACTATACAACTCATTCACCCAATTTCCTTTCTTATCATCTAAACTTTTCTTCAACCTTTAGAGGATAATTCGATTAGCCACCTCTGTTTGCCTGTTAATCTGTGGATGTGCAACTGATGTGAACCAGAGATCTATATTTAAACCTCGATAAGGATCAGAAGGGTGCTTAATCAAACTATTTTCCATTATCAATTATGACAATCTTTGGGATGCCAAACTTACAAATGATCGACTTCCAAAAAAAAATTAGTAGTGGTTTGTTGAGTAATTTTTGCCAAAGTTTCAGCGTCTATCCATTTGGTGAAGTGGTCAATCGCCACAACCAAAAACTTATACTGCTTAATCAATGGGGAAAAAGGGCCTAGTATATTGATCCCCTATTGTTGAAAAGGCCACCCCGATCCTATTGGTGCCAATTATCTAGAAAGTCACCTTAGAATGGGTGCATGCTTTTAGCACTTAGTGCACTTACGAACTAGATCCTCCGTATCTTTTTTTATGGTTGGCCAATAATATCCCAATAGTAGTGCCTTTCAAGCAATGCTTGCACTCACTTTATGTGCTTTGTAAATTCCTTTGTGTATTTCCCTGAGCATATAGTACCCGTCCTCTGTCCTTATACACTGCAACCATATATGAGTTTTAGATCACTGGAACAGATTGCCCTTATACCAGTTTTATCTTTTTGCCCTATTTATTATTCTATCAGCCTCTATTATGTTATTAGGAGATTACCTTTTGATAAATATTTAACAATTGCTTTCATCCAATTGCCTTTCCAGTTTGCAGGCATCGCTATTACTACCTCTGTAATTGGGTTTTTCCATATCTCTATGGGTATCTTTCTCAAACCTATGATTTCTTGTGGCTACTGCGTTCGCAATCTCATCTGCCCTACCATTTTTTATTTAGGGATCTATTTTACCTCTCAGTACCTTCCACTTTGTTATTCTTCCTCGAGGGTGATCTTCAAATATCTCTTTATGGCATCTTTTTTTTACTACATATCCTCTAATAATTTGGTTGACAACGAGCTGAGAGTCATTGTAGATCACCAGTTCTTCTATCTTTATTTCCTTTGCTAGGGTGAGTCTTATCAATAGGGCTTCATACTCTGCAGCATTATTGGAGATCTAAAAATTCAATCCAATAGCGTACTCTATAACTACTTTATAGTGTCCTTTGACAATTACAATTATACCTACTCCATTTGATCTAATTGCCCCATCAACAAACAACTCCCACTTTTCTTTCTGAACATGTGCTGTTGTTTCTTTAAGCATGAGTTCTGCTATGAAATCGGCCAATGTTTGGCCTTTCATTACTCTCATATGTTCATACCATATACCTAAACTGTATGTTCATACCATATCCCCAAACTACTGATCCTTGTAGCCCATTTGAATATTTGCCTGAGGTTTCAGGTCTCAGTTAGACCTTTCTCAAGGGTAGATCAGTTCATACAATAACTTGGAAAGCCTCACAATAGTGCCTCAACTTTTGTGTAGCCATGACATGCTTTTCAAGCATAAAATACCATTGTTTGGCATCTTATAGCACTCTACTAATGTAGTATATTGGATACTGCTTTCCTTCTTCTTTCCTAATTGACACCACCATAATTGTTTCTATTGTTGTGGCCAAGTATAAGTAGAGATCCTCTTTTGGCACAGGGCAACTAAATAAAAGAGGAGAGGTGAAGAACTTTTTAAGCTCTTCAAAGGACTTCTGGTACTCTTCTATCCATTTGAAGTTATTCAAATTTTTAAGTGTCTTAAAGAAAGGTTAGCACTTCTTGGCAGAGCAGGATATAAATTGTCCTAAAGCCATCACTCATCCATTTAGTTTTTGAACTTCTTTCTTGTTGGTTGGGGGACTCATTTTAAGGAATGCCTCAATCTTATCAGCATTCGCCTCTATCCCCCTTTGGAATACCATATAGCCTAAAATTTTTTTTGTAAGAACCTCGAGTACACAATTCTCAGGGTTCAACTTTAAATTATACAACTTTAGGATTTATAGGATCACCTCTACATCTTTGGGATGATCTTCTCTCCTACTCTTGATAATCATATCATCCACATGAACTTCCATGTTTTTATCGATCTGTTCTTTAAATATCTAATTAAAGAGCCCTTGGAATGTTGCGCCAGCATTCTTTAACCCGAATGGCATCATCATATAACAATATATCCCCATATCAGTAATAAGGATGCCTTCTCCTAGTTTAGGCTATACATCTATATTTGGTGGTACCCTACCTTTGCATCTAAAAAGGAATAGAGTTCATGCCATGTTGTAGAGTCCACAAGTTGATTGATGCTTAGCAATGGTTAACTATCTTTGGAGTAAGCTTTATTGAGATCAGTAAAATATGTACACATTTGAAAGTTACCATTCAGTTTTTTTACTAGGACCATGTCTACCAACCATTCTGGGTAATGTACTTTGCAAATTACTCTCGAGTCCAAAAGCTTTTGAACCTCTTCAGCAATGGTAATCTGCTTTTTAGGAGTGCTTCTTTCTTTTTTGGGCTATAGGTTGAACTATTGGATCTATGTTTAGCTTATGAGTTACAACCTCAACGCTTACCCCTACTAAATTGCTTGTGCTCCAAGTGAACGCATGTGGTTTTTTACTTAGTACTTCTCTCAAGGGACCTCCTACTTCTTCAATTAACAAAGACATGACCTATACTATTTTTCTTAGATGAATCTCTACTTGCTATCCCCCCTCAAATTGCCATTCAGTTTTTTGACCAAGACCACATCTACCAACCATTCTGAGTAATGTACTTTGCAAATTACTCTCGAGTCTAAAAGCTTTTGAACCTGTTCAGCAATGGCAATCTACTTTTTAGGAGAGTGCTTCTTTCTTTTTTAGGCTACAGGCTAAACTATTGGATCTATGTTTAGCTTATGAGTTATGACCTCAACGCTTACCCCTACTAAATCCCTTATGCTCTAAGTGAATGCATTTGGTTTTTCACTTAGTACTTCTCTCAGGGGACCTCCTACTTCTTCAATTAACAAAGACCTAACCTATACTATTTTTCTTAGATGAAGCTTTGCTTGCTATCCCCCCTCATATTCGACCTTTTCTTCTCTCTCTAAAATCTCCTATGGCTCTATTTAAAGTGTCAGTAACACTCCTTTTAACACAATGAAATACATTGTTTTTGGCTATTTCTTAGTTATTCCCCTCGATGTAGGGATCTTCATTATTAGGTATCTTATACAGATAACTGCACAAGTGCCAAAAAGGATCAATCTTCCAATTTTAGCATTGTAAGCGAAGGCTATATCAATGACCATGAACTCAACTTGAATTTCCTTTGTGAAATCCCCATCACCCAATTCTACTTCTACTATTATTGATCCCTCCACAGGGACCATCCTTACTCCTAAGCCAACTAGTGGAGTTACTAAAAGTTTTAGAATCTTCTCAATAAGACCCATCTTTTGGAATGCAGTTAATGTGATCATGTTAAGTGCACTCCCTCCATCAACTAACATCCTTCTTACTACAAAATTATTCAACCTTTCAAAAACTACTAGGTGTGAGGCCTTGCCCGAGCACCCGGTCTGATCCGCTAGAGGGGAATCGAAAATGCCCATTTGGGAGAAACATCATGATTGGAACTCGCTATGAGTTCAGAAAATTTATATTTTGTAAGTTGTAATTTGCAAAAGGAGTCGCCACTTTAATTTTATTTATTTTAGTTGGGAAAATTAAAGAAAAAACCCAATTTGATTGACTCCAAAATTATATCATTTATCCCAAGGAAAAGCACTAGTCCTCCAATGACCAAAGAGGGTTCAGGGACTAGATTTTGGTTAAAACAATACAAAAAGTTAGTTTGACTTAAATACGAAATAGCTTTTGTAAAAAGAAGTTTTTATATATGCATGAAGAGATACAATATGATGTATGAAACAATGTTACTCGTGAAATGCATGGCAAATATGAAATAATGATAATTACAAAATGTAAAAAATAAAGGAAAACTACTTAAAACTATTACAAGTTAAAATATCAAAATCAGGGGATCTTTCCTCTAGCCCTTATAGGTTTTAGGAAAAGCACACATTCCCGAAATATAATATAAATAACTAAAATACAAAAGAGAATATTAAAACAACTATAATAAAAGAATTAAAATTTCAATTTTTATTTGAGAAATGTAATTTCAATCATAAACTATGTGAAGAAGGTGATAGAGAGGAGAAGTTGTTAATTTTTGCAGAGTTGAATGCCTTAGAGGCGACAAGCCTGCGTATCCCTTCGAATAGGAATCAAACCCTACGCAGTCCAAATGACTTCAATCACACCTTTGCTTGATTACCACAAATTTAATTTGAAAGAAATAAATTGAGTTGCACCTTTTCTTGATTAGGAAGATTAGAGATAGGGTTTTGGGTGATTAGGAGGCTTATGAATGGGGTTTTGGGATGATTTGGAAGCTTATGAATAAGGTTTAAGGTGATTAGGAAACTTATAAAAAAGGTTTGAGGTGATGGGAGAAGTTTTAAAATGAGGTTTTAAAGATTTGGAGGTTTAGAAAGAGGGTTTTGATGATTGAAAAATTAGAAATAGGGTTTAGAAAGCTTTAGGGAGAGTATAAAAGCATATGATTGCGTGTCCTTAGTTGTTATAAGGTGCAAGGTATTTATAGGGGGAGTTTAGGGCTAAAAATTAATAGTTTTCGAGTAGGATTCTGAACAGGCACATTTGCAGTAACTGAGACGTCAGCTACAGCAACCGCAGAGAGCTTTGCAGTTGTCACATCACCGGCTGCGGTAGCCAATTGGCTACAACAGGGGCCTCTGCAATAACCATAGCCGACTGCGAGTTAACGCAGCGAACCCATGGGTTGCCACATGTCGTTTTTCGGCCCGTTCTTCTCCGTCTTTGATCTGATTTGAGCCCAATCTAATTCTATGCATTCATGGTCAAATGACAGTCATTTGGAGGTGCAAAATAGAGGGTTCACACCAGGGCATCGTTATAAGGAGAGGTGATTTGTCCTTTATCTTCCTCAGAGAAAGTGACTAGTCCAAATATCTTATCACTCTATCTCAATGTGTTAACTAAGTATACATCTCTTACTGTAAGCTACCTTTAGTTGAACTATCACCATCCGAACTTCCTCCTAATATTAGATTGATTTCTCCTACTACATCCCTCCTTTGTCTTTTTATCTCTTAATTTTTCCCATCGACCCTTTTTTAGAATCTTCCCCTCTACTCATTATCAGTATTTCTTTTGATGAACCTTCTTATACCATGTACACCTTTTTAGATCAATCTCTCAATCTCTTCCTTCAAATGCCAGCACTCGTCAATATCATGGTCCTTATCTTTATAGAAATCACAATATTTACTGCTATCTCTATGTCCTGTCGATGCTTGACTTATCTTTTGCTGCTAGTCAATTTTTTCTCTAATGTCTTTGACACACATCAGTACTCGGGTCCTATTAGCATTTAAATGGGTGAATTGAGAATTTGTCATTTTAGGCAAATCTATTTGGTAATTCCTCTTACTTCTGCCTTTATTGCCTCTCAACAATAGATATGAGCAATCTTCTTGGGTTATAATGCCCTCCTGCTTCTTTTTTCCTTTGATCAGTATCTCGCGTTCCATCATCTACTTTGATATGGGTTTGTGCTATTCCCATTAACTTAAAGATTGTTTAAGGTTGATTAGATAGCAATTCCTTTCTTAGGTCATAATTTGAGGTCTTGTGAAGCATTGCCATATAGGCAATGTCCTTATTTAGATCGTTTACCTAGATTGCTTTTCTGTTGAAGTGCTCAATATACTTTCTGAGACTCTCCCCCTCTCTCTATACTATTGTGAGTAGATTAGTTGACATCTTGTTGGGAGTTACAAAAGTAATAAACTAGACTTGGAAGAGATTTTAGAGTTGTAAAAATGAAGTTATGGACGTTAGAGGCAGTACTAATCTTAGGCAGTTCCTTTTAGAGTTGTGGGGAAGAGTTTACATAGAACATGATCCAAGTGTGTTTGGGCATTGATGATGGTTCAAAATTTATGGATATGGCTTTTAGGTCAGGTTGTTCCACTGTAAGATTCCATGTGAGCTAGGACTCTAAACTATGGGGGGTAAATCGCCATCACAATGTTGTCACAAAGTGGCAAGTCTATGCTGAGGGCAAAGTCCATATGATTTACTCTAATGCCGATTTTTGACATAACCTCTCACGCTTTTCTCTCTAATGCTTTTGGATTGTCCTTCTCCTCTGATTCCCTATCAAACCAAGGCTCTTCCTAATTCACAAGACCACATCTTCTTGATTATCTTTTAGGACTACCACTAAGGTTCATTGATTTTGATTAAGCAGCAGGTGGGTGTTTGTCTGGGTACATCTTCCATATTCTAGTTATTTTCATTGTTCAAGAGTTTTGAGAATAGGTTAAGTCCTAATCCATTATTGTCGCTAGCAGGATCGAAGTGGTTGTGAAAGAGTTATGACTAAAAATCAAAAAGGTATGTTCTATACTCACTGCACCAAATGATACACTTGAGTTGAAGCCTTATCTCAAGTATACGAATTGGCGAGCCGAGGAGCCTGCAAGATAGACAGTTAAAAGGGTCTAGGTGATGTGCTAGGAGGACCATTCTGATGCTTGAGTCAATAAATGGTGATTAATCAAGAGGACTAAAATCTCTAGAGAGAAAAAGTTATGTTACCTCAATAATGGAAAAAAACATACTTTATGTAGAGATATTAGGAGATTCGAATACTTACTATAGACATATTCTTAATATCAATTTTAGAATTGGAGGAGTCATGTTTAATTATTAGAGGTACATTCAAGCTTCGTGTTATGGTCAAAGATGGAAATGGAGTCCTTGTTAGAGATGGTATCTAAATGGTGGTGTGGTCCCTTTTAAGTGATCTATAGCCTATCTCTTAGCAAAGGTGAGTGCTTTAGAAAGACATGTAACAAGACATACAATCGAAACCTATTATGGTTTGACAAATCCATGATCCTAGCCTAAATTGAGATTTTGTAATGAAGGGATTTTAATGTGCGTTAATTATGATCAATGGTCCATGAAATGAGTAAGTAATCAAACACTTACATTCATCCTAACTAGGTAGTCATGGTATACTATGCTAGGCGTTACTCATGATTTATAAGACTAAGGGTGAAATTGGGATTTCACATTAGTAGAAAAAAATATTTTCCTAATCCCATTGCTAATTAAACATAAACCTAGACAAAGTCACAAATCCAAAAGTATTCACCTTCCAAGTATAAAAGGTTTAAAGTAGTTTTGGAGGCCTTGAAAGTTTTGTTCATTTATTATTTTATTTTTTTACATTTTTTCAGGCTATTTCTTATTTGGCCCTTTGTTGGACCTCTATTTCAACCTTTTTCTTTTAAGGTTTCATTATTAAACATATAAATGTATTGTTATTATTTTGGGATAGTTCTTTGGCAATGAAATAAGAAACATTTTCTTTCTTCCAAATTTCAAAATTTCCTTTGGAAATCAACAAATTTTGATGCCTAATTCCTAGTAATCTTAGATTCTACAGGTTTAGAAAATCACTTTCTAGCAATCACCGTGACTCAATAGATTGTGATTTTTTTTTTTTTTAAGAAATTAAAGCTTCCACTACATTAGTCTAGTATTCAAGGTGATACAAAGTATACTCAGAATCCATAGCTGCAACTAGTATACCCAAAATATAGGCTATAACTCTCTTTCTCACTTTTTTAGTTTTTTTAATAGTCTATTATCCGAGGTTATAGATAATATAACACAGCATTGGGAGCTATAAATTTCACTAGTGTTTAGGCTATAATTAATTTATAAGCCCTTGAAATTAACTTCTAATTTAAGCTTAATAATTATGTTGTATCTAAATTTGATATCCTTATCATTCATTTGTTATTTATATTATTTTCTTCTTTTTTATTAATCATTATGCTTGATTCAAGTTCTAGAAATGGTGTCTAAACTAAATTAAAAGAGGTGTTTGCTCACACAACTTAGAGGCAAAAAATTATACCCGCAAGAGATAATTTTTATACAAGAGACGCTATATCATAAATGGCCGACAACAGCTCTAAAAATACAATCAATAGAGACCACCTACGAGTGAGTACTAGAAAACAAGCAACTCCCCAACTAAGCACTAATGAAAGAGTATAATAGAAAACACTAACATCCTCATTTTTTTATCCGAGGAAATCTATGGAAGGTCGATGTCTGCCGCTCTAGTTAGGCCCAAATTCAAAGTAAACTATTGACTCATCCTTTAAGATATTTATGCACCAAGCAAAGCAGCATCTGATTTTGAAGCTATAAAACAAGTAGGAAAGGTAAAATTTTCAACCAATGAACTATAAAAAACTATTTGCAAAAATTAATCACCATCTTCCTCTTGGCAACCATGATTCTAACTAATTTGGAAAAAAAGAGAATTACAAAAGATGATTGTTTCAAAAAAAATAACCCAAAACTCTAACTAGAGATTTGATGAAAAAAACAAAATTGAAAAAAAAAATTAAACAAATGAAAAAAAATACTGACGAAATTATTCCACATAAAAAATAATTAAAAAAAATTATCCAAAACTCTAACGGGAGATCTAAGTGACACAGTGAACAACGAGATTCTTTCATAGAAAACATACTGATGAAATGGATGGTTGAATGGCAGTGACGATATTTAAACGGTGAAACCAAGAATAGCACTGGTTGCTTGGCTGTGGATAGATCAATCGATAGAACAGAGAAATGGAAAATGAGAGATGGAGAGAGTGATTTTGAGAGAGAGAGTACAAATGGAGAGTGAGAGATAGAGAGAGCACGCGGCAGAAAGAGAGATATTATTAACTATTTTTAATATTATTTTTATTTTATTTTTACAATTATTATTTTTTAATATATTATCTGTTTGATTTCCAAAAAAAATTATCTATTTTTAATATATTTTTATGAGTATATATATTTTTAAAAATAAGTAAATAAATAAATTTTGTAAAAAAACTCAAATAATTTTTTAAAAAAAGAAGAAATATTAATAAATAAGTAAATAACCAAACTCACATATAGAACAACGAGATTATTATTTTTTTTTATTTTCTAATATCTTAGTCAAACATTAAAAATGCATAGTTTTATATAAAATTATGCAATTTAATATTACAAAATATATAGACTAATTTTATTTAAAATTATACAATTTTAATATTACAAAATTATTGATTTTTTTATTTTACTTTTGATTATGCAACACCTTAAAAGTGTTGTTTTTATTTCAAAAGTGTTGCATTGTTTTTTGTTCTTATTTTCAATAGTGCAACACCTTAAAAGTGATGCTTTTTTTTTCTTTTTCTTCTTTAATAGAGTGCAACACTCTATAAGTGTTGCATTAGATCCAATCTAATACAATAATTCTAGTAAAGTATTGCATTAATTTTTTATTTTATACTTTTTACCATATCTAATGCAATGGTTTACACATAATGTTGCATTAGACCAAAATTAATCATATCGAAAGCAATACTTTTGAAGCAACATTTTTAATTTGGTTATTGTAGGCCATTTATGGTGTAGTGATACTTAAATGATTTGATAGTTTTACAACTTTTTTAGCAACATCTTAATTTGATGGTTTTGTAACTCTTTTAGCATCATATGAGATATTTACAAGTTTGTAAAAACATATTTTTTGTCCAAGTACTTTTGAAGTCTTTTTCTCATTGCAATAAATAAAATATCTTCAATATAATAGAAATTATAATATTTTTTTATTGGTCTATATCCATTAATTGATATATTCATTTAATAGTAGGTTATAGATATTGAAAAATAGGTTTTAGTAATGAGTATTGGAATAAAGTTATTAACTACCATAAATTTTTGAAAGATTGCGATTAAGTTAGGTTTTTAGAAGTTAGGACGATTTGATGTTAAATATTACAATAGACATAAAGTCATTAGTAGCTACTAATTACACTAAAAGTGTTGTTAAATCCTACTTATAACAACAAGTCTAATAGTGTTGCAAATGGTCCTAATAGTGTTGTTGAAAACTTTTGGTTATAAAGGTTTTTGATCTCGTCTATATTTCTCAGATGGTTAAGAGATGGTTCTATCATGACGGATAATACCTTTGGTGTATGTTCTTTTCATCACATGCTAATTGTTCTTGCAGCCCATAAACTATACAAGTCAAAATTCTTCTCCTCGAAGCTACTTAAAAATATACAAGTCAAAAAATATACAAGTTTCAAAATTCTTCTCCTCGAAGCTACTTAAAAATATACAAGTCAAAAAACTATTATTTTGTCATGTAATTGAACAAACTTAAATCCAATCTCAGTTGCTCCATAATAATTAATGGAGGTATACTATTAGTTTAATATTTTAAATGGATAAGCTTGTTTCTTTCAATGATTGAGAATGATATGGATTAATATATATTATAGATTCCCTAAGATGATATGGGTTATACGGTTGTTCGGTGGTCTTAAACCTACCTATACTGACCATCACACTATTAGGTTTTGAGGTGTGATACTATAATGCAAGGTTTCCGCTTGTTAATTTTCAAAAGCAAATGTAATTTCTTGAAATGGCCATTTCTAATATGGTTGATGTTCTCTTTCCACCATATGCTACCACTACTTATGTTGACCCTTCCTCTTCTTCTCATCAGGTGGTGACAATGTAAAATAATTTAAACGATATGAGTTGGTGATAGTATAAGTTTGGAGTATCTTTTTATAATCATCTATAACTTTTAAAAAAATGGTGATTGTGATGGATATGTTAGTTTAATTCATAGGTACAGGGTGAAATATGAGAGAGAATTTTGAATGAGAATATTTTGAAGAAAATGATTAATGTATTTGAATAAGTACAGAAATATCAAACTTGCATCTATAAATTGTGGGTTAAATAAAAAATCAAATAGAATCACTTACCTCTTAATGAAATCACCCAATGCAAATCATTAGGATATGCACTTATGATCATAACCTTTATTTACTCTTGATTTGTTCCGTTAATGGCAATCACAGTTCACAGAAAGATTTTTCCTCTTGTTATTTTTTGTATTTCTTAACTTGTGTTTTTCCAGCATTTCATCTAGAATACATACATGTTTTATATGGGTAACTACCAATACCAAAAAAAAACCTTTTTTTTATATAATTTTGTTAAAGATTATGCATTTTGTTGCAAGTAGGGGTGTGCATGGGGCGCGGGGATCCTAAACCGAACCAATTATTTAAACTAAAAAATAAATAAATAATTAGAGTTCCCAAATCCCCAGAAAAGACCCGAACCATCCCAAATTGAAAGGGTTATTATGGTACAGGACCGGGTATGGAAGTTACCTCGACTCGAACCGAACAAACCCTAAACTAAATCAAAATACCCAATCCCCAAATCGATAATTATATGTTTATAATTTAGTATTAGCCTAGCCCATATATATTATAGAGCCTATCCCATTGAACCACCAATCAGTCAATAATAATAATAATATAGGTGACAAGCATGCATAGTAAAGAAAAAAATTAACCCTAAATCACTAAGTCGCCGCCAAAGAGAGAAAAAATCTCTCATTCTCTCAATCACCGGAGTCTTCTATCGCAGCTTCTCTCTACTCTGTTCTCTCTTCTTTCCAGTAGCCTAACCCTAAATTCCATCTTCGCTACACCACCAGATCTTTAGTCAGTTAACCTTCTTTGCTCTCTTATCGGTTCCTATCATTCTTCCTATTTTCTTCTCTCTTCGCTCAGCACTATAACCCTAATTTCCATTCAAAATACCATAGTTAAATATATAAAATTTTCTTTCATAATTGCTTATCTGAACCTTATAGGTTGTATTTTATCTCATATCTTATTCGCATAATTGTGAATCCGTGGGAGTTCTCACCTAATAATATGCTAAAAATACAAATCTAAGATGAAAAGAAGAAAATAAGCAAAAGATATCAGAAAATTGAAGAAAATAACAAATAAATTTCAAGGACGAGAAGAAATCAAAGGAAGATAAGAATAAATCAAGATCTGCAAACATATTTGAAGGCTAATCAGAGGTTAATGTATTTACTATGTGAGTTTATGTGATATACGTATGATATGTGTGGTTTTTGTGTGTGCTTCTGTGAATCTGTGAAATGGTTTTGATTTAAAATTAGGGCTTTTAATTTTGAGGTTTTCAATTTCTCATATTAGGGTTTCAAATTTTATAATTAGGTTTTCAATTTTTAAATTGGGGGTTTTGTCAATTGATCAAAAATTAGGGTTTTCACATTTGAATTGGAGATTTACCTAATTGATTATAAATTAGGGTTTTCAACTATTTAACTGATGGTTTCTGTAATTGATGACAAAATTAGGATTTTCTATTCTTAAATTTAGGGTTTTTGTAATTGATTAAAAAATTAGGGTTTTCTGTTTGGTGATTTCTGTAATTGATTAAAAAACTAGGGTTTCTATTCTTAAATTAGGGGTTTTTATAATTGATTAAAAAATTAGGGTTTCTATTCTTAAATTGGGGGCTTTTTGTAATTGATTAAAAAATTAGGGTTTTCTATTCTTAAATTAAGGGTTTAGGTAATTGAATAAAAAAATTAGGGTTGTCTATTATATAAATTGGGGTTTGTGTAATTGATTATAAAATTTTATGGCTTCTTAAAATTGGGGATTATGGTTTAAATTTAATTTTTTAATAGAAGTCAAATTTAATTGTTATAAACTAATAATAACTTTTCACTTTTCAACGGTAATATTTTTTGTTAAAACTATAATGAGAGTGTCAGTCTTACTGTTAGTGTATAACTAGAAAACATCTTTATCTTTGTAAATACTATAGGAAGCACATTATATTTGTAAACCATAATATTACATAGTTTATGAAATCTATATTTGAAATGGAAGCAAGCTCATCAAGGTCTAGGAGGTCCAGTTCTAATAGGGTAGCCACTTTAATTAATAGAATGAAATTAAGTTTAGAAATCAATTCTGTCATTGTGGAAGGAAGGCTTTGGTTAAGATTTCTTAGTCTGCATCTAATCCTAATAAACTATGTTTTCATTATGACAGTTGTGGTTTTTTAAAATTTTAGGAAACATCTATAAATGATTTTGAAATTCTTAACATATATAGTAGTATGGGTAATAATAACAATGATATGCTGATTGATATGATGATTAAGCTGCTTCAAGCATAAGACAGAAACTGTCATAGTCATACAATTCCTTCCTTTTGTTATTTGTATATTATACTATTTCTCATCATAATTGTGCTATTGTTGTTGAGTATTAAAGTATTCATGATCGTGTAGTGTTTTTTGTAATTGATTCTTTGTTTTATTTAGTTAATTGGCTTGTTTTATCTATTGTATTATTAGTGCTTATGAACTTGAACTTTCTATAATGAAATGTAATGATATGAGTTATTTAATTTCAAATTTATGTCTATAATTTATAATGTTTATGATTAGTTTAATATTAATGTGATGTATAATATGTATACGTGTAATTAATAACTTAATATATGTTGATAGGAAATGGTGAAGCAATAAAGAGATAGGGGAGGTAATGGTACTGGCATAGGCAATAGGGGTAGAAAGACTACAAGAAGACAAGTACCAAGACCAAACCCTACAATGCCTATGCCTATGGTGCTAACTACAACAAATGATTCAATTTCTTCTCCAGCTAACATTCCTACATCTGCATAACTAAGTTTGTTGATGAAAATGAAATATAAACAAAAGGTAATCTTCCTGAGTCTAGAACTCATACACATAGTAATAAGAGGGCTAGATCAAGTGTGTTGTTACACTTTGAGGAACTATATGATAGTGAGGGTAATGAAACTAGTAGGGCATAATGTGTGTGGTGTAGGAAGGACTACCAATGTAAAAGTGACCAAGAAACCTCTGGCCTTTGGAAACACCTTAGGGAAACATGTAAAAAGTTTCTAGATAAGAAAAGGCTAGTTGAGGCACATAAAGTGGCAAGGATAAAAGTCAGAGTACACAGACTTTTAATAAGGGAAATTCAGGCAAAAACAAACTAGCTTGTTGGAAATTTGACCAACAAGCAAGTAAGGATGCATGGGTTAGAATGATCATAAAAGATGAGTTGACTTTTAGGTTTGCTGAGATATAAAGGTTCAGGGAATTTGTGGATACAATCAATCCACAATTTGTCATTCCATCTAGATATACTATTGCTAGGGACTATTTTAAACTTTTTGTAAATGAAAAGAAAAAATTGTCAGAGGGTATCTCTGACATTCATTGCTGATAATTGTCAAAGGGTATCTTTGACAATAGATACTTGGATAAATATTCAAAACTTTTCCTATCTGTGTTTGATAGCCCATTTCATTGACAATGAATAGAATTTATAAAAAAAAAAAAAAAAAGATTTTAGATTTTTTTGTAATTAAAAGTCATAAGAGTGTAAACATAGGGAATGCAATAGATTTTTGCATGGAGGAGGGGCGGTTATAAGCAAGGTGATGTGCATTATAGTTGATAATGCATCATTAAATGACACTATTGTCCAACAATTAAAAAAAATTAGTCAAAAAGGATACATTTGTTTTTGGTGGGGAGGTATTCCATATAAGATATTGTTCCCACATCCTTCAATTAATTGTGAAGAATGGTCTTAAGTACATGGGAAAGGCAATTGGGAGGATTAAAGCTTAGTTAGATACATTAGAGGTAGTACAACTAGAGCAGATTTGTTTAAGATGTGTTGTGAGAGAGTTATAATTACAAGTAAAACATCTTTAGCTTTAGATTGTCCAACTAGGGGAATTCCACATATCATATGTTGGAATCTACAATAGGATATCAAACTACATTTGAGAAGATGGAGGATTTAGATTCAAAATTTGTAATAGAGTTTAGGGAAGAGATAGCAAATGATGTGGATGGGATAGTGCTAAAAGAACTACTAGATTTTTGAAAAAATTTTATGAAGTTACAGTTAAGATTTCTAGCTCTTTGTATTCTACATCTACTTTTCATTTTCCTGAAATAATAAAGATTCTTAGAGAGTTGCAATTATGTGAAGGGGCCCTTTCCATTATGGGCAGGTACATGAGAGCTAAGTTTGATAAATATTACGGTAGCCCTAATAAGATGAATGTATTATTGTTTGTGGCAATTGTACTTGATCCTAGGTATAAGATTAATTACCTTAGGGTTAAGTACAATGGGTATTATGGTGAGGTTGAGGCTACAAATTTGTGTATAAGAGAGGAAAAGACTCTCAATGATATGATAGAATAGTACAAAGTAACCAATGTTGAAAGTAGATGTAGCCAATCCATAAATGCACCATCCCGTCATACTGAGAATCAGCTTATTGATGTGAAAGATGAGATTGATGATTGTAAACCCTTAATTTTACACCTCCCAGAATTACAGACCATTCAGTCAAGAAAAGAATTAATCAAGACTCTTAAATCATCATCAAATCATCTGGGACTCAGTAATGAGTGCAACATTATTAGAATCATGGAAAACGGATGAGCGAGAATGGGTGCAAATGGGTAGAACTGGTGTATTGGCATCGATTGCTGCATAGCATTGCAGCATTGCCGTAGAGCCTCTTGCAGTGCCGCAAAGCCTGCACTGTCACAGAGATTTGTGCAGCAATCGTAGTGAATTTTCTATTTCTCCATTGGAAATTTGTGCCTTTATGCTTTAGCTCTTCCTCTATATATAGATAGCCTCTCTATATTTCAAAATAGACAAACTTGGAGGCTTAAAAAGCACTAACTCCAAGTAAAAGTGCTTTGCCATTTCTCCTTGCTTTGCAAAGCAAGTTAGGGGGTCCTGTTCGAGGCAAGTTCCTTGCCCAAGGCTCGTGTTAAGGAGTTTCTCCTTGATTCCTACCCGATTAGTTTAAGGCTTTCCGCTCGCCTGCTCGAGGCAAGTTTATTGCCCAAGGCTAGTTTCATTCATGTGGAGAAGGTGAAACTACATTCTGGTGGCCCAAGGCTCGTTCCCTTATATGGAGAAGGTGGAATTGTGATTCGGTCATCCACTCCATCTGCCCTACGTCCTCAAGCCACAAAAGCACAAGGTAATCTTCTTTTCCTTTCTATTTGGTTTAAAGCTTATTGTCTCTTTTAATTAGTTAATTAAATTAATTCATCTAGATTGTTAGCTAATCAACTTGGTAATCAAATAAATTAATTAATTAACTCAACCCTCTTTTAATCAATTAATCAAAATATGATAAAGTGACTAGGCTAAACTAACCCCTTTACGAGAAGGGAGAACTACATGGGTTTTAATTCCCATTCAAAGGGATACATAGGCATGCTTGGTTCAGACATTGAATCCAATTAAAATTAATTAACCATCCCTCTATCACCTTTTTCACTTACTTTTGTGTTTGTTTCCTTTACTTTATTATTAGGATTAGTTTAGAAAATGTATCACTTCTCTATAACCCATAAGGGCTAGAGGAGGTACCCTCTATATTTGGGATTTTATTTGTAAGTTAACTTTCTTTTAGACTATTACTTGTATTTATTATTGGATATGTGGAATCAATGATCATTCATATTATAAATTGTCCATGCATTTTAAATTATTCATGAAATGTATTTTTAAGTTACTTTTATATTATTTGGCCAAACATATTTTGTTAAATTGAAAACCTAGTCCTTGAATCCTCTTTGCTTTTAAGGTTAGTGATTTTTTCCTTTGGGTAATAATGGGAGTCAAATGGATTTTTTTCTTATATTTTTCCAAATAAAAATAAGTTAAGGTGGCGACTCTAAAATAATTTTTCAAAGATAAGCCTGAGGCTTTCTCATGAGTTCTTTCCCAAATAAGCATTTCGATTCCCTTTAACGGATCAGACCAGTGCTCGGGAGAGACTTCACAATGAGTATTTCATTGAGAAAGAGAAAGAGAATAATCTCAATGTGCAATCTGAGTTAGATATCTATTTAGAGGAGAGAGAGAAGAAATTTGTATTGGATTTCAATTTTTTGGGATGGTGAAAGATATATTTAGTGAGATTTCCCATATTAAGCAAAGTTGCACGAGATATTTTAGCCATTTAATGTTCAACAGTGGTAAGTGAATATGCCTTCAACACTGGTGGAAGAATACTAGATCAATTCAAAAGTTCTTTAATCCCTAAAACTGTTGAAGTCTTAATTTGCTGCCAAGATTGGTTAAGGACCAGTTCTCATCCCATTCAACTTGAAGAGACACCAGCAGACCTTCAGAACTTTGAGAATGGTATGTTACATTTGTATCTTTTCAGTTTCAGTTTAACTCTATTAATCTCACTTGCAAGTGTATTAAAAGAGCCTGAAATTGTTGAGAATATGGTTCCTAGGACTTTGGTGGATTGTTGAACAAAATTTAGGTAATATATCAATGACTTTTAATTTAATTCTATATTTCCTAGATTTTGTTCTTTACAGTTACTATTGGTGTGTTATATTTATACTGTTAATTTTCTTTCTTTTTGCAAGCCTTTCTAAGATATATTTGGATTTTTAGGGAGTTCTCTTATGAATTCATTTCTTTTTTATTTTAAACTTAATCTATTAATTTTACAACTTAGTGATAGTTGTGGTTACTTATTGCTTTATTGTATGTTGATTTTTTTTTATATATGAATATGCAGAAATGAAGTGCATATGGCATCCTATTTCTGCTCCTCCCTTGTTGCATACTCTACAATCTACATATGGTATCCTTCCTTGTTGCTACTCCAAAATGTCTCTGCTACTGTTATCATGCTGCTACTACTACCCTACTGCTATTGTTGTCCTGCTGCTACTGCTATCATGCTGCTACTAATAAATTGCTTCTTTGCTACTACTTTTCTGCTCTATTCATGAACAATTTCAAATTTGAAATTATTTGGTGATGCTATATTTGGTATAATTTGTTATGTTTGCCTGAATTATGTAATATTTCGTACAATTTGTTATGATTTGCTTGAGATGTGTTACAACTTACAACTATTGGAATATTTTCAAATTAATATTTCTTGATCTATTTCATGAAATGTAATTAAATTTGTCTTTGTAATTTGTTACAAAGAAAAAAAATTGATAAACATAAGCATTTACTGAAAATACCTAAAATCCCCAATTCGCCCGAACCATTAGAACCGAATATCTAAATTGTCCCAAACCGAAAATTGATATTTCTTGATCTATTTCATGAAATGTAATTAAATTTGTCTTTGTAATTTGTTACAAAGAAAAAAAAATTGATAAACATAAGCATTTACTGAAAATACCTAAAATCCCCAATTCCCCCGAACCATTAGAACCAATTATCTAAATTGTCCCAAACTGAAAAATCAGCTCATTTCGATCCAAAACTTTCTTTGTAATATTTCAGTACCAGTTGCTTAATATCTCAAGAACCAAAGTTTCGGTTCAATCCGGAGATTTTAGAATCTCCGGCTTTACTCGAATCGTGCACACCCCTAGTTGCAAATAATTACTAGTTCTATGCTATTTTCCCTTATTTGTAATGTTGATTTAACCCATTTGACTGCTTTCAAACACAAATCTATGATCTTTCTGTTGCTTCTATCTTCTAGCTTCTTCAAGTTAGATCTTAAAAAAACCACACATTTCTCTTATAAATATATCTCTATACTTTGAGATAATTACATGGAGACAAAATTACATATAGTCTATTATTCAAGGTGACACAAAGTATACTCAGAATCTATAACTACAACTAGTATACCCAGAATACGGGCTATAACTCTCTTTCTTACTTTTAGTTTTTTTATAGTCTATTATTTAAGCTTATAGGCAATATAACGTTGCATTGGAGGCTATAACTTTCACTAATATTTGAGCTATAAATAATTTATAAGCGCTTGAAATTAACTTTTAATTTAAGCTTACTAATTATGTTGTATCTAATTTTGATTTCCTTATCATTTGTTTGTTATTTATATTATTTCCTTCTTTTTTATTAATCATTATGCTTGATTTAGGTTTTGGAAATGGAGACTAAATTGAATTAAAAGAGGTGTTTGCTCATACAACTCAAAGGCAGAAAATTGTAGATGCAAGAGATAATTTTTACGTAAGATACTTGAACGATTTGATAGTTTTGCAACTTTTTTAGCACCATCTGAATTTGGTAGTGTTTTGTAACTCTTTTAGCACCATATGAGATTTTACTAGTTTGTAAGAACATATTTTTTATTCATGTACTTTTGGAGTCTTTTTCTCCTTGCAGTAAATAAAATATCAAGATAATAGAAATTATAATTTTTTTTATACAACTAATATTTTATATTGGTCTATATCCATTTAGTTGATATATTCGTTTAATACTAGCTAGGTTACAAATATTGAAAAATAGGTTTTAGCAATGAGCATTGGCATAAAGTTATTAATTGCTATAAATTTTTGAAAGAATGATGTTAAATTAGGTTTTTAGCAGCAAGTATGTGATTTTATGTTAAGTCATTAATAGCTGCTAATTACAGTAAAAGTGATGTTAAAATCATAGCTTCTTATAACAGCAGGTTTAGTAGTGTTGCAAATGGTCCTCATAGTGCTTTGGTTAGGAATGTTTTATACATCAAGTGCTATATGCTGCTAATTCCTTTTAACTTCAACTTTCAGTAGCAAGCAACATCTGCTGTTAAAAGGCTAAATTGTTGTAGTATGAGAAGTACAATTTTTAGTTGTCAATAATATTTTGATATATCAGATACCCAAAAACAAAAATGCTCTGTTCTCTTCTCATAAATTTGAACTTTTCCAACTTACTTCCTTCACACAAAAAAAGACTTTGGTCGCTAACAGCAAGATCAAAGCTAATGTATTGAAAGATTGCAGGAGATTTATTTCCTATACATGTTGGATATAATTGTCAATTAGTTGGGTTAATAAGAATAAAATTAAGTGGTATTTCCAAGTGAATGAGATCAAACATTTAAGATCTGATATTTAAAGGATTTGACATTGAAAGTTACTAAAAATCGTAAGTAGTATTTTCAATTATTAATTTTTTTAAATTTCATAATTAAAAAATTATATATATTTTGATCTTAAGACTAAAATTTTGTAACTTTCAAATTCAAAATGTCAACTTTTATAAAAGCACGTCATTGAATTTCAAAATAATTTAAAAAATATTAACTAATAATTAAAATATATATATTTTTTAAAAACAAACTAATTTGAAACCATAAGAATAACAATTAAAATATTAAAGTGATTATTTTATCTATAATTAAAAACACATATATAGTTATTTTAGACCCAATGCTTCATTGTGACTTGTATAGCAGTCAACTAAGCATTAGACACCTCGCTTGTAATAATCTAAATTTTCAATTATTTTAAAAATCTCATTTTATAAGAAAATATAATTATTTAATTATCCATGTTATATTTTATTTAAAATTTTTATTTTTTAGAATTTTGAATTATTATGATTTTAAAAATATATTATTTTATATTTAAATTTAAAAATATATGTATTTAAGTCATGGTAGTAGTTAATTTATTATTTTATATTTTTTTATGAGAGTAGTTAATTTAAGATTGTACCCAGTTTATTATAATCCTTAAAGGAAAAAGAATTATTTAAAACAATAATTAGGGCAGCATCTAATTGGTGAAGAGACAACCAATCAAAGGCTGTCTGCAAATTGAAGGAAAGAAAGGCAGAATCAGGGAGGGGGAGACAACCGAACAACCACCTCCGGCCACCGTCTAGCCACGCCCCCAGCCAGTGTCGCCTTGCCCATCTCTGGTGAACTTGGCGCCACCAACCTTGTCAAGAATGGAGGACATGCCACCTAAAATGATTGGGGAGCTCACCACGGATGGAGCCGATTTTGACCACGATTCTGAGCAAGTTTGGTATCATTTTAAAGCTTGTGACACCAAGAACATTTTGACACCAACCTCGACCAGTAGGGATGCCTAAAGCCGCCGAAATTGAAGAGAGAATATTCAACTTTTTGCATCTTTTGAGGCATATTTCAGCAAACACAAAGGGAGTGAGTTGAAACTGCCGCCAGTTTCAAACTCAATAGCTCACAATCTATTATATGATATAATTTCGCTTCCATCTGTCATGGCAAGTCATCAGCTGGTCACTGGCGAGTAGACCTCATGCGCCACCTCGACTCTGAATAGAGAATTTGATCGTACTGTGCATAATTTAAAAAATATATACTAAAATATGCTATTTTGAAAATTATTTACCCAAATATGCATTGTTTGACATTTTAAATGCCGAATTAGTTTAATGAAAAACTAGTTCGGTATTTTAAATACCAAATTAGTATTTATTTTGTACTGGTGTAGGGCCCGTGTACCCTAGTTTAGTATTTAAAATACCGAACTAGTTGTAGTTCGACATTATAAATGCCGAACTTGTGAGCCTGCTGTGACTTGTCATGTCGTGGCAGGCATGCACCATAAGTTCGGCATTTATAATGCCGAACTTGTGGTCAACTCTGCAGGCCTTAAGTCCCATCCGTGCAGGGACTGAGGACTGCAGGGTCTCATCCCATTAGTGCACGGGCCTCTAGTTCGGCATTTATAATGCCGAACTAGAGCTATTAACCCAGCCGTTGGATTCTCGCGATCCAACGGCTAGGAAGTAAATATATCAAATTTATAAACCCAACCCTTCCCCTTCTTCCTTCTGTCCCTCATTTCACAAAATTTCTGCGTTTCTTCCTCTCTCACAATTCTCTCAACTTTGCTTCAGTTTTTTTTTTTTTTTTCTGTGAAAGATTGGTATTAATTATTGAAGAAGCTTGAAGAAGGAAAAAAGGTATATATAATTTAAATTTTTGAAGTAATTTATAAATTTTTTTTTAACTAATTTTAGCAAATTATTATTTTCTATAATATATAAAAATAATATTGATGAAAAATAATTGTTGTTATTTTTTAGGTGATTATAACAAAATTCAAATTTTTGAAGATATTATCCACGGAAAAGGTAATTTTTATTTTTAAAATTATATTAACACAGCATATTATATTGATTATTATATATGTTGTTTGTATAATTTTTATAATATAGGATTTTTTTTGTCAAATAATATTTATTTTTTGTATGTAAAAGTCTATAGGGATAAAATGATTGCTTGAAATTTGTTAATATATTTTTCAAGTTCACCTGTTAATTATTTGAAATATAAATATAAAATAAAATTAAGCATTGTAATTTATTTAATTGTTAAGATAATAAAATAAATAAATAAATAAATATTCCCTTTAAAAGCACCATAAAATATTAATTAATTTAATATAATTATATAAGATTAAAAATATTTGTTAATAAATTCAAGTAATATTAGTAAATAATATAACTTAATTTAGGCTATAAATATTTGTTAAAATATATATTTGTTAATTTAAGCGATAAGTTAATTAAAACATATAATTAATATGTAATATATTTAATTAGCTCAATTAAAGTATATTAAATTTAAATAATAAAAATATATAATATCATATTATATATGTTATTAATTAAGTTAAAAAATAAGTATAATAAATAAGAAAAATTTGAACTGAAATATTTTATTAAGAAAACTAATTAAATTATAATAATATTAAAAATATATAATATCATATTATATATGTTATTAATTAAGTTAAAAAATAAGTATAATAAATAAGGAAAATTTTAACTGAAATATTTTATTAATGTGTCACCTAAAATATTAATTAATTTAATATAATTATATAAGACTAAAAATAGTTGTTAATAAATTCAACTAATATTAGTAAATAATAGAACTTAATTTAGGCGATATTAATTAATTAAAATATATAACTAATATGTAATATATTTGATTAACTCAATTAATTGAATAGTTAACGAATTAAGAAAACTGATTAAATTATGATAATATTAAAAATATATAATATCATATTATATATATTATTAATTAAGTTAAAAATAAGTATAATAAATAAGAAAAATTTTAATTGAAATATTTTATTAAGAAAACTGATTAAATTATAATAATATTAAAAATATACAATATCATATTATATATGTTATTAATTAAGTTAAAAAATAAGTATAATAAATAAAGAAAATTTTAACTGAAATATTTTATTAATGTGTTACCATAAAATATTAATTAATTTAATATAATTATATAAGATTGAAAATAGTTGTTAATAAATTCAACTAATATTAGTAAATAATAGAACTTAATTTAGGCGATATTAATTAATTAAAATATATAACTAATATGTAATATATTTGATTAGCTCAATTAATTGAATAGTGAATGAATTAAGAAAACTGATTAAATTATGATAATATTAAAAATATACAATATCATATTATATATGTTATTAATTAAGTTAAAAAATAAGTATAATAAATAAGAAAAATTTTAACTGAAATATTTTTATACGAAATAATAATTTATTTGAAAATAAAATAAAGTAATTTATTTGTAATAATAACATTTTTATGCGAAATAATAATTTATATTAGAAACTATAAAAATGTCTAATGGAATTTAATAATATAATAAAAGAGTATAAATTAACTTAATTTACTATAAATCAGTTAATTGTATTATATATTTAACATATAATATAATCAATGAATTTAATAATTAATTCAGTTAAGTATAATTAATGAAATATGAAATTTTTTTGATACTATAATAATATATATATATATATATATATATATATATATATATATATATATATATATATATATATATATATATATATATATATATATATATATATATATATATATATATATATATATATATATATATAATATTTAATATTATATAAAGAGAATAAAAACCTATATAAAGTATTAATTTTTGAACATAATAAAAGTTATATTTTGATGAAATGAACTTGTTGTAAAAAGTGGAATTAATTTTCAAATATGACTAAACTATAAGCCCTAAAATGCAAATCTTTAGAATTATTATTAATTAATATTATTATTACTTCAAAAATAAATTTTATATATATATATATATATATATATATATATATATATATATATATATATATATATATATATATATATATATATATATATCAAAAATAATAATAATGAAAGAATAAAAATAATATTAGAATTTAAATTTGTATAATGATTATCTTGTATAAATTATAAAATGATAAGCAGATTTAGAAAGTGGAATTATTTGACAATGTGAAAATCATAAATCCTAAATTCTAAAGCTAAATTTGTAAATCATAAATTTTAAAATGTCGGTCATACAGATTATGCTACAAATTAATTTTTAGCATATTGTGAAAAAGTAAAAGTAATTACACTGACATTAATATAAATAAATATTGTTACTTAATGTTTTTTTTTTTTATTTTTTTGTTTGGAATTCATTATATATAATGCTAATAGATATGGCCGAATTGATACCAATATATTTTTACTGGGGAGGTGAAGTGATACGCCGTGACTATGGAGTTGATTATATAAATGGGCAATGTAGTATGCTCCAAGTTCATCCTGTACAGAAAATCACAGAGATGCTCCACATTGTTCACGTAGCCACAAATATAGATTGTGAACAATATTTTATCAACTCAATAATATTTAGGGTACCTGTAAGAGTAGTAAATGGAGTTGTTTACCAAATGGCAAAAATATTGGAAGATGATGATGTAGAACGAACGTTTCAACATATGGATATGTTTAGATAGGATTTGGTGTTTTTTGAGATTTATGTTGGTATTAGTCAAAAGACAGCCAATGATGACATAAATGATGATGATGGGGAAGGGAATGCAGATGGGAATGGAGAAGACAATAATGCAAGTGCACATGATGATGCAGAGGGATCAGGGGCAATGTTTTCATATGTTTTTGAAGAGGACGAAGATGTCGAGGAAGATGACAGTGATGATGCACCAGAAGAGTCTGATGAAAGCGATGAAAATATGCTCCATGAATCAAACGATTCTGACTCTGAACATTCTGCTTTTGGAGTAAATGAGGGAGAGGCATGTACTGTAAGTAATAATGCAGTCATGAATGTACCGTCACATTTTTTTAACTATAACTCAAATGAGTTTGTAGATTTTGAAGCAATGTGGGTACCAAATGGAAATGAAAACATGATAGATTATGGTGATGGCTTATATAAAGGTATGCTTTTTACCAGTAAAAAAGAATGTAAGCTTGCAATCCAACAGCATGCAATACAGAATAATTACGAGTATTGTTCAAAAGAATCTCAGGAAGATACATTTGTATGGATTTGCAAGAGAAAATCTAGTGGTTGTAATTGGCGAGTACGGGCAAGAAAGCTGAGGGATGACAGTCGGTGGAAGATAAGCCAATATGATGAGCCACATACGTGTCTGAACACAGGCAGTACATCAGATCATAAACATTTATCTGCAAATATTATTGCTAATCTTGTGGCACCCCTTGTGACAGAAATGCTTTCAATTAAGATTAAAGCTTTACAAGCTGCAGTGAAAGATCAATTAGACTATGAACCATCTTATAGAAAGACATGGAAGGCAAAACAATTTGTAATTGAAAAAACATTTGGTTATTGGGATGAGTCATTTTCTCATCTTCAATGATGGTTGCGAGCAGCACAAGCAACCAATCCTAGTACCCATTACATTCTTAATGATGAGGAGCATGTTATCAACAACCGCATTGATCCATCCTGTCGTGTATTTGAACACATATTTTGGTGCTTCAAGCCATGTATTGACGGGATGAAAAATTGCAGGCCTGCTCTCATCATTGATGGCACTTTTTTGTAAGGAAAGTATAAAGCTATTTTATTGTGTACATCAGTTCTAGATGGTGATAATCATATTCTTCCTGTGGCATTTGCTATTGTACAGAAAGAGAATAATGACAACTGGGATTGGTTCATGACGTACATACGGATGCATGTTACTAGCAACCAAAAATTATGTGTTATTTCTGATCGGCACAAGGGCATAATAAATGCAATGAAAAGCAATTTATGGAAAATGTGTCCCCATCGATATTGTATCTGCCACGTGGTCAGTAATTACAATACAACTTTCAAAAATGCTAAAATGAAGAAATTGATACAAAATGCAGGTATATCATATATCATCCAATATATTATAGTTGTATGTATTACCTGAAGTTGACTTTTATTGTGGTAATATTAATGTGTAATATTTTTTCTTGTGGTAGCTTATGAAGTACAAAAGAGAAAGTTCACCAAGATGCGTAAGGAAATTACCCAGTTGGACAAACCGTCATCAGATTGGCTAAAGAAGATACCATTGAAACAATGGATGCTTTCTCACGACTGGGGGTATAGATATGGAAGCATGACATCGAATATTGCCGAATCTGTAAACAGTTTTTTAAAAGATGTTAGAGCATTGCCTATCGCCTCGATGGTGAACAAGATTTTTTTGAAGCTTGTTAGTGCATTTGACCATTTTAGAGAAGAGTATGAGAAGGAAATACTTGCGGGGCACAAATACACCCGTTTATGTCGAGAGAAGCTAGCTATATGGAGTAGACGGGCGAATGGTCATGAAGTGCAATTTTTTAATAGAAAAACTGGTGAATGTCAAGTGACTACTGGTGGACAAAATCGAAGAGGAAAGATTAAGGGAGGCAATGTACAGGTTGTGGATTTGGCAAAAGGTGAATGCTCGTGTGGCAAATTCCAACAATATAAGATTCCTTGCTCGCACGCCATTGCATGCTGTGTGAAGAATGGTATTGATTGTGAGCATTACATTTCTCCATTTTACAAGTTAGAACGTTCATTGAAATGCTGGGAATCACACTTCCATCCCCTTGGTCATCCAGATTATTGGCCATAATGTGAAGAATTGCCTTTGATACCTAATAAAGAATGGTTACGTGGAAAAGGTAGACCAAAATCCACAAGGATCAGAACTGAAATGGACTGCCGAGTAAAAGAGAAAGCTGGTTATTTATGCAAAGTGTGTGGTGAATCTGGCCATAATATTAAAACATGTCTAGTTGCAAATAGTAGGAATAGGTGCTAATAAAATATTATTTTCAACTTGTATCTTAATATGATTAAGATTTTATAACATACTTACATGTGATGGTGTTTATTAGATGTGTTGATATTGTTATACCATTACTTTCATTATATTTATGTTTTATTTATTGTGAGACAAGCAATTTGATGGTCTTTATAAAACCCTGTGATAGGTGATAATGACATTATTATACTCCTGCTGATATATTCCATGCATGCGGTCGACATTGGTCACTTGATGATAAATTTTTTTATCTTACTGATTGTTTATCTGATATTTATCTTAATGATGAAGACAATGTTGTGTGATATGTCATTTGACCATAAATTAAGTTTGATGTAATGTCTATTAACAATATATTGTAATCAAATGATAAATTAATGAATTCATATATTACCGTTAATAATTATGCTCCATACTATAACTTAAAGTAATTGGTATTATGTTATACTATTTTTTATGAATGACATTATCTCATATGTATTTGCATTTTTTTTTTCAATTGAGCTATGCTATCATTTTATCATTTATGTTGTACTACACCAATATAAACATTATGAAAGTTTCATTATCATTTCTTATGGTTTCATTATATTTGTTCAGGTATGGAGGGTGGACATGCTGCGGATCATATACATCCTGGACCATATGACACTTCCTTATTGGACATGCAGGATGTTCACAGATCAGGTGCTGTATGGGTTGATCAGGGCACTGCCCCACCATTGCGATGCAGGCGTAACGCATTAGTATTGCGTGATTTTATGGTTGATGACCAAGTAATTCCGCGATTACGCCTTATTGGATTTTATGGCATGGCGAGGATTGGCTATTTTATGTTGGATCACCATCTTATCACCGCACTAGTAGAGAGATGGAGACCAGAAACACACACATTCCATTTTCCGTATAGAGAGATGACTATCACACTTCAGGATGTCGGCATACAGCCTGGGTTGCCTATAGATGGTCATGCAGTGACTGCATCCTCACACATAAATGGGAGGGATTTATGTCAGCGACTTTTGGGTGTAGAACCAGATGGTAATGCAATTAGAGGAAATAGATTGTCACTTAATTGGCTGACTGCTACATTTGCCACTTTGTCTAATGATCCTACTGAGATTGAGATAGATGCATATATACGAGCATTTATACTTCGCCTTATAGGTGGTGTTTTGTTTACCATGGAAGCTGATAGCTGAGTTCACTTGATGTGGCTATCTCTGTTGGAGGACTTTGACCGGGTTGGTCAATATAGTTGGGGAGCTGCATGTTTGGCCTGCTTGTACAGTGAGTTATGTTCAGCATCACATCGAGATGCAACTGAAATTGCGGGTCCATTATTTATATTGCAGCTATGGATGTGGGATAGACTTTCCATAATTTCACCCTGACTACATGTGCGAGTTCCACCGGGAGACTCCCCGCTTAGGCAATGGTACGCAAGAATAAATATTTTTAAAATATATTTTTATGAATTATATCTAATTAATCTTATTTTACAGATGGAGTAACCCGCGACAAGTTACTGAAGTCAGTACACACGTCGTACACGACATTTGCTACAAATTTGATATTATACATGACCAACAGGTATATTTAAATCAATCACTATAATAAAATTTACGTTATTGCAACAAAATAATTTGTCACAATGAAAGCTATTTTTGTGATAATATATTTTTTATGATGAATTTAGCTTATCACCGGGTTAATTACAATAAATGTTTCTTAATAAATTTATTGCAACAAAATAGAATTTCATCACGATAAAATATAACATATTGTGACAAAATGACTTTGTGACAAAAACTAATTTATTGTGATCAATTATTTATCAAAAAAAGAAAATATTTTGTCACAACAAATATCATTCTATCACTATATAATAAGTTATATAGTAACAAAATAAGATAATATAAAAATAAGTTTAATTTATAAAAAAAAATTCCATAATCAGAAAAAAAAGTAGATTGAAAAACTAGATAAAAAAAATCTGAAAATTAAAATTAGCATATTCCTTAAAAAACAAGGTTTAATTCGATGAGAAACAACTAATTAACAGGTTAAAATAAATAAATTATTATGCTAACCTGAAATCCGATGAGAAACAACCAGAAATTTGTAATTTGAGATATGATAATGGCAGAGTTTTATTTTATTTTATTTTTGGCTATTAATAATAAGTAAAATTTATTTGGCAAAAAAAAAGTAAAAATTTGTTAAATAATCAAACCAATTAATTTGTTCTTTTAACTTAATAATATATTTACAGCAAATAAAACAAGAATTTGTTATATTCTTACCAAGTGTTAATTTTTTTTAATCTCTTGAAAGTATATATTATTTATAAAATTAATAGTATAATTTTAGTAATATATAAATTAATATAAAATTATAATTTTTATTTTATTTATTTATTAAATTTAAAATTGTTTACGCTGTATGAAAAGCCTGTATTAGTCACAAGTATATGATTACATATTTTAAATTATTATTATATTTTTATTAAAGTTTGAAATTAATAATGATTTACTAAATTGAATATGCGTTTACTAAAAATTATTTTTGATTGTTAAAATATGTAATATACATCAATATTTCATGCAGATGATTTGGCAGCCATATGATGATGAGATATTGGAATCACTCCCTCAGTACTGCCTCAATGGACAAAATATATGGCAAGCAGTGGTCCCAATGATTTGCTTTCACATTGTACAGTGACACCAGCCGGACAGAGTTCGTAGACAATTTGGACAAAGACAACGTATACCGTTGCGGCCATAACAACTTAGAAGGCTTGAAGGCATTGACTTGCGTTCTGGTACAGGTGACTGGCATGTCTACCATCGTCAATGGATTATGATGTGGAATGATCGACATCAGTGAATCCGTGCAGATGTGCCATGTGACACACGGCCACAATACCATTCGCAGTATATGGAGTGGTTTAGAAGGGTAACGAGGAGATATATATCTCATCAGGGTGGCTTGTTTAATGCAATGGTTAGTTAATGAAGAAATTGGGAGTAATTGATTATTCAGTACATGTTTCACTTAAATATAATCTTAGCATGTTATATATTTTGGAGTAAATGTTAATTTACTTCATTTTACAGATATTACTAATAATGTATTTATTACAGAAAGATGCTGTTGAGAGAATTCGCATCACAAATGATGTCGACACAATACATCAGATCAATCAAACTATGTTTGATGCATTAGCTGAGAAGGAGCGAATTGTGATCGGACAACCTCCGGATCCAGAGCAAGTGCCAGAACAGCATTAGTCAAATGTTAGTCAAAGTGAACCACGAGCTCGACGACGTTCTAATAGGAGTGCAAACCAAAGGCGACGAACGGGTACATCTATTCATCCAAATATATTACACCCAATTGAATTCCATAATGTGCCCACAGGTCGCCACCAATCGAGTCAGCATGATGAAAATAGGTTTCCTCCTTCCACCTCAATTAGATTCGAGTTTGGTGGTACATCAGGGGCTCAGCCACCCGAGGTCACAACTAAGATGTATGGACAGTCCCAGACCTCCTCTTCATTCGCACAGTTTGCATCTACGTCATTTTAACCGAACTCATATGCTGCATTGTCTTCTGCATTCATGCCTTGGGTAGGAGCACAGTGGAATGGAACTCCCATACAGCAAACGCAAATGCAATATTCAGGCAGATTTTTCACTCCAACAAATACGTTTGCACCTGCTTTTGGCCATCCATTTGCTACACCAATATATACTTATACTCCTATACCATACACACTTCAGGATCAACAGCACGATGCTACTGCTGATGAAGAGCAAACTGAAGTGCAGCCAATCGCAGTTCAACCTAGACGTGCTCCTCCACGTGATCATAGGCCTCCTCCTTATGGGACTGGAGGTGATCGGTGTCACGTTCAGCGGGGACGCAGACGACGTGGAGGACATTAGTTTTTTTTTTTTAATGACAATTATACACTTGGTATAATATTTATTTGTATAATTATATATGCATATTTTATATTATGTTTATACATTCTCATTGCATTCTCTTTTGACTTATCTAAATATTTTTAAAGTAAATTATTTAAATATTGAAAAATCACATATAATTTATAAAAACTTTATATAAATTAACATAAAAATAAATAAAATATAAATTAATGCACAGTTTAGTTTTTTTTCAAAATTTCAATTTTAATTATGTAATAACAAGAAAATTAATGAGCAAACCCAATTTTTTCCATTATTATTTGTACATTAGAACAATTAAGGACACAAATAAATTCTAATATTAAGCAAACAAAATATTATTAACATAGTCATGCATTTATATGTTATTTACCTCTTTTTCATGCAAAATTTCTTTAAAGATTCAAATATTTTTTAATATGACCTACAAAAAAAATTAATATTTTCGGTCATATTTATAATTATTTATAAAAAATAAAATTCTCAAATTTCTGCCCATTAATTAATATTAATATTTTATATTATTATTATTATAATTATTATTATTATTATTATACTTTACACATTATCTTATTAAATTACTTAAATATTTTTATGCCCATCGAAAAATAGCAATTCATTATACAAAATAAACTAATAAAATATGCTATAACTATAATTAAAAAAGTTATAAAAAATCAATTATTAACAAAATATGCTATAACTAACTTATTATCTAATAATAATAATAAGTATTGTTATTTTATTCATATTATTATTATTTTCATGCCCAATTATATTCATAATTTTTATTATTTTACATATTTTTACTTTAAATATTTTAACAAAATACTAAAAAATTACAAACAATCAATTATATAAAATAACAAAAAACATTTTAACAAAATAATAACAAATATTATCACACAATTAACAATTAACAAAAATATATATATTATTACCTTATGTTATTTTCAAATAAATAAGAAAATAAAATTTATCTCTTTCAATTAAATTTTTTTAATTTTTTTAAAAATATATATCATTTCTAAATTATTATTCATTTATATTTAAAATTATTTGTAACAAAAAATACTTTAAATATTAAATGAAAAATATATAAATTATTTATAATATTAAAAATAAAACTTATTTTTATTTTTTTTCCCATTCTTCTTCTTCAAATTAAAATCAGATTTGAAAAAAAAAAAAAAAAAAAAAAAAAAAAAAAAGGAGAAGAAGTAAAGTTTGAAGGGTATGGTGCAGTGGGGTGGGCAATTCTTCTTCTTCAAATTAAAATCAGATTTGAAAAAAAAAAAAAAAAAGTTTGAAGGGTACGGTGCAGTGGGGTAGGCAGCATAAGTGAATGGTGGGTGGGGGGCCGTGCACCAGTTCGGCATTATAAATGCCGAACTTATGGTGCATGCCTGCTGCGACATGACAGGTCGCAGCAGATCACAAGTTCGGCATTTATAATGCCGAACTAGAACTAATTCGGTATTTTAAATATCAAACTAGGGTACACGGGCCTCACTCCCGCACAAAACCAAAGGAAAGACGTTTGATAAACACTAATTTGGTATTTAAAATACCGAACTGGGTTTTGGTTCAACAAATT
Source organism: Reutealis trisperma (assembly GCA_947687605.1). Lineage (NCBI taxonomy): Eukaryota > Viridiplantae > Streptophyta > Magnoliopsida > Malpighiales > Euphorbiaceae > Reutealis > Reutealis trisperma. The sequence continues at coordinate 228,085 of CANTUT010000519.1, read as the reverse complement.
CGGCATTTAAAATGCCAAATAATGCATATTTGTGTAAATATTTTTCAAAATAGCATATTTTAGTATATATTTTTAAATTTATGCACAGTATGGTCATTTACTCCTCCGAATAAGCAGTAACTTGCATTCCATGCATACATTGTGATTCTAAAGCTAGTATGTGGAAATTCGATTTCGATAAGTTGAAAAAAATGTTTCTTATTAATTTAGTTACAGTGTTTTAAATGCCCGAAAAGTGAGTACCTTGCATGTATTTGCATACTTCAGGGTTAAATTAATAATTTAAAATTTATTATAAAATTCTATGAAATTGTTTGAGATAAATTGATATCATCAAAAACAATTTCTTTTAGTTATATAGTTGATTATTATTAAATTGGATTTAATTAAGGTAATTGTATATATCTTATTATTATGGAATATTTGGGGTGAGTTTATATTGTTAATTGAATATTTACATGAGTTAATTCTATAAGATTGGTACCGAATTATTTTTGTACTAGTTTTCACAATTAAATTAATTTTAAAGGGTTGAGAAATATATATTTTGATATTTGAGTCGTCAACTCAAACAAACGATTTTACAGAATTGAGTTTGATTTTGATTGATATACAATGTTATTGCTGAGTTTAGAAACCTAAGAGGGGTCATTGATTTGTGGTTGGTTAATGTGAGTCACAAATTTTATTTTGAAGTATTTATTTTCTTTTGTTCCAATGGGATAATGTCCTAATTATAAGGGAGATTCTACTGAAATTTCGACAGAATCTTTAGAGTCATTGTGAGAGCCTTAATAGTTATAGTTCAAGTCGTCTTTATTATAATAATCTCATATGCTATAAAGAATTGGTGTTTCAGGCATTTTTCCTATTATTAGACAACCAATACTCCAAGGAAAGCTAATTAGGTTTCTGTCAAGTTTGTAAGTTATATAGATTAATATAACATTCCATTTACTTTATTTATTTAATATTATACTTCCATGCGTGTAATGATTACATATATATATATATAGAGAGAGAGAGAGAGGATGATTTAGCACCACACATGATTAGAATTCAATGTGGGATAGCTCAATTTTTTTCCGCATTCCCCTTAGCATAAAGCTTATTTTAAATTTCAAATTATTATTCATTCATTCACCATTTTAATTAAATGAATATTCAAATTTATATTTTTTACATAGAATAATGGAAATTTAAGTAGACCTTTCATTACCAAATAGCGGAATTCGTCTAAATTTGAGTTTCAAAATAACCACTTAATAAGTTAATTTACAATAATTTCCTCTAGTTAATAGTTTTAAAATGGTTTTAAATTTATATTTGTTGTAAGTAATATTCATTAATTGTATAGGTAATATTTGTTAATTTTAATTACGTATATATTATATTTATTTTTAACATATAAATCAAATATATTAACATATAAATAAAATATATTACATTTTTTATGTATATTATATTATTTTTTACATATAAATAATAAATATATAATATTATTTAAAATTCTTGTTTGACTCCAATTCAACATTTGACCCGTGAACTTCTGCTTTCACCGATTCTAAAGGCCGAACCAAGTTTGAAAAAATTGATTTTTTTTTTTTAGTTCTATTTGTTTTTTTAGTTATGTTGAGTTATTTTTCCATTGTTTATTTTTAATTTGTTGGGTTATTGTTGTATTTTTTTTATGAATTTTTGAATTGCATTGTTTGTTATTTGTAATTTGATTATTTGTTGAATATTTGAATGTTATTTATAATTTGATTATTTGATATAAGGCTGAGTACGGGACTCGGAGATACCGAACCGTATCGAAAATCTTCAGAACTGAAAAATATTTGTTAACCATTTGACTTTCTCCGAACCGAATCGTCCTATTTTTTTTATTGTACAGTTCTTGAAATTAATAATTATCTATACTGAGAACCATTCCAAACTGAATAACCAAAATTATAACTGTTTTAAAGGGTTATTTTATATATATATATATACACACACACACACATATTTTAATATCAAATTAATAATACATTTTAAAAAATTCAATAATATATAAGTCAAATTTAATTTTTATTAATTATAAATTTTCATTTCCAAATTAATAGTTGCTTTTTGTATATATATATACACACACTTTATGATTTTGAGTAAATAACATATTTAAGAAAATTTAATAATATATAAGTAAAATTTAATTTTCATTAATTATAAAATTTCATTTTCAAATTAGTAGTGACAATATATATATATATATATATATATATATATATATATATATATATATATATATATATATATATATATATATATATATATATATATATATATATATTGAATTAGCATTTTCAAATTAGTTATTATATAACAACTCTATTTTAATAATATATAAGTAAAATAATTTAATTATTTCAAACTTACTTCACTAATATAGTTTTTATCCTTAAATGTTATAAATTAAAATTCGATCAATATTAGTTAGTTGAAATTATAAATAAAATTGTTAGTTCTAATCAAAATAAAACTATTTATTCTAATTAAGTTATAAAAATCAATTGAAGTAATAGAAATTAATGGATTGAACATATACAAATCAATTAATTAAAATCTTAGAAATCCATCAATTAACATATAAGAAAATATATTGAACTTAAAATTTTATTGTTCAATTGATTTAATAAAATTATTTAATTAAATTAGTTTAAGTTGAATTATGGAAATCAATTGATTGAAATTATATTTAAATCGATTGAATCAATGTTAAAAAATGGAAATGAATTGATTGAAATCATATTTAAATTGATTGAATCAATGTTAAAAAATATAATATTTAATTCTTAAGCTTAATTTAGTTCAACCAATATTATTTTTTAGTATTCAATAGTTTATTTTCCATTTATAAAATTAAACACAAATTATTTAATTAATTCTAAAGATATTAAATTCACTTCACAACATATAAATTATAATTCTTTCTTAAAAATTATCTAAATTATAATTTCTTCTTAAAACAATTATTTGGCAAAAAAAAACAAATACTCCTAAAAACTATACTGTTTTAGTGTTTTTTTTTTTACCCTAGGTATGTAATTGTCATTAACTCTCACAGCTCACCTCTCACCACAGCAGACTGCCCAACCCTCATATCCTCTTCCTTCTCATTTACCGCTGCACTTTATCTGCCAAATTATTTGCTGTCAAAATTGACTGAGAATCGCAAGAAAACCTTTCCAAATTGAAGAAATAATATAAGATCTTGAAAATTTTAAGTCAGGTATTCACTTTCTTATATTATTTATTTTTTATTTTAATTAAATATAATGGGCTTTAATTTTATTTTTTTATTTATTACAGAAATTAATCAAGATTCTGAAATTAAGGAAAATATCTTGCCAAGAACCGCTATTGATTGTTGATTTCTGCTCTGTCTTATTTTTTTTATGCCTATTTCATTTTTATTTTAACTTGGTGAACTTTAATTAGATTTCTTTATTTATGCTTTATGTAATTTTATTTTGTAATTTCTTTAATTATGCACTATGTAATTTAATTTTTATTTTAGTTTGGTGGATTGTAATTAAAGAAATTTAGTTATGCACTATATTTTTGTTATATGTACTAATTTAATTTCATATTTAAGTTAAAAATATATATTTTTTTAATTATTTTAAAAATTATAGCAAAAATTATTTAAAAATTGAAAAATCTCTGAATCTCCATTTCTCCGGTCCATACCGAACCGTCTCGTTAGACCAGAATCTCCGTTCCAAACCGTCCTGAAAAATCAGGACGGTTCGGTATGGAGATTTTAGTCCCGTGGTTCGATTCTGGAGATTTCATTTTGGAAATCTCTGAATTTCGGTTCGATTCCAGAGATTTTCAGATCTCTGGATTTCCTCGAACCGTGCTCAGCCTTATTTGATGTTATTTGATAATTTTGATGTATTTATATATATTTGTGAATTTTGATGTATTTATATAATTTTCTATAATTTTTTATTTTTTTGTAATTTCTATAAGTATCTGTATTTTTTTTTTTTGTATTTTCTGTGAGTTTATATAATTTTTTTTTTAATTTTCAATATTTTTATAAGTTTTTTGAAATATTGTTAATTTGGTATTTTGTTAGTTCTGAAAATTTAATTGCTATGTAAATTTATGTTTTTTTTTTTAATTGGCTTGTAATTTGTTAATGTATGTATAATTTTGTTAATTTGCTCTTACTATTAATTCCATGTATTTTTTTATATTTATTATAATTTGGTAAATTGGATGTAAATTTATTATTGTATTATATTTTCTGTGTTATTTTGTCATCGTAATAATAATTTTTTTTTGTTATTGTGAATTTATTAATTTCAGTATTAATTTTATGTATTATTGATAATTGAATGTGGAGTTTTTTAAATTAATTTTTTGTTTTGTAATTAGATAATTTGTTAGTTTTGATATGTTAAATTTCTTGTAATTTTGTTTCAGTTAATTTTGATTTACTTCTCCGCTGTGTTATTGTTTTCCTGCGTTACAAGAGGTAGGCATATTAATTTTTTGTATGAAATTAGTAATTTATAACTAAATATATTTGTAGAATATTTAATTTTTGTATGTAAATTTTTGCATTTATGTTAAAGTATGTTGTTGTATATTTTGAAGGTTTGTGTATTTTTTTTTAATTTATTTTGCAATAGACATATATTTCTATGCATTGTACTGAAAATATTCAATTTGGAAGCAAGTTAAAAGAGAATTAATTAAAAGCAAGCATAATAATATGAAATTAAGAATAATATAATATGAAATTCCATCTAAAGAAATATAAATTAAAAAAGATACTTGATTAAAAGCAAGTATAATATGAAATTCCATCTAAAGAAAAACTAAGTTATTATCCAAAATTAACAAGATATTCAAAATAAGAAAAGAATGAAAATGAGAGTAAAAATGATCTAAAAGTAGTAATGTAATAAAAATTATAATGGATATAAAGAATCTCAAAAATCACTTACATGCCATAAAATTGCCAATATAAAAAAAAATAAAAATAAAAATAAGGAAAAAAAATTCAAAGCAAAAATAAATATAGAGTTATAATAGAATAAAAATAAAAATTATACAATAAAATTAATTAAAAGTCAATTTGTATGTGAACTAATATTACTTTTCTTTAAAAAACCAAGTCATCAAATATCCAAAATTATAGTAAAAAATAATAAAAATGAAAGTGAAAATAAATTAATAGTAATAATAATATAGAAAAAAAAAAGAAAGAAATAATAACCTTAAACACCAAGTTAGGTAATATCCAAAATTAAATAAATTAATTAAGATAAAAATTAAAAATTAAATAATTTTAAGAGTGATGATAAAAAAAACTAATAGTAAAATTACTATTAAGAAAAAAACCTTAATGAGCAACCAAGGGAAACTATAATTAGTACTAAAAAAATTAATTTGCTTCCAAAAAATTATAAAAATAATCTCATATCTATATTCAAATGTCATGACATGTACATAGTGATAAGGGTGAGGGTCGTGGTCACAATTGGATATCTTCATACCAGACACCTATAGGCAAGTGTTAGAGTATATAACCTACAGCAGTGTATATGTTATGAAAATGTAAGATATTATCCCTAAATAACAATAAAATATATGTTTATAAATGAAATTATTTCATTGTATTAAATATATATTTATAGTTCATAAGTATTCTAAAAGAGGACATATTCTCAAGTGTTGAGAATATAGATGGCAGATCGCTATTAAACAAATATTTTAAAATGTTCATGATCATAGAATTATTGATTGGGCATCATTAATTCTAGAAAACCATCAACTCTATTTATAATTTATAATCAGTATGTGATACTTATTATTATAGATACAATGAGCATTATGCTGTTAAATGAATATTGTCGATATAAATATGTGGATATTCATATGATAAATAGTTAAATTGTGATGTTAAATTATGATAACATGGAGTTTTATTACTAGTCAATAAATAATCATCTAGATCATAATTGTACATATAGTCCTTTGACTTGAGAGACATTGTATTTCATTCATCAGTAGTTAGAATTTATTGCTGCTTACATACTAATGCTATTCAAATAAAAGTATATGGTATGTGATAGTTCTAGCTAGTTATGTATGGAGGTGAGTGATCGCCAAGAAAGAATTCATTAACTTGAATAAACAAGGAAGGAATCGTATGCTATATGATTATTCTTGATAATCAAATCCTTGGCCGAGGTAGTAAAAATTCACTAGAAAGGATTTCTAGTAGGAATTAATTTTATTAAGAATTAGAATCGAGATATAGACATATGATCGAAGCATGTTAGGGTTTGACAAATCCATGACCATAAATAAGATCGGGATTTCATAATGAAGGAATTTTAGTGTATGTTAATTATGATCAATGGTCCATGAAATGAATAAGTAAAACACATACATTCATTTTATTTAGATAGTCATGATATGCTATGCTTGGTGTCACTCATGACTTATGGGATTAAAGTGAAATAGAGATCTCACATTAATAGAGAAAAATTTTCTCAATCCATTGCTTATTAGACATAAACCTAGAAAGTCACACACCCAAAAATATTCACCTTTCAAGAATAAAATGTTTACCATAATAATTAATTAAAGTGTTTAATTAATTAATTAGTAGTAAAAATGTTGAACTTGTAATTAAATTTATAATGACCCTAACATGTCTCGAAGTTTAAATCCAAAATGATTTCTTATTAATTAAATCCTAATTTTGTATATGATATAAATGAGAAGGATCAAATTAATTAAGACTATGGATAAGTTAAAAGAATTAATTTTGAACTTTGTACAAAACCCTAAATAGTCCAAGCCTATATGAGATATGGAGAGAGGCAATTTAGGCAGTTAGAGATTTTTCATAACCCTAAAACCCATGTGTTGAGTTTAGGGGTTAAAGAAAATCTACCAAGATCAAAATAGTCTTTTAACTATATAAGGCTTAATGGAAATAACCATAAACCGTAAAAGGTAAGATGGTCTTTTCTATTTAACCCTAAAGCATAGAGCATAAAGCAAAATTTAAAATCTCTAATTTGTCCCCTTATACTCAACAAAATGGTTGGCTATATAAGGAAAATGATGATGGTTAATTTTGCAAGAGTTAGAGAACTTTATGCACATCTTTTCTTGGAGAAAACTTGGTGACTAAGTCTTGAGATAAAAGAAAAAGAAGAAGTGGTCTTCAAATTTCTTGTTCCTTATTCTTTATAAAAGAATAAAAGTTTCTTGAATTGAAAAGATCTTTCCATAATATCAAAAAGAAATCAAATCACCAAAAATTTGTTAAAGAAGATCTTGAATCCAATTGGGCTACCAAGAGAGGGAATCAAGAACATCTAAGTAAATCAAAGTGAACCTTAGAGGTGGAGCTTGGAGTGGATGATTTAGAGGCTCAATAATTAGAGAGCTTATGGAAAAGAAAAAAGAATCAAAGTTGTTAGGGTTTAAGAGCTAATTTGATTACCACTTGCTCTTCTTTCCTTCATATGTGTTTTACACACAAATTAGATGATTGTTTGAAAGTTTATTGGATCCATTTGGATGAAAGTGAAATTTTAAAATATTTGAAATTTCACCACCATATTGTTTCTGCTTAATTATATTCCTTCAATTGGTATAAGACCACCTAATTTCTATGTAAAACAGTTGTATATATTGCTATGGCTATTTTTGTATTGATTGAAATTGAGTTGGAAAAAGTTTTGACACAAATATTGTGTTGACAGATCCAAGAATCATGACCATAACATACATTTTGCACCCACTAATCTAAGTTCACGAATGCAAATTAGCAGTAGCGTCAATGATCGCGATTTCCACAATTTCTTTCTCCTAACTTTTTTGATTTCAAAATTGTTTTGGATTATAATTTCAATCAAACAAATTTTATGACTTTAAATATGATTTTAAATTATAAAAACCCCAAGTATGTGATATTTAAAGTGGTTTTAGAAATGTTCTAAAATTGAACAACATATTGATAATTGCAATTGTTGTATTTATGTTTGTTGTTTGTTATAGAGGCATGAATGGTTGATCATGGACTAGGAAATTATAATGTATGCTTTCTATTATGGATATGTAATTAAAGGTTAATTACTTGTTTAGGTTTTAATTAAATTCACTGAGCCTTATGAGCTCTTTTATTTTGTAATTCTCACCTTGGTATGCCAAGGATACTAATGTACATATGGTGATATGTAGATGTAAGAACAAGAAGAGGTTCAACCCTTCAAGATGCCCAGCAGGAGCATGAAGATTTATATGATGTAATCTTATGTTTGTTATTGACTAACCTAAATTTTAACTCATTCCTTACGGCTAGGAATTGAGCCCATAGTTAGTCTATGATCAAACCTATGTTCACATGGTTCATTTAGTAATATATATGTGATATATATTATACATATTATGTATGCTAATATGAATAATGTGCAGAGTGAGACCTAAAACTAAAGCCTGAAAATCTTCCAAATAAAATATTAAGTCATGGTTCTCCATTGGAGCAATAATTTCTTTGATGTTATTGGATAGCATGTGATGTTCCAAGTATGAGATGCATAGCTTGGCAATAATGGCAAAGAGTACCTAAGCCTTGCAATATTGAATTCTCTATGCTTGTTAGTCTAATGGGCTTTGACTTAACTAATGTGTATGACCAATAATGACAACGTGTATCTGAGATCATAAGCATTAGGAATAAGATTGATTGAGCCTCATAAAGAGTTCTGATGAACAAGTGTTGTTCACTTATTAGATATCAAATTATCAATAATGGCAATGTGTATCTGAGAGTAGTTGATAGTCTTATAAGAATTCAATGGTACATCAATCACTTTCTCAGTATGATATTTGTTTAATTTAGCTTAACTTACTAACATTTCTTCCTTGTTTATTAAAATACAACTTATTACTTTTAAAGTCAAGATATACTATACATATATTTGTTACTAAATTTAACATTTTCCTTAATTATTCTCCAAATGGCCAAAGCGATTCATTTTAGGAAGGATAATTCCTTTCCTCTCAATTCCACACTTTAACTTTCATAATAGTCAACTAGAGCGAATTAAGCAATTCCTAATATTCAAGAGAACTAATTTCACTTCCACCAACAATTCCATAAATGAACCTAATTTATTAAATTTCGGAAAATCATTTCTATCCATTGGATATCAAAATTCACATTATACAAATCATATGACATCATTCTCAAGCTTGATTTTCCCTTTAATTTTATAAATCCAAGTCCAATTCTCAAAATCCTAAATTTTCCATAAATCCTAGAATTTGGGAATAATCATCATTTCTTCATCCAATCTTCAAATTAATCATAGATTCCTCAAATTAACATAACATAAAACTTATATGATCCTTCATTAATCAATATCTAATATTAGAACATCAAGTTTCTTTTTAATCATGTTTATGCCTCTAAGGCTTTCAAATTTGAAATCATGTTCTCATAGTCATTCTAACACTTCTAATTTACTTTTCTTTATCTAATATAGCCATAGGTGTACTTAATTGAAATTTAGAACTTTTCCTTAGTCATTCTCTACTATGGCCGATTTCTATATATAGTATACAAGAAATATCTAAACAACCAAACCATTAAAAATTAACCTCAAGGTGTAGAAAAGAGTAGATAAATAAAATTCCTCACCTTGGTTAGCTCTTATTTACCAAGGTTCTTGTTGCAAATGAGTAGAAAGAATTTATTTATTTGAAGTAGGATTTTTGGTGTAAAGAGAGAGACAAAATGTGTGTTCTCATCATACTCTTGCTTATATATCTATTCGGTTGGATGGTGAGGATTTATCAAGTTAAATCCAATGGCTAGCATTTGATCTTGATGAATGACTATGATTGCATCAAGATGGATGGGTATGATTAATCAAGATGGATGGCTAGGATTTATCAAGATGAATAGCTAGGATTAATCAAGATGGATGGCTAGGATTGTCTCTACAATGGTGATGATTATCATATGGTGTTGGAGTGCCCAATATGAACATAGACTAATATGTAGTAAGAAGAAGAGTTCAATTTGATTTGGAACTTTGACTAGATCAAATTGTGTGGCTAGTTTATTCAAACTTTGTAACTCTTTCTCTACAACATATTCATCTTGGGCCAAATGTTTCTAACTCACAAGTTTGATATTCACTTGTTCTTGGGCCCAACGGGCTAGCCACCATCTATTGGGCTTGGGTCTTGAAGTCCAAAAGCCCAATGACAAATCCATATATGCACATCTTAACTTGGTAACTTTATACATTTTTCATTTTATTTCTTTCACTGTAGTATGCATATTTCTACATTCTAACATCACTACATATTTTAGGCATTGCTAGATAAATCTTGTTCATTATATAGTACACATGTATGTAAATCATGTGGATTCACTTGGTCAAGCTAAGTTTAACTTTCATTGTACCATCGTAACTTTGATTAAATTCAACTTCTCATGTCACTACTATCATCTCCCGATGTCTTAGGAGATGTCAACACCCATTCACTAGCACTTTAAATTCATATCTCAATTAAATTACTAACATAGTCACATTAAATCCAACTCAATTTGATTTTCACTTATCATAAAGTACTTATTAAAATTGATTACATTTCTTACTCATTGTCAAATCATTCATTTAAAATTCACTTCTTATAATATTCTTATTGTTCTTAAGGCCCTAAATGGCACAGTATATGGATGTTGTAATATCATCATTACTATTTACAGTTGGATAAAGAAATATCGGGCATTACAATATATATATATATATATATATATATATATACACACTCCCTCCATCCCAAAAAAAAAAAGCTTGTTTAACTACTTTGGGAGTCTCAAATTATAGTCCATTTTTTATATTTTTAAAGCAACTAATTAATTTGTTTCCTAAAATACCCTTACTTAATTTGTATTTTTATAAAAAAAAAAATCCTTTTTTTAGATTCCATATTTTCAAAAAATTAATTACTGCTCTAACCTTTCTTCTACTTCTAAAGTTTTTTTTTATGATTTTCACTATAGAAAATATATTTAATGCTTAATAATTTCTGAATTGTACTTTAAATATTGTAAATTACTACCTCCGTTTTATTTCAAGTATCGTTTCAGAAAAAAATTCATATTCCATTTCAACAAGATAGTATTAATTAAAAAATTCTAAATTTGCCTTTATTTATTAAATCCTCCTAATTTTAGCTAATTTACTCATTTTCTTTTTTAACACTCTTGAAAAAGGGTAATTAGGTAAATTACTATGAATTTTTTATAAAATTTATAGTTATTTATCATTATCTTGATCTGTGTGCTCCGTTTTTACACGACACTTGAAGTGGAACGAAATAAGTAACATTAAAGATAAAAAAGAAATTACTTATAAAATTAATTAATGTAACCATATTAACTATAGTTTCTTAATCAATGTAAAAAAACAAATTTGTCTATTTTTTGGCACGGTGAGAGTATATTGCAAGTGTTTAATTTATTTTGTGATGTAATAGATTAAAAGATTCAAATTTTTATTGGTTGTACTTTAAGAATTATTTTATGCATAAGAAAGTTATAATTGAAATGAAATTTGAAAATGAACATGATCGTATAAGAGTTTTGTCATTAAATGCTTATTTATTGCTCCCCCTATTAAATGAAGAAAAAAAAAATAATTTTATGGAGTGTTGGTCTGGGAAAGATGGATGTGGCTGCAGAAGTAGGTTTGCCTTCATTAAAACTACGCTGGCCAATACAACTAAGTCCATAAAGTAATTGGTTGCCTTTAATACTGTGGAGTTAATGATATATATCAATTGTCACAAAAAAAAAGGTCCAATTATAAGTCAGAAATGAAAAAATAAATTCGATTGTGATTTGATTTTAGAGATTATTTTTTTTTCTTTCTTAATTATTGATATTTAATTTTTTATCCAGCAAATTTAGTTTTTTTCTGTTATATTTATGTACTCTTTTCTCTATTTATTTTTTTCCTTTTTGATAAATTTATATATGTTTTATCGTTTTTCTTTTTACGATGAAGCAATGTTGAATTTTTTTACTCTGTATAATCTTATCTTTTAAAATAAAATTGTTGTTATTATGATATATATTTTTAGTAATTTTAATATTTATTTAAAATTACATTATTATAAGTTGTTTTTTCTTTTTATCAATGAATAATATTTTTTCCAAAAAAGAATGATGTTTTCTAAAAAGCAGTTGTGAAATTAAGTATAACATAACTTAAATTGAATATATATATATATATATATATATATATATATATATATATATATATATATATATATATATATATATATATATATATATATATATATATATAAGTTTTAATGCAGTGTAATTAAATATTTTTTATTATTTTTTCAGTTCTATTATTCTATCAATAAATTTAGAGAATATTGAAAATTTCAAATTATTTTTTATGCTTTTTTACTATAATCTTTTATAATTTTATTTTTATATAATAATATAATTATTTTAATATATAAATACAAAAAGTATGATATTTCCTATAAAAATTATAAAAAGGTGACAGTCCATTTTAAATAAGTAGATGAGACTCTGTCCCCTAAATAATCGGAATTCAACCAGCAATACTGATAGTAGTGGCCCATTTGATTCATAATGGAAACACCAATGACATTTTCCAATTATTAGCTCCTAATGGTGGTAATTTGTGAATTCATTTGGAATAACTGCTAAAAGTTAAAAAAGTATTTTTTGTTATAATATATTATATGATATGGTTGATGTTTTTTTTATAGACGTGAATATTTTAGTTTTCATATTAATATTGATTGTATTTTTTTTATTAGATAAATTTTTTATTTCTTTTTTTTCTGTACTCTATATAAAAAATTTAATACTATTGAATAGAAGATCTAGAAAATTATTCTATTTGCCATATTCTTTGTTCTTATTCTTCTCCACTATATTTATAGCATGTTATCAACACGAATCATTTTGCAATATTATTCATAATTTTGGATAACTTGTAGTTTGCTACAATTTAGCTAAAGCGAAAATTTTGAAAAAATAAAATTCAAAATTTATAGTAAACAATTTTTGTCTAATTAATTACTATTATTATTATTAATATTTATGTATCAAATACATTTTTTTTAAGAAAAAAAATTAAATCTTTTTTTTTTTTTAAGAAATCGTTTTAACATATTGGGTTAATTAATTTGAAAAAATCGTTTAAATATATTGGGCTAATTAATTTGAAGAAATCCATTTTTTCTCTCTCTTACAATCATTTACCTCAAATCGTTTTTTTTTTAGATTTATAAAGATTTGATATACTATTTAATGATTAATTAATTAAATTCTAATTCCTAAAGAACTAGCACTATATTTTAAATTCTAGTTCCTGAAAAACTAGCATTATATTTTAAATTTTAGATCCTGAAGAATTAGCATTATATTTTAAATACTAGTTCCTAAAAAACTAGTATTATTTATAGTTCCTAAAGAATTAATTAAATAAATAAGCTATGAGTTCCTAAAGAACTAGTATTATATTTTAAATTCTAGTTCCTGAAAAACTAGTATTATTTATAGTTTTTGAAAAACTAATTAAATAAATAACTAAGCTATGAGTTCCTAAAGAACTAGTATTATATTTTAAATTCCAGTTCCTGAAAAACTAGTATTATTTATAATTCTTGAAGAACTAATTAAATAAATAACTAAACTATGAGTTTTTGAAAAACTAAGAATAATTATAGTTCCTAAAGAACTGATATTCTCTACAGTTCCTGAAAAACTGGTATTCTTTACAGTTCATGAAAAACTGATATTTTATACAGCTCCTAAAAAATTAATATTCTATATAATTCCTGAAAAACTAATCAAAATAAACAAATATAAATTCATTAAAGAATTATTTAATATTCCTGAAAAATTAAATGTATTGTCTATAAGTTTTTAAAAGACTGATTTTATTATGATCTTCTATTAGACAATGTTAATTGATGGCCCTCGACATCATGAGTAAGAATTATTTATCATGGATACTAAATGCTAAAATTCTTAAATTAGTCTTAATTAATTATTTATCTTATGGAATTCTCATGCCATGTTGTCGTGATAGTACAATTTGTTGATATGAAATTGAGAGCAGCAAACTAATGTGGCATATTGCCTATTAATTTTAATTTTGTTGAATATGAAATTAAGCCTAACAAAATATGATTAACTGGTGTCACTCCTTCAAGTATTGAAAATTTAATGCTGCTAAAGATTTTTCATTTTTCTGAAAACCATTTGACAGGTTTGGTACTTTAGTTAATCTTTGTAGGATGAACTTCTTATTTGTCATATTTTATCTTCCTTTAACAATTTCAATAGGGTTACAAATTATAACGGATTTTTAAAATATTTAATTGGTTAATGTATTACACAAATATATACTCCTAATGATTTTATTTTAATAAATGAACAGTATTATATATATGACATATAAATAGAAAATTTGTGTTTTTCTATTGTATTTTTATTGGGCATGGTTGAGATGATTGTTTATAAAAAATTTAGTTTATAAATTATATAATAAACTCTGTTTATACTAAAAGTATAAAATAGTTATAGTGTACACTATGTATTTTGAAGACTTGAACCTATGTAATTTACTAATTGACCAATTAATAAATTTGGAGTTCCAAAATCTTGTGAAATTGATAATTAGCTCAAGTTTACTCAAAAGAGGTATTCATTTATACTTACGATATTTATGTCCTAAATTCCTTAGTGAAATTATACATATGCCATGATAAATATGTTGTATATATATATATATATATATTGGTTTCTGTAATTAGCAAATATAATTTGCTTATGCCATTGTATATTATTTATTTATTTTTAACTTGAATTATAGTATAGAGATTGTTGTGCCTTATAATTAATGGCTAATTTTTCCTCAACTTGCCTTTATACAAATATATTTTATAATAATTGCCTTATGAGTATAAATTTCATATTGTTTGTGTGTTTGTTTCAATATGAAATTTGAAATAATTGAAAATTTATTACTTCATTATAAATATGAATTTATTGTAAATGGTTGGATTGATTATTGAAATTTTTACATGAAATTAGTTCAAATTTCTTCATTTTTCTGAAAATCGATTGAGTTCTAGATTTTTAAGAAAATCAATTTAATATTTTTGTTTTATTTCCAATACAAAGACTCTGATCATATTTTTACTATATGTAAAATGGGTCTAATAGATAAATATCTTACTATTTAAGATTTTTGTATTATCTAGAAGAGTTTTAAAGATCGATATGATCACTTGAAAAATGTGATACTATCACAAACTCAATAAGATTAGCTAAATCTATGCTCACAAGACTTGAAATCTATTTTAGAATATAATTCAATCATGTTTAAAATTACTTCACAGCTGAAATTGTGCGGTAATAAAGTTACATGCTCCTATAGTAGCAGTACAAAAAGTGAAAATTTATAAATATTGTTTATCTTCTAATGGTTGCAAAAAATAATTGCTAATGAGAAATCATCAAACAATACCCACTAGTACAACTGCATTATCTGAAGTGAATGCTATAAATCATTTGGTAGGTCATAATAATTCTGAAAGAATAATTGCTAATGGGAAATTATCAAACAATGTCTATTAGTACAACTGCATTCTCTGAAGTGAATAATATAAATTATTTGGTAGATCATGAGAATTCTAAAAGAGTAACAACTCATATTGAGAACAAAACTCAATATTGGTGATTTTATATAAACTTCTTGAAGGAGTAATTTATAAGGATTTTATAAGTTGTGCATTATAATGAGTTATTTCATTATTGTTTTATCCCCCGCATACTTGCACAATATATTACATTAAACCTATAGTTCAAGTATTGAACTTATCGTTCAATAATTAAATCTTGAAAGTTTAGCATGAATGCCATTATGTATATCATACATATTCTCTTTTGAAACTTGTATAAGGACATGAGCCGCAAATTTTTAGTTGTGCCATGAATATATTAATATCACTATCTCAATATGCGACAATGGGTCCATAAAAGAGATTAAAAATTTATTTTGATAAGGCACATTTCTTGACAAAGAGATTAAAAATTTATTTTGATAAGGCACATTTCTTGACATTAAGGGGAGGAAAAGCACTTGCAGTGCTAAAGAATATCGAGAAATTTATTAAAAGGAAAACCCTTTAAATAATTTTAATCCAAGTACAAGTTAGAGTGAACCAGAAGTTCAGAAAATAATAAGAGTTGTAACAAATTGCAACTTAACTACCAAATACATTTATAAATGCTAAAAAAGTGACAAAGTTTCATATTACAACTGCTAATACCCCAAAAAGGGCTTGTAGTTCCAATTGCAAATAGAAAATTAATTAATCTCACTACACACCAGAAGAGTGAATAGTAAATTGAAACTAAAAATAAAAAATCCGCAGAAGATAAAAGCAGCATTACTCATAAAATCTCCTGAAGAGAAAGATCTCAATTAAAGAGCTATAGCCAATTATGAGATACAGATTGAGATAATGGAACAATTAGATCCTCCAGATATGGTTTCTAGATTTGATGATCATATAAATAAAAACTATGAGATCTCAATTTTTTTGTGATATAAGAGAAAGAGTTGATAGAAATTCAATTATCATCGACGATGAATTTGCCTCAATAATAGCTTTTAATATTTCAAGAGAAAATCTGGATCCATAATTTATAAATATAACCGAATATTAGTATAAACATGATTGATCATTATGGAAAGAGGCAATTAAAGTAGAGCTAGACTCGTTCTATCATTAATAATGAAAAAACTAATTCTCTTATTATGGAAATGATCATATTCCATTATTTGATTAGTATGGCAATTAAAAAAAAGGCTTGATATACACTTTACGAAAGTGATATTTATATGAAATTCCCAGAAGGACTAAAGATATCAGAAATAAATACACATTAAATATGTGACATATATTTCATCAAATTGCAAAAATCCATATATGCATTAAAACAATATGGACATATAGTGTAATTGTTTGAGTAAATTCTTATTGAAAGAAAGATGTGTGAATAATACACTATATCCATTTATATTCATAAAAGACCATAGAATGGTAGATATTATTATTGCAGTATATATTGATGAGTAAATATCAGTGTCCTAAAGAACTCAAAGAAGTATGTATCTATTTAAAAAGTGAGTTCGAATATATACTCTATATAAAGGAGTCATAATACACTAGTTTATTTATGTGGAAAAGGTATTTAAGTAATTTTGTATGGATAAATCTTTTGCCTTAAACATACCAATGGTGGTCCTCTCACATGAAGTGAAGAGATACCCTTTTAAACCTAAATAAAATAACAAAGAGTTATTTGATTTTGAAGTACTATATATAAGTGCTATAGGGGCACTCATGTATATTGCAAATTGCATTAGGCCTGAAATTGCATTTGTAAGAAAAATTTCTAGTTAGGTATAGCTCTGCACCTATTAAGAAATATTAGAGTGGCGTAAAAAGTTATCTTCAATATATTATTAATATTATGATTCATATTTAAAATTGGTTTATATGTGAATATTGGTTATTTGCTTAGTCTTCATGATAGTAGATCTTAGACTGACTATATATTCACTTATGGTGATATTGCAATTTTATAAAGATTTTTATGATCCTGAAGTACCTCATTAAAAGATACTCCTATTGTATTTTGAGAATAATATAATTTACATTGCATAAATTAAAGGTGATTATATCAAGGGTAATGAGGTAAACATAAACTTCACTCCAATTCTTATATATATATAAGCTCTAGAAGAGATATCCACCAAATTCACTTGAGTAATAACCTAACAGACTTATGTACTAAGTCTTTGCCTAATGTGAAATTTAAACAGTATTATTTCATTAATAAGTATACGCCGTGTTAAAATCTATCCTCATCAGGGGAAGCGAATTAGTATATGATTGTACTCTTTTTCCTTAGTTAAGTTTTTGTCCCACAGAGTTTTCTTGGACAAAGATTTTAATGAGGCAATATGTGCAATGACAAAATAGCATATGAAATGTACTCTTTTCCTTAACTATATTTTTTCCCACTGGATTTTCTAGTAAGGTTTTTAACAAGGCATATTCATAGTGCAAGTAATATCCTA
Source organism: Reutealis trisperma (assembly GCA_947687605.1). Lineage (NCBI taxonomy): Eukaryota > Viridiplantae > Streptophyta > Magnoliopsida > Malpighiales > Euphorbiaceae > Reutealis > Reutealis trisperma. The sequence continues at coordinate 209,831 of CANTUT010000519.1, read as the reverse complement.
AGGGAGTACTATAAATAAATCATTATATGTGGATATTACTTAAACGTCATTAAGTATACGGTTTGACAACTTGACAGATTTGTTTACAAAGGCACTCTCTATAACTATATTTGAAAAGTTAGTCAACAAAATTGGCATGTGCCGATTAAGAGATATTTGATAGAAATAATGTTTTCATGAGGGGGAGATTTTGGTACACTGTACTCTTTTTCCCTTAGCCTAGGTTTTGTCCCATTGAGTTTTTCTGGTAAGGTTTTTAACAAGACAGTGTTATAGGGCAAATCTCTACAAGAATAATGTATTTTTTTTCCTTCACTAAGATTTTTTCCCACAGGGTTTTTCCTTAGTAAGGTTTTGAAGAGGCATATTTTTTATAAAAGACATCAAGGGGGAGTGTTATAATATATTATAGGATTTGATTGATGTCTTTCCATATACATGAATATTCTAGTTTCCATATTAGTATTGATTGTATTTTCCTTATTAAAAAAAGTTTCCTATTTCTTTTTCTTCTGTACTATATATAAAGGGCTTAATACTATTGAATGGAAGATCTAGAAAACTATTCTCTTTTCCATATTCTTTATTCTTGTTTTTCTCCATTATATTTATAGCGTTTTTGAAATTTTTTGATTTAATTAATTAATTTTTATCTTTATTTTTTTATAAATTGCTGTTTTAAATTTATTTTTAGGAAAAAAAATTAATTTATTTCCTTCCCTTTAAAATTAGTTTTAAAAAAATTATAAAAAATTTTATTGAAAAGTATTTTTAGGAAACTCAATTCCAAATAGATGCTTAGTGGGTTGTGTTGACCTATATTTATGATATGATAAGAGAATATGATTATTTTATTTTGTCAAAATCTAAACATGAATATGTTCCATTTAATTAATGGTAACATAACACGATACGAATAATACATTCAAAATTTTAAATTAATCATGTTCCATTTAATTAATGGTAACATAACACGATGCGAATAATACGTTCAAAATTTTAAATTGATTAATTTTTTATTTTATTATCTAAAAGTTATCAAATTTACTAAATTATGTCCTATTAATTTCTATTATTACATTATATATAAATTTATAAAGAGGATTAAAAATAATATATATATATATATATATATATATATATATATATATATATATATATATATATATATATATATATATATATATATATATATATATATATATATATATATATATATATATATATATATTCTAAAAGTCATAAAATATATTAAATTAAATGTGTTAATGGTTAAATGCATTGTTTTTGAATTAACGGGTCAATTTGTGATACGACACGATTATTTTTGTGTCACAATTTGATTGACTTGCTATTGCATTATTGTGTTGTGTTTAATATTGCCACCCCTAACTTCTAGCCAAATTAATATATATATATATATATATATATATATATATATATATATATATATATATATATATATATATATATATATATATATATATATATATATATATATATATATATATATATATATATATATTTCTTTAGGGCATCTTTGTTTTACATATTAAGACTGGATAAAACTGAATAAATTTAACTTATATAATGTTTGACACATTTTTATAATGAATATGGCTGGATAGAATTTACTTTTTGCCTAGCACCATCCATTTTTTCAATCCTTTCATTTTATGTAGAACTTACTTCTTCAGTCATTAGAATTTAGTTGATAACAAGTTTATTTGTGAATTATCCTAAATATAATTTTATTTTATTTGGAAATTTAATATTTTATTTCTTATTTCCTTATATCTTAATTGATAAAAAATTTATTCTTGAAATACCCTTAGTAAATATTGTTTTATTTTATTTAGAAATTTAATTTTTTTTCTTTATGTCTCAATTAATAAAAAATTTATTCTCAAATTACTCTCAATAAATATAATTTTATTTATTTGAAAATTTAATATTTTATTTCTTTTTTCTTAGCTCTCAATTAATAAAAAAAATTATTCTTAAATTACCCTCAATAAATATAATTTTATTTTGTTTGAAAATTTAATATTTTATTTCTTTTTTCTTAGGTCACAATTAATAAAAAATTTATTCTCGAATTACTCTCATTAAATATAATTTTATTTTGTTTGAAAATTTAATATTTATTTTTCTTTACCACTCAATTAATAAAAAATTCATTTCCGAATTATCCTTAGTAAAATAATTTTATTTTATTTGAAAATTTAATATTTTATTTTTTTCTTGTGACTCAATTAATAAAAAAATGAATTCTGAATTACTCTAGATAAAAATAATTTCTCATGTTTAAAAATAAAAATGAGAAACTTTTAGAAATTAAATTTTGTGTAATTACTTATAAAATAATTTTTTTATTTGAAAATTTAATATTTATTTATTTTTCTTATATAGATTTATTGTGTCCATAATAATATTTCAACAAAATACAGAACTGGATAAGAATATTCAGGTTGTTTTTACATGATAATTAGTGTTGGGCCATGATAACTAAACACACAATAAAATAAAATTATTGTCTCAATTGCACCAAATAAAAAATAAAACAAATGTTTATCTAGTGCTATTTCGTCCTATTTTATTTTGTCTTGTTTCATATTGTTTTGTCTTTGCAACTAAAAGCAATTTAATAAAACACAAGGTATAATTAGATAAATTACACATAAATCAAGTACTTCCACCAAATTAATATATATAAATTGAGTACTCCAACCAAATTAATATATTTAAGCTCGTTTGATATTTGAAATAATTTAAAAAATAAGTTGACAGAAACTATATTTTGGTTAATAGAAAATTAAATCATTCTTAAGAAAAAAAATGATTTTTTTTAAACGGAAAATTATTTTTTAGATTTTAATTATAATAAAAAAAATATATAAACATATATTTATTAATTTTTCAATTATCGATATTCACTATTAAAAATCACCGATAATTATTGCTGGCTCTTGGAGACTATCGAGAACTACTATAGCTATTGATGACTACCAAATTTTACCATTTGTATGTATTTTTATATTTAATAATAAAATTTTAAAATATGAAATTCTTATAAATTTAAATATGTTATGATTTTATAAAATGAAAATTTTAATAGCTTTAATTAATTTGTAATATTATAATTAAATAAAAGAAAAATTATTATATGTAAAATATTTTTTATAAATATTTTTCATAGATAAATTATTTTCTGGGAAACAAAACCAATCTTATTACGATCTAATTTTTCTACAGCAGAAAACAAATATACATGGCCCGTTGACCTTAACGTTATGTCACTTTCCATCTTAAAAAAAAAATCTGTTATTTTCAAATATTGAAAGATTTTATTATTCTTTCTTGGTATAAAAAAATTGAATCTAGGTTTATTATTTAAACAGTGCATACTCTTATCCTATGTTATGCTACACGTTAGTGTGTAAGATTTTATTATTGTTATTATACATTTTGGTAAACTAAAATCTATATTGTCCTTAATTTAAATTTGGACCAAAAATTAATTGTTCTTAAATTTAATTGATTGAAAATGCTATTTGACATAATTATTGCATTGATATCCTTACCTAACATAATATTATGTTATTTCTTTATTTATGCATGATATTATCTTATTCATACTGATATATAAGAAAAATATTTATGTTTTCAATTTTAAATTGTTAATCCACTATTGTACAATCTTAATTTTTCATTGAAATAAATTAAATATATAATTTTATAACATTACCAAATGCGAATTTTACACATAAAGAAAAATGTAATTATCCTATAACCATTAAACATGCAAATATTTAGGCTATATTTGATTTATAAAATGGATTAGAAATAAAATAACTATTAGTATATGAGAATTAGTTATTTTCAAATTTTATACAGAAAATACTAATTTTATAGGATAGTAATTCTATAGTTTTTATGGAATATATATTTCACAAAAACTTAAAAAAATAGTATTCCTTAAACTATGAAATATTATATTTCTATTTTTACTCTTAAAAAAATGTTGGCTAAAAAAAATTGAATAGATAGAATAAGAAATTAATTTAATTTTTTTATATTTTTTTAAATTATTATTATGCATTTAAATTATTTCTTAAATAAAATTTGATAAAATCATATTCAATTTTAATATTAATAATAAAATTAATTTATAAGAATATTATGATCATTTATATGGAATAAAATAATTATTTTATATTATAAATCAAATTATAGAATTTGAATAATTATTCTATACCTAATATTCTATTCTTTAGGAATAATTATTTTATTTCTTATGTATTTTATTATGCGAATCAAATATAGTCTTAATTTTATAAAACACATATTCTTGATTCAAATAAATTTTCTATCAACTCATAAAAGAATTTTACCAATAAAATTTTAAAATCTTGGAAATAATAAAAGTTTTTAAAACTCATGCCGATAAAAATTTGAACAAAAAATGATTAGAATTTCAATATAAATGAAAATAATATTTTTCATGTTTGATTAGATGGTAATATTGTTAGAAATACTTTGTTGGTCATCAATCTTTAGTTAACCCTAAACAATTAACATAAAAAATAAAACAGAATAATAATAAAATATATTGAAATAATTGTATATAATTTTAGTATAGATCAATGTAAATAAACTCAAAATTTTTTTCCATTTTATTTTGTCTGAAATTTGAATTTACAACCTCACCCTTCAAGTATCAATGAACTAAAATTTATTGATAATTTTTTTTTCTTTTCTTTGATGCGTGTTTACATTTAAGAACCACTTAACAAAATGTGTTTTTATATTTTCTCCAATTCTTTTTTTTTTTTTTCAATGGGTGAGAGATTAATATCGATAAAATTTAAACTTTAGCAACCATGTTTAAAGTGGTTCAACTGTACCACTAGATTAAAATATTAGCTTGTATTCTCTAATTTTCAATCAATAGTATAGAGAAGTAGTAAAAGGAAAATCAATCAATATTAATATGGAAACTATAATATTCATGTATAGGAAAAGACATCAATCAAATCTTATAATATATTATACCACTCCCTCTTGATGTCTTTTACAAAAAATATGTCTCGTTAAAACCTTACTAAGAAAAAACCTTGTAGGAAAAAATTTTAATGAAAGAAAAAAAATACATTATTCTTATAGAGATTTACGTCATAACATTACCTCGTTAAAAACCTTGTCAGCAAAATCCAATGGGACAAAACCTAGGCTAAGGGAAAAAGAGTACAGTGTACCAAAATCTCCCTCTCATGAAAACATGCTTTCTATCAAATATCTTTTAATCAGCGCATGCCAATTTTGTTAACTAACTTTTCAAATGTGGTTGTAGAAAGTGTCTTTGTAAATAAATTTATCAAGTTGTCAAACCGTATACTTAATGATGTTTAAGTAATATCCACATATAATAATTTATTTATAGTACTCCCTTAGGATATTACTTGCGTTATGAATATATATTGTTAAAAACCTTGCTAGAAAACCTAGTGGGAAAAAATATAGCTAAGGAAAAGAGTATATTGCATGCGCTATTTTGTCATTGCATAAATTGTCTCATTAAAACCTTTGTCCAAAAAAATCCTATGAGATAAAAACTTAACTAAGGAAAAAGAGTACAATCATATACTAATTCGCTCTCCCTGATGAGGACAGATTTTAATACGGCGTATACTAATTGATGAAATAATACCGTTTAAATACCACATTAGGTAAAGACTTAGTACATAAGTCTATTAAGTTGTCACTCAAGCGAATTTGGTGAATATCTTTTCAAGAGCTTATGTATATATAAGAATTTGGATGAAGTTTATGTCTACTTCGTTACCCTTGATATAACCACCTTTAATTTGTGCAATGCAAATTGCATTATTCTCAAAATACAATAGGAGTATTTTTTAGTGAGATATTTCAGGACCATAAAAATCTTTATAAAATTGCAATACCACCATAAATGAATACATGGCCAGCCTAAGATCTATCATCATGGAGACTAAGTAAATAACCAATATTCGCATATAGACTAATTTTAAATATGAATTATAATATTAATAGTATATTGAAGATAACTTTTTATACCACTCTAATATCTCTTAGTAAGTGCAGAACTATACCTAGCTGGGAATTTTTCTTACAAATGCAATTTCAGGTCTGATGCAATTTGCAATATATATGAGTGCCCCTATAGCACTTATACATGGTACTTCAAGACCAAATTACTCTTTGTTATTTTATTTAGGTCTGAAAGGGTATCTTTTTACTTCAGGTGAGAGGACCACTGTTGGTATATTTAAGGAAAAATATTTATTCATACAACGTTGCTCAAATACATTTTCCATATAAGTAAACTGATGTGTTATGACTCATTGATAATTGGTCTGCAGGCCAATATGAAATTTCATTTCCTTTAAATTTTTCATCTCGAACTCACTCTTCAAATAGAAACATACTTCTTTGAGTTCGTTATGAGTCATAATGACATTTAAATCATCAACATATACTGTAATAATAATATTTATCATTCTATGGTCTTTTATGAATACAAATAGATATAGGACATAGTGTATTATTCACATATCTTTCTTTCAATAAGAATTTACTCAAACAATTACACCACATATCCATATTGCTTTAATCCATACAAGGATTTTTGTAATTTGATGAAATACATGTCTTGTTTAATGCATATTCATTTCTGATATCTCTAGTCCTTCCGAGACTCTCATATAGATATCATTTTCATAAAGCATGTATCAAGCCTTTTTTAATTGCCATACTAATTGAATAACGAAACATGATTATTTTCATAATAAGAAAATTATTTTTTTTCTCATAGTTAATAATAGAACGAGTGTAGCTCTACTTTAATTGCCTCTTTTTATGATGATTAATCATGTTTATGCTACTATTCAGTTATACTTATAAATTCTGGATCTAGATTTTCTCTTGAAACAGCAAGAGCTACTGTTGATGCAAATTCATCGTCGATGATAATTGAATTTCTATCAACTCTTTCTCTTATATCACAAAAATAATTGAGATCTCATAGTTTTTATTTATATGATCATTAACTCCAGAAGCCATATATGGAGAATCTAATTGTTTCGTTGTCTCAGTCTGTGTCTCATAATTGGCTATAGCTCTTTAACTGAGATCTTTCTGTTCAAGAGGTTTCTCTTCAATAGATTTTATGAGTGACGCTACTTTTCTTTTTTGTGGATTTTTATTTTTAGTTCCAATTTACTATCTACGCTTTTGGCGTGAGTGAGATTGATTGATTTTCTATTTGCAATTGGAACCACAACCCTTACTGGGGTATTAATAGCTGTAATATGAGACTTTGCCATACTTTTAACATCTATAAATGCATTTGGTAATTAAATTGCAATTTGTTACAACTATGTTATTTTGTGAACTTCTTGTTCACTCTAACTTATACATGGATCAAAATTATTTAAAGAGTTTTCCTTCCAATAAATTTATCGACATTCTTTAGTACTGTAGGTACTTTTTCTCCCCCTAATGTCGAGAAATGTGTCTCATCGAAATAAATTCTTAGTCTTTTTTTTTTGTAGACCCATTTTCACATATTGAGATAATGATACTAATATATTCATAGCGCAACTAAAAATTTGCGACTCATATCTTTGTATAAATTTCAAAGGAGAGTATGTATCATATACATAATGGTATTCATACCAAACCTTCAAGGTTTAATTATTAAACTTTAAGTTTAATGCTTGAACTGCAGGTTCAATGGAGTATGTTGTGCATGTATACTGGGGATAAAATAATAATGAAATAAATTATTATAATGCACAACTTGTAAAATCCTTATAAATTATTCCTTCAAGGAGTTTACATAAAATCATCAATATTGAATTGAGTTATATCCTCTATTTAGGCAGTTCCTCTTTCAGAATCTCATGATCTACTAAATGATTTACAGTATTCACTTCAAAGAATGCAGTTGTACTAGTAGGCATTGTTTGGTGATTTCTTATTAGCAATTATTTTTTGCAACCACTAGAAGACAAACAATATTTATAAATTTTCACTTTTTATACTGTTACTATAGGAGCATGTAACTTTATTACCGCACAATTTCAACCGTGAACTAATTTTAAACATGATTGAATTATATTCTAAAATAGACTTCAAGTTTTATAGGTATAGATTTAGCCAATCATATTGAGCTTGTGGTAATATTACATTTTTCAAGTGATCGTATTGATCTTTAAAGCTCTTCTAGATAATACAAAAATCTTCAACAATGATATATTCATCCATTAGACCCTTTTTAAATATAGTATAAATATGATCAAAGTCTTTGTGTTGGAAATAAAACAAAAATATTGATTTTCTTAAAAATCTAAAACTCAATCGATTTTAAGAAAAATGAAGAAATTTAAACTAATTCCATGTAAAAATTCTAATAATTTATAAATCAATCCAACCATTTACAATAAATTCATGTTTATAATGAAATAATAAATTTCAATTATTTCAAATTTCATACTGAAACCAAACACATAAACAATATAAATTTTATACTTAAAAGTCAAAATAAGGCAATTACTATAAAATATATTTGTATTAAGCCAAGTTGAGGACAAATTAGCGATTAATTATAAGGCACAACAATCTTTATACTAAAATTCTAGTTAAAAATAAAAAAAAATGCAATAACACAAGCAAATTATACTTGCTAATTAGAGAAACCAATATATATATACAATATATTTATCATGGCATATTGATATTTCCACTATGAAAATTATGACATAGATACCTTGAGTATAAGTGAAGACCTCTCTTGAGTAAATTTGAGCTAATTATCAATTTCATGAGATTTTTGGAACTCTAAATGTATTAATTGGTCAAAAATTAGTAAATTACATAGGTTCAGGTTTTCAAAATACATAGTGTACACTATAACCATTCTATAATCTTAGTATAAGCAGAGTTTACTGTATAATATATAAACTAAATTTTTTATAAGCAATCATCTTCAATCATGCCCAACAAAAATGCAAAAGAAAAACACAAAATTTCTATTTAGATGTCATATATATAATATTGTTTATTTATTAAAATAAAATCATCAGGAGTATATATATAATAGATTAACCAATTAAATATTTCAAAAATCCATTGTAATTTGTAACTCATTGAAGTATTGTTAAAGGAAGATAAAATATAGCAAACAAGAAGTTCACCATACAAAGATTAATTAGAGTAACAAACTTGTCAAACGGTTTTTAGAAAAATGAAAAATCTTTAGCAGCATTAGATTTTCAATACCCAAAGGAGTGACACTAATCAATGCAGATCTTGTTAGGCTCAATTTCATATTCAACAAAATCAAAATTAATAGGCAATATGCCACATTAGTCTGCTGCTCTCAATTTCACATCAACTAATTGTACAACCATGACAACATGGCATGAAAATCCTATAAGATAAATAATTAATTAAGACTAATTTAAGAATTTCAGCATTTAGTATTCATGATAAATAATTCTTACTCGTAATGTCAAGAGTCATCAATTAACATTATCTAATATAGGATCATAATAAAATCAATCTTTTAAAGACTTGTAGATAATGCATTTAGCTCTTTATAAACATAAAATAATTCTTTAATGAATTGGGATACTAGATTTTAGGATACTTAGTTCTTTAGGCAAAAATTTTTCAGGAATTTATGCCTTAGTTATTTATTTAATTAGTTATTCATGAACTATAAATAATACTAGTTTCTTCAGGAACTAGAATTTGAAATATAGATAGTTATTTATTTAATTAGTTTTTCAGAAACTATAAATAATACTACTTTCTGAAGGAACTAGAATTTAGAATATGGTATTAGTTTTTCAGGAACTATAAATAATACAAATTTTTTCAAAAATTAGAATTTAGAATATGGTACTAGTTATTCAAGAACTATAAATAATAATAATTTTTTCAGAAATTAGAATTTAGAATATAGTATTAGTTTTTCAGTAACTATAATTTGCTTAATCAAAATCAAATAACATCAAATAATAATTTTTTTTCATAAAAATGATAATCAAATTATTATTAAAACAATAACAATATAAAACAAGAAACAAAAACACATATATAAAACAAAACAAAAATATTTATATAATATGATAACATTTGTTTTATATGATAACAAAACAAAAATCAATTCATAATAATAATAAAAAACGTTTTGCAGGTTAACATAAAAAAAATTCATATCAAATGATAAAAATTAAACGATTTTATTATTGGGGAAAAAATGTATATGCAAAATTTTTTTATGCCCACACCAAAAAGCATATATATATATATATATATATATATATATATATATATATATATATATATATATATATATATATATATATATATATATATAATTTCATTGACATAATAAGATAAATACATCTCAAACATATATGCGTATTAAATCATAGGCATATCTTTTTGAGAACATATATGATTCATATATCATTTGAAATGATGAAAAAAAAAATCTTGAAAAAGCTTTTCTAAAAAAAATGATAGAACAAATTCGTACTGATAACGTATTATAAATATAATAGAGAATAACAAGAGCAAAAAATATAGAGAAGATAATAGTTTTCTAGTTCCTCTATTCAATAGTATTAAACCCTTTATATAGAATATAGAAGAGAAAAAAATAAAAACTTTTCTAATAAGAAAAATACAATCAATACTAATATATAAACTAAAATATTCATGTATATGAACAGACATCAATCAAATTCTATAATATATTATAACAAAGCGTTTTAACATTAAAATTGATAAAATTGCATGCTATATAACAAAATAGCTATTTTTTTATGCTGACCATAAAAATGAAATTTCATCCAAAACTTCTCTCTTTCAATAGTAAATGCTTTTGCCATTTAAATTAAATATTTCTATTAATATCTTATTGCCATTTTATTTCATAAATAAAATATTTTTCAACTCTTTATCATCGGACTAAGAAAAATTTTGGTTTTCTATGTATTTTGGATCTTTACCTAACTATAAATTAGATACCCATCTTTTGTTTAATTGCTATTTTTATCTCGTTATGTCAGAATATGATACCATCCTTCATCCCCATTTCTGTTTTAACAGAGAATCCTCATTTCCGTTCTCGCTTCACACATGAAGGCTGTTTAGTCTCCATTCTTGTCTCTGCGATGATCCTTATCTCTGCAAAGATTTCCTTTATCTACTTAATTTTTTTTTTATCTCCCTTTAATTTTATATATTTTTATATGGTGGAATCTAATGTATAAAAAATTTAAAATTTAGATTTTAATTAGGTTTAAACTAATTCCAATTTCTTTATATATATATATATATATATATATATATATATATATATATATATATATATATATATATATATAATAAATGTAAAATAAGAATAAATTTATATAAAAATATTAATATATTCAGATACACAAAGTATTAAAAGATTAATTAATTCAATTTAAATTTTTTTAGAGATATCATAAGAGAATTATAAATAATGAGTGATAATAATAAACCCTAATAAATAAATAAATAAATAAATATATATATATATATAAAATAAACGCAAAATAAAAATAAATTTGTATAAAAATATTAATATATTCAGATACATAAAAAATTAAAAGATTAATTAATTTAATTTAAAATTTTTTAGAGATATCATAAGAGAATTATAAATAATGAGTGATAATAATAATCCTTAATATATATATATATATAATGATAATTAAGTAATATATTTTTTATGTTAAGTTTAATTATATAAATATAATGTCTTGTTCTCGCTGGCGGGGCTGAAATATTTTTATTCTCACTTCTATGAAATAAAAATCAGAGAATCTCCGTTTCGATCAGAGCAAATTCTCACGAGAAATAATGATTCTTCGTCTCACTGTGGTCTTTCTTCTGATTGCATTTTGTTTTATTTCACAGAAGTGCTTATTAATTTTCTTCTGCTGTGATGTGATGGGATGTTTCTTTTAGATGTAATAATTCATATATGCTTGCAACTTTCTCTTTAATATTGACTAGTTCTTAGTTTTGTGGAGTTAATTGTAATGAAATTTGCCAATGATGCCTAGTCATCTCAGCCCTGAGATTAGGTTTAGATTTGAATTTTCTTGAAAGCGAGAACTGTTTTGATTTATTTTCTATCTAATATAATTTTTAATTGCTGGCAAATTGTGTTTTTTATAATTAATAAATTTTAAAATTACAAATACAAATTACGTATTAATTGAAATAATCGTATACAATTTCTCAAAATTTTTATGTCATTTCAATTTCACATATAATTATAAATAATTAGTATATGCATTCATATATACAAATTATTTATTATACAAAAGTTGTATAATATATTAATTTTATAAATTCTCTATTGGTTGCTCATTTATGCATCCTATATATTTTTACACGAATTTTTTTTTATTTTTTAATTAATTCATTATGTATAATATGAATTGATAGTATAGTAGATTACAGAAATACTCAACTGCAAGTTTTTAAATTTCAAAAGCTAAGAATAATATCACTACAATTTCCTTCTTCTTCTTCTTCTTCTTCTTTTTTTTTTTTCAAATTGCAAAAAAATAATTATTAATAAATATTTTTTAAACAATTATTTTTTATTTCTTTCATTTTTTTGAAATATTTTGAAAATAAAAGCCAAAAATAATAAATTCTACTTTTTAAAATCTTATTTTTATTTTTGAGAAACAGAAAACAAAATCTTGTTTTAACTTTCATTGTTAAGCAATATTTAACATTAAGATCAAACCACTAAATAAATGAAACCAATAAATTCATGTTGGCTTTTGAATTTTTAAAAATATTTATGGAATCAAATTGAATTTCAAATTAATTCTGAATTTGTAAATCAGTTTGAGTTGATTTGAATTAATTAATTTTAAATTAATTCAAATTATACTAACAGATAAAATAAAAAGGAAAATAAATCATTAATATAAGAAAAAATATGTTATACCGGTTTAAACAGAGATTTAAAAAAAAAAAGAAAGAAAAATATAAGACATAAACAAAAACAGAGGACACGAGTGCCAAAAATACTGACAACGAAAAGATAACTGAAATAAAAGCATTAATTTTAAATTTTAATTTTGAAATAAAAAGGCATATTATTAATTATAATTAACAAAAAGAAGAGCAATATAGGTAAAGGCATATAGCATCGTTCTGGGGCGCTACTTTCACTGCTACCCTCCCTCTCTATTTCTATATATAAATGTACAGACTCACTGGTGTTTGCTGTGCTGAATTTTAAAGCGATCCATTACTACAGTACAGTAGTAGAGATAGAGAGACAGAATGGCGAAATCACCAGAACAAGAACACCCACAAAAGGCATTTGGTTGGGCTGCAAGAGATTCTTCTGGGATCCTTTCTCCTTTTCATTTCTCTCGAAGGTAATCTTTTTTTTTCCCCCTAAATTCCTCTCTGTTTAATTGTGCTTGGCTTATTTTTCCCTCGTTTCTTTTTTCTTTGCTTCTGTGTAGAATGGAAAAGGAAAAAAAAAAAAAAAACGATGGCTTGTTTGGTTTACTTTTTGGAAATCTCGAATTTTCTTTATTATTATTATTATTATTATTATTATTATTATTATTATCATGGAGTTCAAAAAAAAAATTTGAAACGAAGAAAAAAATTATTAATTTTGGCCCAAGTTCGAACAGACAGATCATACTGAGACAGATCAGTTTTAGTTTTTAATTTAGGAATAATGGAGTCGTCTCCTAATCTTTGAGGTCTTCAGTTCAGAGTCTTGGAAAATTCATATTTAAACGAGATGCATGAGCTTTAGTGATAATAAATTGGGATAAGTTGAAAAAAGTGTTTTGTGGTTTCCAGTATTTACGAATACAGGCTCGTGTTGTGATTTTTTTTTTTGGCAAAATAAGACTTGTGGTTGATTTAGTTAATAAACAATTTGGAGCTTATATCAATGCATCGTTAGTCTCTTGTTCACATGACACGTACCACGTGGCATTGACTTATGTGTTGCGTGCTATAAAAAATTAAAAATAATTAAAAAATTAAAAATATAATAATTTAATTATGATTAAAAATTAATTATCAATAAATATTATTATTAAAAAATTAAAATAATTAAAAAAAGAAAGGAACAATAATTAATTTTTATAATAATTAAATTATTTTTAATAGCAATTAAATATTAAAAATAATAATAAAAAATAATTATTATTTTTTATTATTTTTTTAATTATTAGATTAATATTAATAAAAATTAATTTAAAAAATAATTTAATTATTTTTAATTAAAAATATTTTTAGTTATTAAAAAATTAAATACAAAATAATTAATATTAATATTAATTATTTTAAATTTTTTTAATTATTATTATTTTAATTCAACTTTTAATTTTCTTAAAAAATAATTATTTTAGTTATTTTAATAATTATTAAAATAAATAATAATTAAATTATTTTTAATTATTAATTTAATTATTATTAAAAATAATTAAAATAATTTAATTATTTTTAATTAAAAGTAATAAAAAATAATTTAATTATTAAAAATTAATTTAATTATTATCAGTGTGCCATGTAGCACTGACATTTGTCATGTTAGCCAACAAATGCTACATGTGCAAGACTAACGGTGCATTGACGACATGCTTTCGTATTTGCAAATGCGTGAAATCATATGACATTTTTTTGAACTTGTCCCTAATATATTTTAGCTAATATGATTTTTTTATTTTTTTTTAGCAAAAAAAAAAAAAGATATCCTTGTATTCTTATCACATTGAATTGATATATATGCAGTGACGGAGTCACATGTAGTTGAGAGTGCACTATTGCCTATCTTAATTTTTTAAGATATTTATAATAGTATACTAAATTATAATATTTTTAATATTTGCCCCTGAAAGAAAGTGATGCTAACAAAAATTTGGAACTGATTGTGTACTTTTGTTTTGAAAAAATCAATTTTCCTGTGTTAAAGATGCATTGTCACAAAATTTATTTTATTTTTATTAGTGATTTAATTAATATATAGTTAAGTATATAGACTATATTATTTTAATTGAATCACTATTATTATTTTATTATGTCATAAAAAAAAGTTTAATCTATAGACTTTGGCCTCAACTTAGGTTTTGGCTCTGCCACTGGATATATGCATTATATTTAGATAAGACTTATCTCAAAGTCTTAATCGAACTCAAATTCAAAATAATAATAATAATAATAATAAATCACACTAATGCTACATTGCTGGAATTTGTTAGTGACCTAAGCTTTTATTGCCAAATACAAAATTAGTTGTGAACAAATTTGAATTTATTTGTTGTGGGGCCATTAATGCCCAATATTTATCCCATAATTTTGCCTTTGTAATGAGTAATAATAGCCCATGAGTTGTGTAGATTAATTATGACCATGAAGAATGTGGTATAAATCTGATGCTCTAATCCAAACAAGGTGATTATCATGTTTTTTAAATTGGGGCTTAGCGGTTTAAAATTTAGAACTCAAATTTGGCTCGGATCAGGATAGTGTAATGGAGAAACTACTTGTTTTTACATAATATATGTCTAAAAATATTTTAGTTCACTAATTTATTTTTAGTCTACTCTACATTGAATAAGATTATGGATGGATCAATACTATAAAATATAAATATTCATGTAGATGTAAAAATTCAATTAAAAAAAAATGTGTACTCGAAAAAAAAAAAAAAGAAAGAAAATGAATTAAAAAAAAAAAGTGTACTTGAGTCCATACAGGCATGAAACCAGAAATGAGGAGGATAATATTTATTTAATTTTTCTTTATAGTGGGCCAGTGGATTGTCACAACTTATCTTTTATCTTATGGTGGCACTTTCGTAATTTGGGAATTGTTATTTATTATTATTATTATTATTATTTTGTATATTAGAGCTCGCAGCCTAAAGACAAACTCTAGTACCACTAAAGAGAATTGCTATTTTTACTCATCTCATGAGGGAGATGAACTTGCAATACTAGGACATGACAATGTTGACATTTCTGGTTCTTGGAAAATTTAGATGTAACTGATACTACTAAGTTTATTTCTTTATTTATTTATTATTATTTTTGTGAGCAATGTTGCTGTCTTTATTTTTAAGAATTTTTGCTTTTAATTATGGCAGAGAGAATGGTGATGAAGATGTCACTGTAAAAATCCTATACTGTGGAGTTTGCCATTCTGACTTGCATGCTTGCAAGAATGATTGGGGTTTTTCCCGTTACCCTATGGTTCCAGGGTATGATTCTTATCTCAAATTTATATCTAAATTTGCATCAAAGACTCTTGAGGATTAATTTTACTGCATTAACAATAGTGAGAGGCTATGTAACTTGTTATTGTATAAAGTCTTTTATTGAGTAGGAAAGTGGTTTTGTGAAACCATACGCAATCAGCTTACTTCTTATCTGTGTATAAGCTGCTGAATAACAAGTAACTTGTTATTGTGTAAAGCCTTGTATGAGATAGTTCAAGCATTTTGCTGTGTAACAACTCTAATCATACTGTTTGTTCTTTACATGAGAAGTAGGCATATAAAACTAATTTTAATGTGGTTCAGAATTAAATAAAAATGATTTTCACTCTCAAACTTTCATGTATGTGGTGTCTTTTAAATTGTCAAGATTACAAATGTAATTGCTTTTCCACAGGCATGAAATTGTTGGTACAGTGACAAAAACTGGGAATAAAGTGATGAAATTTAAAGTGGGTGATCGGGTTGGTGTTGGAGTTATGGTGGGTTCCTGCATGTCATGTGATTACTGCAACCAGGACTTGGAAAATTACTGCCCTAAAATGATATTCGCTTACAATGCTACCTACCATGATGGAACAAGAACTTATGGCGGTTATGCTGATATGATTGTTGTTGACCAGCACTTTGTGGTCCGGTTTCCTGATAACTTAGCTTCTGATGCTGGTGCACCACTGTTATGTGCTGGGATAACAGTGTACAGCCCAATGAAATACTATGGAATGACTGAACCAGGCAAGCATTTGGGAATTGTAGGGCTTGGCGGGCTTGGCCATATTGCAGTGAAGATTGCTAAGGCCTTTGGGTTGAAAGTTAGTGTCATTAGTTCCTCACCGACGAAGGAGAGTGAAGCACTTAACAGGCTTGGTGCCGATGCATTCCTTGTTACAAGTGACCCAGGAAAAATGAAGGTATGTGATATCCTAGCTTATGAATTAGAGAAAACTTGAAAATAAATTTTTATGTAGAAATATCTAGCCATCTAGGTGCTTGTGACTATATATTAAGATTGAAAAGTTGTGGGATTTTTGTTCAGAGACCATACGTGAAGTCTACGAGTGACCTTACCTTGCAGTGTAGTAAATACTTGCTTAGAAATATAGAAGTTTAGAAATTTAAACTAAAAAATCAACTGCATTTTCTTATGATTTATCAGAGATCCTTTTGATTTATATTGCCTTCATGCAGGCAGCTATAGGTTCTATGGATTACATCATTGACACCGTGTCTGCAGTTCATGCCCTGGCACCACTTCTTAGTCTACTAAAAGCAAGTGGAAAGCTGATCACTTTGGGCTTGCCTGAAAAGCCCCTGGAACTCCCTATTTTCCCTCTAGTCTTAGGTAAGTAATTATAAGTTGCATTATTACTGTCCCTAAATCTGTCGAATTAACAGAATGGCTACATATGTTAAAATACAGATGGAGAATTACTTCTTGATGGTATAATGATGAACTTAACCCCAATTCTGGTGTGTGCTTTCTGAATATAATGCTATGCCTCTTCATTTGATTGGATTAACTTTAATATGTTAGTTAAAGCCATAAACAATGATTTAGTTCACAAAAATGTAACCTTGCCTTAAAAAATCTATGTATGTTTATTATTCGATTCTTTCAGGGCGGAAGCTTGTTGGAGGAAGTGATATAGGCGGGATAAAAGAGACTCAGGAGATGCTTGACTTTTGTGCAAAGCACAATATAACTGCAGATGTTGAGGTGATCCGGATGGATGAAATCAACACAGCCATGGAAAGGCTTGCGAAATCTGATGTCAAGTACCGGTTTGTGATTGATGTGGGAAGCTCCTTGTCTCAGCTATGAACTTGATTTGTTTCTCAAATCTCAACCTTTTGGCAAGGATTTAGTTATGATATAATATGCATTGGTCACTATTATCTCTTAGATCTTTGATATTATAATAAATATTTAGCACTGCATTTTAGTACGTTTTCTTGGTCTGATCGATGAAAATATGAAACTTAGTAATTTTGGTGCCCTCAATTCATGTTTTCCTAGTTGGTTAAATTGTGATCAATCTTTATTATTCTTGTCTTCAAGGTTTATTGGACATCTTTCACTCTATCTAGAAAAATTTTTGCCTACACTAAATGTTATTATATCATTGGATTAGTGTATATACATAGTGTAGACAAGACTGACTTTTTTAGAGCGTCAATATTTCTTATCTTAGAGGTATTTTACCTTTAGGCTTTAGCCATTCTGGTGGCCTTACCGTGTCTGAGATTGGGAGCCAAGGCTGAGTCCTTCCAATCCAACTCAAGAGTACTGAACTTGAGTTCCATCGGTTTGCATCAAACAAAAACTGATTTTTGCCGGTTTTGAGTCAAACCTGTCTAGGTGAGAAGGCTATTTTTTTTTTTGGGGCAAAGGTGAGAAGGCTATGTTTAGGGGGTGGGAAATGATTAGGGTATTACGCGAGAAGTTTGATGAGTCCATAGTTTTCTTTTATTCTTTTTCTTTTCTTTTAATGAACGAACAACTGTTTAAAGATTGTTCCCAAGGGGATAACTGGGATGATAAAAAGTAGGGCTTGGAATCTCATAGCTCCAGGTTCGACTTCCACTTATGTAATTTTGAAGCTGTTTTATATTTTCTCCTATTTTCTTGCCTTCAACTACAATTTCATGATTCCTCAATGCCCTTCATGCTTTGATTTTCTATGCCATTTCAAAATTGTAATTGCCATTTCTGCTCTTATTGCATTTTATGTGAGAATCATAGCGATTGTCATTAATTGACAGTTTAAAAGTAATGTAAATGCAGTTTAACACTAATGTACATTCATTTAATCAAATAATATACTTGTACTTGGAGAGTAATGTAAATGCACTTAAATTGCAATGTAGCTCTATTATAAAACTAATGTATATAAACCAATTATTATCAGAATATTTTTATCAACACGAATGTATATGTCTTTAAGTAATAATGTACCTGTATTTGGAGAGTAATGTAAATGAACTTAAATTATAATGTAGCTCAGGTACAAGACTAATGTACAGACTAATTATTATTAGAATATTTTTATCATTAATATTGTAAGGGAAGATATATTTTATATAAATCATAAGCTTTATCAACAGACTTCACAGAGACTTCCAATAAATCATCAACAGAAACATCATTTTTATTACAAACTATTAAGGAAAAAAATATGTAGACTTACTATAATAACAAAAATGCACAACTCATGAAAACAATAATATATACATAAATCATAAGATAGTAGTTGTCAAATTAGGAAAAAAAAAACTACTTAAAAAAAAAGACTTCGATTGAGTAGATACATTGATAATCACAAGTAGATAATTGATATTGAATTATAGGTACATGTGTATTCAAATGCAGATAGATTAGTATTGAATATGACGTACATTAGTATTCAAATGCAGGTACAGTCCAATAGTACATCTTAAACTTGAATGTACATTAATTTTGAACCTCCTTATTTAAAATACATTGTAACTATACCTAAAATCCTTTAACAAGAACTTCATCACAAGAAGGTACATTGATATTGAACTCTAGGTACCTATGTATTGTGAATCCTCATTTCAGTACTTATAAAATCAATTCTAAGCTCACCAAAATTGACCAAAATACTTTTAGCACAACCTGATGCTTTTCCTATCCTGACTAAACTTTTTGTATCAGATAGTATTTTTCTAAAACTGATCGGATCTTCTCTCAAACTCACTACTTAGTTGTTTTAAAATTAATTTCAAGTTTGACTAGTAAATTTTTTGAACTCTAAAACTCCCAAAATTAACTCGAAAGTCTCAAAATTTGATTCGAGCACCAAAGCAAAATTCGAGCTAGCATGCTCATCAGAGCACCCGGACGGGCGCAGGCATGCTGCGGTGGTGTGGCTCCCACCACCATACCTGCAGTCTCTAAAATATCCCCAAATGATTTTTTTTAGCACTTTTCTAGCTCTACCTCTCATTATCTTTTCACTTTTTTAGTACCCAAAATACCCTTCACGTATTTTGCCTATAACTGGCTCCTACTTCTTTTCATTTTTTCTTCACTCTAGAAATTGGTATTGATTACTATCTATCAATTTTTTTTTTCTTCTTCTTCTCTCTCCATCCACTCTTTAATTAATTAATTAATTAATATCTTCACCCAAACCAAGTTAATTAATCCTTTTAATTAATTAAAATCTTTTTAATCACTCAAAAAGTTAATTAATTAATTACTTCCTTTTTTAATCAAAATCTTTTTTTATCACTCATCCACTATTTTAATTAATTAATTAATTAATTCACCAATCATTTCTTTTAAATTCTTAATCAATCCAATCATCCGGTCTGATTAAATGGAACTTCGGTCCAGCAAAACACTTTTTTCATCTCGTATACCAAAATCCAAGTTATTTTTCATTAACTCATTCCCTAAACCAAAAATTATTTTAATCAATCCGTAAACTCCTCCACTTAATCATGGAATGAATTACGTGAGTTTTGATATTCATTTAATGAGGTACATAGGCATATTTGAAATTTAAATCCAAATCTCAAGTCCAATTTTTCAAATTAAGTTTATTTTTCATTTTCCAAATGTAATGAGTTACTTTTTGAATCATATTTTTAAGGAAATCTTTGGTCTTCCTAGAATCTCATAAGAGTTAAAGAAGGCATCCCGATTTTTTTATTAATGTAATTGGAATTAAGGATTGATTACTTGGTTCCCTCTAAATCCTTAAGAGTTAGAGAGAACACTCTCCTTAATTTGTGAATATTTATTTTAATTGTTTTATCAATCCTCATGCACCATGCATTCATCTTATACCATATTCATGCATTTTATTTAAATTATCATCTTATAAATATCATTTATGAAATTAATTTTTTCTAAGTCAAATTAAACTTAAGAGCCCAATTTAGATTATTTAACCAAAAACTTAGTCCTTAAACTCAACTTGGTTTGAGACTAGTGATTTTATTCTTGGGCAAATTAATTGAAAATTAATAAATTGGAGTCAATTGGGTTTTTTCCTTAATTTTTCCATTTTAAAAATAAATTAGGGTGGTGACTCCCAAAATTAGTTTCAAAATCAACTAATCCAAGCTTGAGGAATCTATTGTGAGTCTAAACCCAGATGAGCATTTCGATTCCCTCTAGCGGATTGGGCTTATGCTTGGGTGAGGCCTTACAATATTAATTAGCAGATACATTATTATTGATAATTTAATGTACATTCTTCAATAATAACAGAGAGTCCAAACAAACATCATCAACAAAAGCATTGTTTTGAATCTACATTGTAGTTTCTAATCATATAAAAAAAAAAAAACAAAATAATAGACAAAAGTTACTTGTATTAAAAGACGAATCTAGATTTTGAACTTAAGTACTGATATCATCTTTAAACTTTTTTTTTTCAATGATTTCCTTCATTAACAGTTCAATTACTATTAGTATACTTTCTCACGAACATGAACACACAAAATGTTAGGTTTTACAATAGAGAAAAATCGAATAATAATCCAACAAACAAAGCTTATAGCATAAAACAAATCGAGCTGAAATAATTCTATCAGTATGCTTTCTATAAATGAAGAACACGAACACAAAAAGCTAGGTTTTCTAGTAGAGAAGAAACTTCAAACAAATTGGAACTCAATTTGACAAAAGAAACTTTCAAAGCAAAAAAATTAGAGCTAAAAACTTAAAATCGTTAATTTTGCAGCAAGGAAATGATTCTCCCATAAAAGTCATTATTTTGAAAACATAAATAGCATGTGTGAAGCTAGGGCTAATATTAGTTAAATGCTATGTTTTAAACCTAGATCCATGATGCAACATGGACACGGGTCCACAGTATAATTTGTGAGCCAAAAGAGTGAAATATTCTTATTAAGGAAAACATATAAAAAATCCCCCCTAAATTATCACAAAATGTTCTATTAAATGTTTTTTTTGGGATTTCTGTACAAATACCTAGCACCTTGTTTGAATTGAGGTTTTTGGAGGTTTTCAAGGGTTTTATAAGGTTTTGACACCTTGAACCTCTGTTTAGGAAGCAAGTATTAATTAGGAAGTAGAGTTTTTAAAAAATCTCCAAAATCCTTCAAATCTCAGCCCATCAAATCAGTGGGTTAAAGTATTGCAAAAATACCTAAGTGCCTTTTTTTTTTTTTTAATCATTTGTATGCTTATTGCTCTTGTATATGTCACCCTTCTAGTTGTAATTTGATCTTATTTAATGAGCTGACTTTATTTTGTCCTTCTTTGGTAAAAAAAATATTTTTTAGTTCCATTTTTTACAAAAAGTTGCTCTCTTTTTCCCTCTCTTTCAAATAAACTAACCACGTCAACAAAATAAAATAAAGACAACTATGCAATGAAGTGGAAAATGGCTTATGACTATGACTTAATATGTATATTTCTTTTCTCTTTAAACTTAGCTCATACTAAAATTTGAATTTTAAATTTATTAATTTAAAAATGACTATTACATCAATTGATTGACTGAAAATAATTTAAGTTTTAAATATATAAGCTTATATCAAACAAGTGATTGTAAATGCTATTTCTATTTCTATTTTATCCTATTTCGATTTTACCCTAATATTTGCCACTTAACATAGGACACATTAAAATTTTTTTTCTTTACCAAAGAATATAAATATATAACAAGAATACATCAATTATATATTAAATGGAAAATATATTCTAAAAAAATGATTTTCTAAATTCACAGTAAATAATATATCTTAAATATATAATGAGTATATTTTATGTATATCTTAGGCATATAAATAGTATATTCTGGATATATATTAAGTATATACTAGAAAGATACTTTTCTCTTTCTTGGAGACTTAAAATTCTTAACCTTTTTCTTGAAGAAGCATCATTAATATCCTTTTTTTTTTTCTTTTTTGGTTAATGTGAATCATCATCAAGGATAGACAATAATATTAATTTGAATATATGAATATTTTATAGGAATTTGAGTGTTACATTAAATTTTTATCCTATTCTTTATTTTCTATTTTTATTAAAAAAAAAAGAAAATGTGATGTGTAAGTGAAAGAAAAAAAAAGGAAAATATGACGTGTAAAAGTGAAAGAAAAAAGAAAATGTGACGTGCAAGTGAAAGAAAAAATAAAATATGAAAATGTGATATGTGTAAGTGAAAGAAAAGGGAAAATATGAATATGTGACATGTATAAGTGATAGAAAATAGAAAATATGACATGTATAAGTCATTAACTCAAATATCTATAATTTATTCCATAAAAACGACTAACTCACTATTGAAAAAATAATATAAAAATAAAAAATGATTATATAGGAAGAAAAGTTGAGAAAATATTATATAATAGTGAAAAGATACAAAATCAACATAAAATCAACCGAATATCAACCAATATATAAATAAAAGAAACAAAAAAAACCCAAATATTCATTTGTATCCAATATTCATTTACATTTTATTTAAATTTAAATGTGTTATATTTAAATTTAATAAATTTACATTAGTAAAGTAAAGATTAGAAATGTTAGTTAATATTATCACTACTGAAAAAATAATATAAAAAAATATTTATGTAGAAAAGAAAATTTGAGAAAATATTATACAACAATAAAATGACATAAAATCAAATAAACATATATATCAAATCAACCAAACATCAGCCAAATATATAAATAAAATAAACCAAATATATACCCAAAATAAAAGAAAATTTAGTTTTTGTGGTATATAACTGGTGGAATTTCCATGGGATAATCAAAGTAATCCAATTTTAAAGAAAAGAATTTATATTTTCCCCTTTTATTTATTTATTTTTGTTAATATATGCTACCATATTGGTATATATATTACATTCATTTTACCTTGATTACTTTGGTTCTTGATTTTAGACTCTTACTTCCCTTATTTGTTCACAATTTTGTATATCTAAAGGAGCTCTTTCATTGTAAAATACACACAAGAATTAATAAAGAATTCCTTTTTTTAAGTTGTATATATATTACATTTTCTTGATTTTAGGCTCTTACTGTGTCCTTATTTTTCCACAATTTTGTATATATAAAGGAGCTCTTTCATTTTAAAATACACATAGGAATTAATAAATATTTCTTCTTTATTTTAAGTTTTTCAACTAGTTCACATTTAAGAGAATAAATAATACTAAATAGGAATTCGTTATTTAAATTGAGTAAAAATTAACAAAATAATTAAATAACTAAAGGAATAAAATATTAAAAATTTATTACATAATTTAATTTTCATAATAAAAAAATTATGAATTAGGTGAGACGTTAGAGATTAAATATAATAATTAATCTTTTGTTTTTTAAGAGGGTAGATAAAGTCTCTTTTAAAATATTACTATAGTATTATTTGTGTATGAAAAAATTAAAAAATAAAGAAGAAGAAGAGTAGTAGGTCATGTAAGAGTGATGACATCTCTTTTTGGATAGCATGAAATATTAGAAGGCTTTGAGAAGGAGTGATCAGAGAATGGTGCTTTAATAATTGGAAAAGCGTATAAATAAATAAAACAAAGTAGTGAAAACTTAGAAAACAAAAAAAAAAAAAATAGCAGAAGTAAAGCTTTAAAAAGTAGCGTACGAATGTAATAAAACAAAAAAAGAAGGCAAATAGTGTAATTTCCTCTTTCTCTGTTTTTGTTTTTGTTTTTTGTTTTTTGTTTTTTTGTTTTTGTTTTTTTTGTGGTTCACTTGAATCCTTTTATTTTAAAAATTTATCCAACTAGTAAGTCCATAAGCCCAACGGAGTTTATTCTTTGTTAGGTTTGGGTTAAGCCTAACCTAAACCACCACCCTCTCCTTCTTGCACCACCACCTTCTTCTTCTTTTTGCCGTCATGCTGTTCAACTTGCACAAGCTGGATCCTAGCTAGTAGCAATAAAGATTGCATAAACAATGTAGCCTGCATGGGCATTAAACCCACCTGAAGCACCAGCAATAGCAGAAGAAGCAAGATTCTTAAGCATGTTGGACTTCATAAGGGAAGCAACATTGGTTTTCAACACCTTCTTTACCACCTCTTCATTGATAATTACCTCTCAAACAAGTGATTTGCCATCCTTCAATCCAATTTACAATAGCAGGTTTCTTGTTGTGAGGCCTCCCCCGAGCACTGGCTCGGTCCGTTAGAGGGAACCGGGATGCTCATTCCGGTTTAGACTCACGATGGAACCCTCGGGTTCGAATTTGGTTGATTTTGAAAATAATTTTTAGGAGTCGCCACCCTAATTTATTTTAAATGGAAAAAATTAAGGAAAAACCCAGTTGACTCCAATTTATTAATTTTGCAATTAATTTACCCAAGGATAAAAATCACTAGCCTTCGAACCAGATTGAGTTCGGGGACTAGGTTTTTGGTTTTAAATAATCTAAATTTGGCTCTTAAGTTTATTTTGACTTGAAAATTGGATTTCATGAATGACATTTATAAGATGATGTTAAAGAAAATGCATGAATATGGCAAAATATGAATGAATGGTGAAAATAAAACATTCACAAATTAATTAAAAAAGAAGAAAAAAAAAGAGAGAAAAGAGATTGATTGGATTTGGATTTGAGGTTAGGATTTAGATTCCAAACATGCCTACGTACCCCATTGAATGGGGATTAAAACCCACGTAGTTTATTCCACTGTTAAGTGGAGGGGTTTAGGGGTTGATCAGATTGATTGATTTGATTTGGTTTTGAGAGGAAAAGGCTGATACCTTGACTTTTGGTGGGAGAAGGGTTTTACCGGACCGAAGTTCCGTTTTATCGGAACCGGGTGATTGGATGGATTGAAAGATTAATTAATTAATGATTAATTAATTAATATGATGAAAAGGATGGATGAATTAATTAATTAAAAAGATTAATTAACTAATTCAGATGAAAGATGGATTGAGAAAAATGATTAATTTGATTTTGAAAAAAATGATTAATTAATTAATTAAAAAGATTAATTAATTATTAAAAAAAAGAGTTTTAGTTAATTAAAAAGATTAATTAACTTGGTTAGGGTGAGATAATTAATTAATTAAAAAGATTAATTAATTAATTAGAGAGTG
The DNA here is from genome assembly GCA_947687605.1 of Reutealis trisperma. Classification (NCBI taxonomy): domain Eukaryota; kingdom Viridiplantae; phylum Streptophyta; class Magnoliopsida; order Malpighiales; family Euphorbiaceae; genus Reutealis; species Reutealis trisperma. Next base: position 183,394 of record CANTUT010000519.1, on the reverse strand, counting down.
ATTGGAGGGAGAAGAAGAGAGGAATTTGAGGATAGCCATCTACCCAAATTCAAGGATGTGTTAAAAATGAGGGAATGAGAGTCTATTTATAGGCAAATGGGTGGAGGGTAGTTTAGGTAATGGAAATGTGAAAAGACCATGGGGATAGGGTCAGAAAATGGCTAATAACTGGACAAAGAGGGGTAAAAAGGTCATTTTACGCATGTGGGGCCGACTAGAGCAGAATGGGGGCGTGCCCTGGCGCGGCGCCGCACCAGGCCTGTGCGGTGCCGCGTCAGGCTTTTGCGGCATGCTGCAAAGGGGCGGTGCGGTACCGCGCAGACCTGACACGGTGCCGCACGGCTCCTGTGCGGCATGCCACATGGCACGCTTCCCGAGGTTTTTTTTTTTGAGATTGGTTATTGGTATGGAGTTTGAGAAATTTGGATGCCTGGTGGCAATGCGAATGAAGTCTAAAAAATTTTCTTTCGGGGGCAGTGCCCCCGAACCCTTGCCCGTTAACCGGTTAGTGGGACCACCGTAATAGCTCCGCGTAATGAGTTAAATTCAGCAAGTGCTAAGGTTGCGGTTGGATGCTAAGGGTGTAAAATTGAGGATTCATAGTTGCCCCCTCATCAGAATTGGCTTTGGACAAAAGGTGATTCTGATGATTATGAACGCTGGGAAGAGATGCCATGTCATACTCTGGGCTTGTGTGTTCTTATCATGTCATTGGGAGGAGGACCTCTAAGATAAATGAAACTTTATCAATGGCTATCTGTTTGGCCTTGATGTTGGTTGCAAAAATGGTCTTCGTGAATTTTAATTAAGGCTATCTGTTCGGCCCTAATGTTGGAGATGAAGAATGTTTGGGGCGAATCTCATTCAAGGCTATTTGTCCAGCCTTAATAGAGAAAGTTTGGTGAATTTCAATTAAGGCTATCTGTTCGGCCTTAATGTTGAAGATAGAGATTGTTTGAAGTGAATCAAGGCTATCTGTCCCACCTTAATGTTGGAGGTAAAGATGATCTGGAGTAAATTTCAATTAAGACTATCTGTCCAGCCTCAAAATTGGAGGTAAAGAAGATTTGGGGTAAATCTCAATCAAGGCTATCTGTTTGACCTTAATGTTGGAGGTAAAGAAGATTTTGGACAAGATCTCAATCAAGACTATCTGTCTGGCCTTAATGTTGGAGGTAAAGATTTGGGTAAATATCAATTAAGACTATCTGTTTGGCCTTAATGTTGAAGATAAAGAATAATCAAGACTATCTTCTGGCCTTAATGTTGGAGGTAAAGATGATCTGGGGCAAATCTCAATCAAGGCTATCTGTTCTGCCTTAATGTAAAGAAGATTTGGGTAAATCTCAATCAAGGCTATCTGTTTGGCCTTAATGCTAAAGGTAAAGATGATTTGGGGTAAATCTCAATTAAGGCTATCTATTTGGCCTTAATGTTGGAGATAGAGAAGGTTTAGCGAATTTCAATCAAGGTTATCTGTCCAGCCTTAATGTTGGAGATAGAGAAGGTTTGGTAAATTTCAATCAAGGCTATCTGTCCGGCCTTAATGTTAGAGATAAAAATGATCTAGGGTAAATCTGGATCAAGGCTATCTGTCCAACCTTAATGTTGGAGGTAAAGATAACTTGGATGAATCTCAATCAAGGCTATCTGTCCGGCCTCAATGTTGGAGGTAAAGATGACTTGGGTGAATCTCAATTAAGGCTATTTGTTTGGCCTTAATGTTAGAGATAAAGATGATTTGGGGTAAATCTTGATCAAGGCTATCTGTTCGGCCTTAATGTAAAAAAGATTTGGGTAAATCTCAATCAAGGCTATCTATTTGGCCTTAATGCTAGAGGTAAAGATGATTTGGGGTAAATCTCAATCAAGGCTATCTATTTGGCCTTAATGTTGGAGATAGAAAAGGTTTAGCGAATTTCAATCAAGGCTATTTGTCCAGCCTTAATGTTGGAGATAGAGAAGGTTTGGTAAATTTCAATCAAGGCTATCTGTCCGGCCTTAATGTTAGAGATAAAAATGATCTAGGGTAAATCTGGATCAAGGCTATCTGTCTGACCTTAATGTTGGAGGTAAAGATGACTTGGATGAATCTCAATCAAGGCTATCTGTTTGGCCTCAATGTTGGAGGTAAAGATGACTTGGGTGAATCTCAATTAAGGCTATCTGTTTGGCCTTAATGTTATAGATAAAGATGATTTGGGGTAAATCTTGATCAAGGCTATCTGTTCAGCCTTAATGTAAAAAAGATTTGGGTAAATCTCAATCAAGGCTATCTGTTCAGCCTTAATGTAAAGAAGATTCGGGTAAATCTCAATCAAGGCTATCTGTTTGGCCTTAATGCTAAAGGTAAAGATGATTTTGGACAAGATAATTTTAGTGAAAAGAGAGCCTTGACCTATGGAGAGTTGGCTCATGAGATTCTGAGGAAGAGCTTCAGCTTATGGCTAGTCAGCTCAAAAAAAATTTTGGTAAAGGAAGAGCCTCGGCTTATGGCCAGTCGGCTTAAGAGATCCTGACAAGATTTTGGTTGTGCCAAAGAAACTTGGGCTTTTGAATGTGAAGGGTTGGACCTTTCAGAAGGCTCAAAGGAACTTTGCTGGGAGTAAAGGGACTCTGGAAGTCACACTTCATTGATTAGATATGAAAAGGTATCATTTAGCTTCAAAGAGATACTGGTCAGTTTTAGGCGGTGTCGGTAAGGTTGAAGGAAGTATTGGTTAGCTTTAGGAGATGTCGGTGAGGCTAGTGGCTCAGCTTATGTATGGTGGTGTATGATTGTAGATGATTGCATAGGTACTGGTGCACGGATGATGCATGCATGTTTTAGTACTCATGGACCTTTTGCTTGACTTCTATGCCATGTATGATTTGTGATGATGTCTGTAATGGATGATTGCATGAAGTGTGGACTAAGAAACTCGATAAAGCTGAGGAATTCAACTTGGGTTGATATGGAAAAATTGCCATGGTGGCATTATAAGGAGTTCGAGGGGTTGCTTCATATCTCAGAATCTAGTGGCTCGTGGTTTCTGTTTTGGTGCTGCCGAGAAGGAGCTGTGCCTATTCCAAGGAGATAGGGAATATGGCTTGGCTACGACTCAAAGACTACTCTGGTGGTGCCAGAGTTCAAAGTTTGGCATTTTTTTTTGAATTTTTCAGCAGTTTTTTTGACTTGCCTCAGGATGTTGCAAGCCAAATGATGATTGGTGATAGTTAAGTGAATTTGACCGCTGTGATTGAAAAGTTCCATAATTTCGGTGACTAAGGAGATATGAGGGGTGTAGAGGCTCAACATGAGGGTCTTGATTTTCTATTTGAGTGTCAGTTACGGGTCTGTTGATTTGGGTGATGCCACAGTGGCAGATAGAACAGAGGTATTTTGGGGCTAGAGCTGTGCTGGCGAAGACACTGATGAGCCTCAATTGCTTGGTTAAGGATTTAGAGAGATAAACTGTCTTGCTAGTTATTCCCCGGTGATAAAAATTTATCTATTCTTACCCTTTCTGCTTTGGTGCTTTATGGATGTCTATTTCAGGTTTTGGGTTATCTCGAAAGTGTGGTTGATGGATCATTTTCAGGTGGTGGCCCCTGCTTTTCATTCTGCTCATGCTTTATTGATACTCGATCAGAGATCATATAGGATGATTACTTGCAGCTTGCCCCCGGCAGACACATTTTTAGCACTACCAATTGTAGAGGATTTGATCTCTCATGACCGGGAGCCGTGGGTGTCGAGTGATTTGCCTGTTGAGCTTGGTTTGAATAACTTTCCACTAGGGAGTAAGGATCTTAAGGCAGATGGGACAAACTCAGGATGTGCCCCCAGCTTTTCTTTCTCAGAGTTTATGCAGATCATAGCTCCCATTGCTAGAGCTATCAGGTGATGGCTGGTTGAGGGGTTATCATGCTGTTTATTTTAGGATTTCACTTGGGATCACAGAGAGGTTGATAAAGGTGGTTTGGCCAATTGAGAAAGAGTACCAAGTTGCTTTGTGGAGGGTGACATAGCTGAGGAAGAATGGGCTGTAAGAGAAGCCATTGGTGGAGCGAGGACTGTAACATAGACAGAGGGGTGACTCAATCTTTGAAGGAGACTCGAGGATCTACTGGAAGTGTGACACCATGGCTTATAGTAGAGACTCAAAGAAGGATATTGCGACAGACTTTGACTTTGATGAGGACACGAGAGATTTGCATCTTAGGAGGTAGAGGAGGACTGGCTAAGCCATGACTTTTTTTTTTTTAAAGTAATTACAGGTTGACAGGACTACACAGAATAGGATAAGCTATAGAAGACAATGAAAGGGCTATCCTTTATGATGGGTTTGTATTTTGCAAGATTTGATCATCACTAAATGAGACATCTTTTATCTTTGCTCTAATTCTTGCCTAAGTGGCCCTTTCAGGTTTTCAGCTTAGTGAGCATTTTTTTTTTGGTTTAAGCAAAAGAATCAAGTGAATGATGTACTGGGCACAAAGAAAATGAGAATGCAATACAAACAAAATATTTTGTATTATGGTTTGGACCGCACCCGAGTTGGGCTGCCTACTTATCCCTTACATCACTTTTTCATCGATTTTTTCTTTTAGGGAGAATCAGGTCCACGTAGTTCTGATTACATACGCATGAGAAATAAAAATGAAATGCAGATGTCATCTTCGGATGATGTATCATTTCAGCTGATCCAGGTTGCCAAGATGGGAGAATTCACTTTCGTCCACGCTCCTGAAGATGGTGCCTCTGTCGGATAGGATCTTCCTATTTTGTCTTCATTCTTCATAGCTTCTTCTTGGCAGGATTCTTGTAGGTCAGGATCTTGTAAACTGTAATGCTTGGAGTATCCCTATCATGTCCTTGTCTTTGTGCATAATAGTTTATGACCTTTTTCACTATCGTCATGCAGATGTAATGTATGAGATTTTTTTCTGTGCCCTAATTAGTTGATCCTTTTGCCTTTTTTTTTATTTTTTTATTTTTTTTGTTTTTTTTAAGATGTCCCATTTAAAGATAAATCAGAAAAAATTAATGCAAATTAAAAAAGCTCTAAATTTTATTATTGAAAAAAGAGTTTCATCATGAGTACATTAAAGGATAAGCCTAAAAGATGAAATACAGACTCAAAAGGACAAGACCTAACAGACTCAAATTCAAAAAAAAGATTTAATAGAAACAAACTTTGACATAGATCTGACTCAAGTGACTCAAATGACTCAGATACGGATCTGGAGGACTTAGATAAGGGAACAACAGTGTTGGCACTCTTCTCAAAATACCGGTTATTAGATGGAGCTTGAGATGGTCAAGTGAGCTCTGTGGTTCAGAAAAGGATTGGTGGTGGTGGTAGACTTTGGGTTTGGGAGCAATGATGTCTCCACTGTCAATGAGGTCTTGGATTTTATGCTTCAGAACCTGGCATGCATCAGTTTTATGCCCTGGCCCTTGATGAAAGTTGCAGTGCTCATTAGCATTATAACCCTTGGGCAAGGGGTTTAGAGGAGATCGTGGGTCTAAGGGCTTAACTAGATTAGCCTCTAAGGCTTTCTTGTAAACGATGCTAAGGGGCATGCCCAGCTCAGAGAAAGTCCTCCTTGTTTTCATTGGCTGGTGATAGGACACAACATTTATCTCTCCCTCTCTTTGGGTGGTGTTAGTGGTGTTCTTATGATACCTTGAACAAGAGGATTCATCTTTGATTCGTCCTGATTGAATCAAATCCTCGATCTTGGTGGCGGTGGTAATAAGAGCTTTGAAGTTAGGGAGGTACTGTGTTTGCAAATGCATCTGGTATTGGGGGAGGAGGTTCTTGATAATGATGTCAATTTGCTCTACTTCAGATGGACGGTTCACCATTTGAGTTGCTTTTGTCCTCCACCTTGTAAGAAACGCAGTGAAGGATTCTCTTGACCCTTGTTTGGTGGTTTCCAAATCTTGACGGGTGACATCCACCTCGATGTTGTAGTGGTATTGTTTGACAAATGCGTTACATATGTCATCCTAAGTCTTTTTGTGATTTTTGTCGAGATATAGTAACCACTTAATAGCAGCTCTAGTCAATGACTGTTGGAATAACGGAGCAAGGAGCTCGTCCTCTACACTGAAAGGTCTCATGGCACCCACATACATCTTGAGATGAGTTTTGGGACATGTGGTGCCATCAAACTTATCCATGATTGGCATTTTGAATTTTGGTGGAACTCGTGCATTTGGGAAGAGAGCTAAAGAGTCGACATCTATCATGTCTTCATGCTTTTTGATGTTTTTGAGCATTTTTTCCATGACCTCCACTTTCTCCAACAATTTCTTAGTTTCGGGAAAGCTAAAAAAATCTCCACTTTGAAAATGATTTGTAGTGGGAGAGGGAGTGGTTGTGTTTAAGCCCAGGGTCATAGAGGTTGGAGTCTCAAGTGCTTTCTCTTTATCAGTGAGATCGATAATTGAAGGAGTAAAAGTAGGGGTATGGCTAGTCCCGGCTTGGGCAAATGCAGGCTCAACACGAGCGGGAGAGGGAGTGACAGTGGCATTGGTCATTTCCTTGACCTCATTGATGATGGACTGGCATTGAGAGTTGAGGGCATCAGTAAATGTGGCAGACTGGGCATTGAGGGCATTGGTGAAAGTTTCAGTTTGGGTCTGAAGAGCGGTAGTGAGTATAGCTTGAAAAGTTTCCTCTTGTTTCTTGAGGAGGCTGGTGAAGAAAGTACTCATGGCGTCTTGATCAAAGTTGAAGGTATTGGCCATTGGTACCTTGAAACAGAAAACAGACAGAGAAACAAAAAAGGGTAAGAAAACATATTTGTGAAAGAAAAAATGGCATGAATGTGAAGGTGTGTCAGGAAAAGGATTCCCTCCACATGGTTGGTCACCGGGTTTACCTAATGACAAGGTGAGTGTGTGAGGTGTTTTTAGGGTAACAGACCACCAGTTTGGGTCTTTGAGGTGTTTGACCTTATTGGGCTTCTCATATTATGTCTGCATGATCATGGCATGATGCATGCTGAAAAAAGGTTTCATGAACATGCAAAAGTATCGATTATTACGGTACATGGAACCTAAGGTCAAAGGCTAAGGCGACTATATGCACAAGGGTAAAGGGTGGTTTGATTTAAGGGTCCTCGTCCCACTAGAGCATCGATATACCTAACCACATGTGAGGCATGGAGCCTCGTGTGGGTCTAACAGTACTGACTGCTTGTTACACTATCGAAATGATCGGGGATTCGTCGCGGGGTGGAATGCTTTTGCTATCTCCCAACATACTCAAAGAGAGTTGTCGAGCCAATGCTACTTGCCATCCAAAAAGTTTCCCTAAAGCTAAGGTTGAGGCAATGAGCCTTTATTATGCAAAGTGATGCATGAAAGTCAAATTATACTTAATGAGCCAAATGGAGATTATTTTAGAAAAATTTTCCTTAACCAAATAGTAATCCTCTTATTTTCCCTTTTATTAAAAAAAGGGTGGCAACCAGTCCCCAGCGGAGTCGCTAGCTATGAGGCCTCCCCCGAGCACCGGCCCGATCCGCTAGAGGGAACTGGGATGCTCATTCGAGTTTAGACTCACGATGGAACCCTCGGGTTCGAATTTGGTTGATTTTGAAAATAATTTTTAGGAGTCGCCACCCTAATTTATTTTAAATGGGAAAAATTAAGGAAAAACCCAGTTGACTCCAATTTATTAATTTTGCAATTAATTTACCCAAGGATAAAAATCACTAGCCTTCGAACCAGGTTGAGTTCGGGGACTAGATTTTTGATTTTAAATAATCTAAATTTGGCTCTTAAGTTTATTTTGACTTGAAAATTGGATTTCATGAATGACATTTATAAGATGATGTTAAAGAAAATGCATGAATATGGCAAAATATGAATGAATGGTGAAAATAAAACATTCACAAATTAATTAAAAAAGAAGAAAAAAAAAGAGATTGATTGGGATTTGGATTTGAGGTTTGGATTTAGATTCCAAACGTGCCTACGTACCCCATTGAATGGGGATCAAAACCCACGTAGTTCGTTCCACTGTTAAGTGGAGGGGTTTAGGGGTTGATCAGATTGATTGATTTGATTTGGTTTTGAGAGGAAAAGGCTGATACCTTGACTTTTGGTGGGAGAAGGGTTTTACCGGACCGAAGTTTCATTTTATCGGGACCGGGTGATTGGATGGATTGAAAGATTAATTAATTAATGATTAATTAATTAATATGATGAAAAGGATGGATGGATTAATTAATTAAAAAGATTAATTAACTAATTCAGATGAAAGATGGATTGAGAAAAATGATTAATTTGATTTTGAAAAAAAATGATTAATTAATTAATTAATTAAAAAGATTAATTAATTAATTAATTTAAAAAAAAGAGTTTTAGTTAATTAAAAAGATTAATTAACTTGGTTAGGGTGAGATAATTAATTAATTAAAAAGATTAATTAATTAATTAGAGAGTAATTGGAGGGAGAAGAAGAGAGGAATTTGAGGATAGCCATCTACCCAAATTCAAGGATGTGTTAAAAATGAGGGAATGGGAGCCTATTTATAGGCAAATGGGTGGAAGGTAGTTTAGGTGATGGAAATGTGAAAAGACCATGGGGATAGGGTTAGAAAATGGCTAATAACTGGAGCAAAATGGGGGCGTGCCCTGGCGCGGCGCCGCACCAGGCCTGTGCGGTGCCGCTTCAGGCTTTTGCAGCATGCTGCAAAGGGGTGGTGCGGTACCGCGTAGACCTGACGCGGTGCCGCACAGCTCCTGTGCGTCACGCCACATGGCACGCTTCCCAAGGTTGTTCTCTTTTTTTTTTTTTTTTTTTTTTGAGATTGGTTGTTGGTATGGAGTTTGAGAAATTTGGATGCCTGGTGGCAATGCGAATGAAGTCTAAAAAATTCGTAATAGCTCAGCGCAATGAGTTAAATTCAGCAAGTGCTAAGACTGCGGTTGGATGCTAAGGGTGTAAAATTGAGGGTTCACACTTGTTCGAACAAAAATTTTCTAGCCAATTGAGAAAAGCTTAAATCATAAATTCCATGAAATAGATAAAAAATTACAACCAAGATGATAGCTGCTCGAATAATTTACCATGGAAAAAGATTCGACATATCTAAAAAATGGAAAAAGTAGCAAAAGAACTATTAAGGAGGAAGAATTCTAAAATCAATTGTGCTTATTATTGTCCTAGACACAAAGAAGACTGGCTCAAACAAATATATTAACTTAATAACTTGATACGTATAATAAATATATATTGTTGAGAATATAGGTACAATAATTTGAAAAATAAAATTGTCTTCAAACAGTAATAATTAAAAATAAAAAAAGATATTTGCAACATGTTTATAAAGCATTTGGTAAAAAAAAAAATGTTTATGAAGCAAGTAGAACAAAGGCTTAGATTTTAACCGTGAAGATAGCAATTACTTTTTCAAACAAACAAACCTGTAAGACAAACAACAAATGATTAAATTCATATTAATTAAAAATATGTCTCAAGAATATGATAAGAGTTTAGATATACCTTTAGAAATTTGTATTTGCATTGACCACTAATCATCTTTCGGTGTTGACCCCTAATCATCTTTCGGAGTAGATGAAGAACACTCTAGCCTAAAGGGATAGTAATCAAAGAGGCATATAGTTAATTGTGAAAGAATTTAAATAAAAAATAGTTGTTTATAATGTAACATGTTACCTACATAAGGCAGGTTTTTTTGGCTGGAGATTCATTTGCAAACAAATCCATCACTAAAGGCAATGCAATTTCAGATGGTTGGGATGAACTTGAACCTATTGGTACATCGGCTTTGCTTATCTCAGACAAATCAAGACATCATGTAAAATTTTTTTTGGTACATGTTGATAATGGTCTGTGAAGAAGTATTGTGCTGATAGAAGATTCTTTGATGGGTGGTGAAACAAATTGAGTTGAAGATCCTTCATCTTGGAAAATATTAATCACATTAAAGGACAAATGAAAGGATCATTTGATCGAGTTTTATAACAACTTGAAAAAGTTTTCGCATTCCATAGATTTTAATCAGCAGTGGTGGAAGCAAGTACTTGTCTTTAAAGCTCTAGGTGAGATTGCTCGCTGTCAAACCAATCAAATCATTCATTTGGCGACCAAAAATATTAAAGTCTACAAAACCCGTACTATCTTCAACAATAGTATTTAATTTGTACCTAAAAGTAGTAATTAGATGTTATTTAATATATGAGCATAAATGATAGTTATTTGAAAAGTAAGCTTATTTATAATTTATAAGCTTATTTAGAATTTATACTAGTATAATGGAAGGTCTTTTAAAATTCCACAACTATCGCACAAAATGTCCTCATTATGATTTTGTACTCTGCTCTTGCATTGTGGACATGCTCAGTAAAACCACCCATTTGAAATATCAACACTTTTTATTGTTGCCTCATATGTAACTTTGATCTCCTATAGGAATGTATATGAAATTACAAAAAAAGATGTCAACTAGGTTGATTTAATACTTTTAAAATGTTGTATGTTGCAAAAACTATGATGGATATACTTTGTCAGTATCAATATCCAAAGATAATGTTTTTTCAGCTTCAAGATCACAAAGGCTTGTTAAAAGTGAGAAGGAGTGTACAATGCACTCACAAAGAAAAAGAAAAAAATAAACAATTAGTTAATAAACCCCTTTTGTGCTTAAGTGTTTTAAATTCCAATTGATTCCCATTAGGCTTAGTTGCATTTGGTATTTTTGCCAATTTATCTAGTTATGCTTGGTAAATTTTAGGTTAATGATTATGTTCTATCTTTTCTTTATAAGTATAAGTATACTGTTTATATGAGAATTCTTGGCCTAAACATCCTTATTAATACGTATTCTTGATTGGAAAACACTTGGAATTGCATATTTAGACATTGAAAATTTTGAGTGGTAAAGCAAGTAATGAATATTTTCATGAGATTGAATATGTCCAATGAGATTGTGAAACTTGAGAATGAAGATGTTTAGTTTTTGCTTGAGGACAAGTAAAAGTTCAAGTGTGGGTGCATTTAGAATAATTTTTTAAGGTAGTTTTCATTAGGAATTGCATATATTTAGGGTACGTTTTAGTCTAATTTTGTTTCATATTTTGTATTTTGCATTTGAGAAAGGTTTTGAAGATTTTATAAGGTTAAAAGAGCTTTAAAGAGGTGAAGAAAGAATGAGGAGTGAAAGGAGGCTGATGAGACACCAGTAGAGGTAAAGAAAGGTGCATCAATTTGGAAGCTAGAATTCATCACCACTGTGATAGGCGTCGTAACCACGACGGGTTGTTTGCATCATGTTCCATTTTTAACATGAGAATCTGAGTTTTCTGACCTAATTAGGAAAAGGAGGCAGTATCCCATTATAAATAGGATGTCAAGGGAAGACTAAAGATAATGGAAAGAGTAGGTAAAGAGAAAAAGTACTAGAAGGAGATTGAAGCAAGGAAAAACAAGATTAAAGGCTTAAGAGTAAAGACTGAGAGATCTAAATTCCCTATTTCCTCCAAAACTTGTGTTTATGAATTTTTCTTCTTCTTGGTACTTGGTGTTTATTACAACTATGCTTAACTAATTCTTTAGTTGGGAGTTAATGTTTTGAAGCACAATTTCTTTCGATTATCTATAAATATAATTTCACATGATATGTGGTATTTGTTATGCTTAATGCTTAATTTTGTTTAGCCAATAAAGTTGTGATTTATGTTGTGTTATGCATTGAGAGATGGTAATGCAATGGACCTACAAATACTTATTTAATTACTAATTGATAAGAGATTATAATTTGTAATTAGGTATCCTTAAGGTTCACTTAAAGCCAAATTTAAGCAATCAACAAATAGTTTAGTGCAATGAGAATTGATTAAATTATTTTAAGAAAATTTAACTTTTGGTGTAGTTGATTAGATATCGAGAGAATTTAATCAATACTATTAGAAAACCTAAATCATACCGTACTTAGATATTATAAGTAATTGATTGATTGAGTGTGAATAGATATTAATTCCTGATAATTAAATGCCATTGTTTTTCTCTTATAATATCTCTCATTTAGCTGTTTAGTTTAGTATAAGAACTAGGATTAATTTTCTTAGTTTTAAATTATTAAGCCTTAAACAAAGAAAAGAAATAGGAGATAGGTGGATAAACATAGTCCTAATAGGAATGATAATCCTACTCACTTTATATTACTTGTGGACCTTGTATACTTATAGATTTTTCCCAATAATTAGCTTAATCTTTACCTGGTTAATGGAATCAATAGAAAAGATTGTCAAAGTTGAAGTTAAAAATTCTAAGTTCGTTTCATACCCATCTTGTTTTTGCAAGTGTATTTTATGCTCCATCTTGCTTAAAATTTTTTCTCTTTTTTTTTTATTAAACTAATTAACTAACCCTCCTTTTATGATTAATTTTCCTATATCATATCCCCAATTAAAAAGAATTTTTTGATTCTTTTTAACTATTTATACTTAATTATGAAAGGTAAATTATTGGTTAGCTAATGTGTTTAAAATTTTTAAATAAACATAATCTAAATGTGAGAGTTCTTAAACTAATCATCCATTTTAATAAACCTTCTTAATTTAAGGAATTATTAAAAGAGAGCACATTTATAGTTTAAAACCCCATATTACCAATTGAGTAACAAATAAATTCATTTTAGTTTGAAAAGATGTTCAATGTTCAAGTTACAATTGAGAATGACGATGCTAAACACCAATCGAACATTAATAATAACCCAACAAAAACACACATAAAAAGACAATCACAATCACAACACAATTACACACCCCTACACATGAATATCATATTGTTTCCAATGTGATTCCAACAATGCAAAAACAATGAAAACATGCAATATGTGCAAAAATAAATAAAAGAAATGTTAAGAAACTTCTCTTGCTAATTGGGGGATGATGGTGGAGGGGATGGGATCTGTAGATTGGATTGATTGAAAAATTTGGAGAGCTTGTACCTTTGATAGGATTGCTCCTTCTCCATATGGTGAAGTCATGAATCCATATCATCTATTTGTGCTCTCATCCAAAGCATCCAATCAACGCAATACTTACTTCCAACTAGCCTCTTCTTGTTTTTGCTCTTCCTCCTCTTCCTTTTCCTCATTATCATCAGCATTGGTTGAGGAAGTAGCAAGAATACTCAATTGTGCAACACACCTTATTTGTTGACATTTCTAGGTGAAGGGTCTTTTAAAGTCATATCAATATCAATGACCTTCAATTGAATAAAAGCATCAATGGAAACTTTCTCCCCTTAATTCCTCCATAACTAGACTATTATCATTATAAACTTTAAGTATAAAGCAAGCCTAGTTACAATATGGCCCATGGCAATGGTGGCGTTGAGATGTATCACAATATATATCAAACTTTGAAAATGTAATGTGTGGTGAAAATCTTGTGATTTGTGTGCAAACAACTCAACATGAACAATTTTTTAGTAGACACCTTGTTACTCTCTAACTTGCCAAAAATAGCACGACACATAAACTTGTGCAAGATCAAGTAACCATGGTCTTTAATTAACCCATTTGATGCATTATGGCTATCAAATTTGTGCAAACTGCTCAATTTCTTTCAAAATTTATCAACAGTAAAATTTTTGACAAAATCAGTACTATCCCCTTTTTGGAAATCCAAAAGCCTTAAACATAATATCATAATTAATTTTATGTTCTTTTCCCAACATCCTACACTATAAAATTTTTTCACTTGAGATTGAAATTGAATACTTCAAAACATTCATGAGTTAGGTCCACAAAAGTAGAAGGTTTCATCTCTATAAACTTCTCCCAACTAAGTTTAGCACATAATTGTTCCCATGTTTCCTTCAATTTAATTGTCTCTAAGGCATGGTCATCTAAATACCTACAAGGATACATAGCACTTTTGGTTAATGAAACATACCTCTTGCCTTCTTTTTCATAATATATGGGAAGGGAGTACCAAATTTGTAGGCAAGATCACTTCACTTTTTTCCATTATTACTTTGCCTTTCCTTGAGGAAGCGTTCTTAGCTACACTTTTGACCCTTGAAGCCATGAATTTCTTGATTATTTGAAGGAATTTAGGGTGGGTTAAGTTTTAAGAGAAGAAATTTAGAAAATTATGGAGAGATTTAGGAGTTTAAGAGTTAGGGATTTGAAAAGGGTTGGAAAGAGAGAGAGAGAGAAAGAGAGAGAGAGAGAGAGGAATTTGAAAGGAAGAAGAAAAAGAATGAGGGAGTGTGAGGCTTCACCTGAGCATCGGTTCGATTCGCTAAATGGGATCAACATGCTCATTTAGGTTTGAACTCACAATGGAACCCTCGAGTTTAGAAAAATTCATTTTTGAAAAGAAGAGTCGCCACCTTAATTTTATTTGGGAAAAGATTAAGGAAAAAATCCAAAATTGACTCCAGTTAATATCCCAAAAGAAAAGATCACTAGCCTTGAAACCAAATAGGATTCAGGGACTAGATTTTCGATTTATTTTGACAAAATTAGTATGGCAATTTTAATACAAAATATCTTAAAATAAATTTCATGGACAAGCATATGGATGATGCATGAGCAGATATATCTATGCAATGCATAACAATTATAACATGATAAACAAAATAAAATATACTTATGAATTGTTACAAAAAAAAAGGAATAGATAAATAAAAAGATGATCCTTTCTCTAGTCTTTATGGGTACTAGGAAAAGCACACATTCCTCAACTAACTGCAAAAATTAACAAACTAAAACAAAGTAATATAATCATATGTAAATGAAAATACAATAGAAATAATTCCATTTAAAAATAAAAGAAAAATAATTTGGAGTTGATGCCTAAAAGATTGGCATGCTTATGTATCTCTTTGAATGAGAATCAAACTCCATGCAGTTCTTCCTTCTTACAAAGGAGGGGATTTGGAAAATGTTAATTTGATTTGTTAATTTAGTTCATAATTAAAATTAACAAGATTGGTTCTTTTCAGTTTTAGACTAAAGGGAAGATATAAAGGCGAGAATTCTAAATTTGATTTAAAAAATCTCAAAAGAAGGAATTATAACTTAGTTTTGCATTTCTTTTGTATGAATGGCTTATCCCAAATCCAAGCTCCACCTTAGATCGAGATCTCACGAGATGAATCTTGCACATAAATTGGAGATTTTTGCATTTAAAGGCGTTTGAAGCTTGTTGTTCCTTAATAACTAGGAATGAACCCTATTTATAGGAAAAAACTAAAGGCAAAATAGGAAAAACAGGAGGGTTGGCGTAGCAGGGCGGCGTATGATGCACCAAAGTGGTGTTAGCCATGTTAGCAGCATCACTATGGTATTGGCCATATCGGCCGCACCATAGTAGTGCCAGCTAGCTCGGCGGCACCATATTGGTGTACATAGGTGCTGCTGGTCCCATTGGAAGTTATTTGATTTTTTTAGCCCATTTCAGATCCAATTGAAATGATTTAAGTTGCATTGTGATCATTATTCAATCATGGATGATTTAAAACTAAAGAAATCTATTTTTTGATGGGGTGTTGCCCCTTTGACCCTTGCCTGCTAACTAGCTAGTAGTACTGTTGTACTAGGTTTGCATATTGCACTAATGTTAATTGGTGTCAAGCTGTGGTTGGGTCATAAGGGTGCAAAATTAAAGGTTTAAAGGAAGAGGGTCTGTTGTACATGCTATTTTAAAAGAGGCTATTTTTTTAGATTTGTACAGTTGTCGTGCTTGCAAGATGTGGTGCACTCGTGATGCTGTCAAATTTAGCCCACTATTGTGGCCGTGATGACTAGTGAGATTACACTGCGATTAGGCCTTCTTAGTATGCTAGCTCATTGCATGGGCGACACTCATTGCGCTTGCGACGCTGTGCACCTTTTTTAAATGATTGCTAATGTGATAAACCTACTAAGAAACATTAAGACAACAAAAACAAACCATGAAATAAGAGTGAGGGCTCAAAAATTAATAACTATTAGCAGTAAAACACTTAAATAAAATTAATAAAATGAAAACAAAATCCAAGAAAAAAAATAAACAAAATATAACTTGGGTTGCCTCCCAAAAAGCACTTCCTTAATAACATAGTAGTTGGATGTTAAGGATAGAGTCTTCAAAAGAGTTCAACAAGGGAGATTGATTCCCTTGCTCGAGTCATAAGGTCATCATAATAAAGTTTGCATCGATGCCTATTGACCTTAAAGGTTTCCCCCTTTGAATTCTCAAGTTCTAAAGCACTATGAGGAAAGACTTGAATCACTTTGAATGGTCCATTCCACCTTGATTTCAGCTTACTTGGGAAATTTTTAGTCTTGAATTGAATAATAGAACTGAATCTCCTTCCTTGAAGGGAAATTTTTAGTCTTAAATTGAATAATAGAACTGAATCTCCTTCCTTGAAGTCTTTTTTGAGGATATGACCATCATGCCATCTTTTAGTATTCTCTTTGTAAATCTTGGCATTCTCATATGCTAAGTGTTGAATCTCTTCTAACTCATTTAAGTCCAATAACCTCTTTTCTTTAGCAACCTTTAAATTAAAATTTAGCAATTTTATTGCCTAATAAGCTCGATGCTTTAGCTTTACCGGTGGGTGACATGTTTTACCATAAAACAATCTGTATGGTGACATACCAATAGGTGCTCTGTAAGCCGTTTTATAAGCCCATAGAGCATCATCAAGCTTGGCTGCCTAATCTTTCTAGAATCTATTAACTATCTTCTCAAGGATTCTCTTTAACTCTCTATTGGACACCTCTACTTGGCCATTAGTTTGAGGATGATAGGGTGTAGCAACCCTTTGATAGACCCCATATTTCTTGAGTAAAGACTCAAACTTTTTTTTATTACAAAAGTGAGTGCCTCCATCACTTATTATAGCTCTTGGGACCTTAAATCTTGAGAAGAGTTTCTTTTGGAACCTGATAACTGCCTTTGCATCATTAGTAAGAGTGGTAATTGCTTCAACCCATTTAGATACATAATCAACCCCCACTAAATGTATTTGTTTCCATAAGAGGAAGGTAATGGACCCATGAAATCAAGTCCCCATACATCAAACAATTCTACCTTATGAATAGAAGTGAGTGGCATCTCGTTCCTTTTTGATAGATTTCCAGCTCTTTGGCACCAATCATAGTGGGCGATGAAGTTTTGGGTCTCTTAAAATGGAGTGAGCTAAAATAATCCATTCTCTAGAATTCAAGAAACTATTTTGGTGGCCCTAAAAAGTCCATCATAAGCTGAACTATGGAATGATTCAGCACATCTAACATCTCTTCATCAGGCACACACCTTTTAATCAAACCATCCTTACAAATTTTATAAAGGAAAGGCTCTTCCCATAGATAGTGATTGGCTTTAAATAAGAACCTCTTCTTTTACTAATAAGACAAATTAGGGGATATAATACCATAAACTAAGTAATTTTCCACATCTTCATACCAAGGAGTACTTATTTGTTTATTGAGCATGAGTGATTAATAAGGAAATAGCTCATTGATGCCTTCCTTATCCTCGTACTTATGCTCAATTCCTTCCAATCGAGACAAATGATTTGCTACTAGATTTTCTGTTCCTTTCTTATCCTTTATCTTGATATCAAACTCTTGAAGAAGTAAAACCCATCAGATGAGTCTAGGCTTGGCATCTTTCTTAGCAAAAAGGTAACATAAAGCTACATGATCGATGAAGATAATAACCTTTAAGCTAAGAAGATATGACCATAATTTGTTAATTGCAAACACTATAGCCAATATTTCCTTCTTTGTAGTTGTATAATTGAATTGAGCTCCTGCTAATGTCTTGCTTGCATAATAAATTACATAGAGCTTCTTGTCCTTTTGCCATCCTAAAACACAACCCAAAGCTTGATCACTTGCATCACACATGATCTCAAATGGAAAAGACCAAGTAGAAGGAGAAACAATTAAAGCTGACATTAAAGCTTCTTTCAACCTATTAAAAGCACATAAAAATTGATCATCAAAGTCAAAAGGAACATCTTTAATCAAGAAGTTAGTTAAAGGTTTAGCAATTAAAGAAAAATCTTTAATAAATCGCCTATAGAACCTTGCATATCCCAAGAAAGCTCGAACTCCTTTCACCAAAGTTAGGGGAGGCAATTTTTCTATTACTTCAATTTTTTCTCTGTCAAATTCTAGGCCTTTGCTTGAAATTTTATTCCCCAACACTATCCCTTCATCCACAACTGCGAGTTGTCGTAGCTGGCCCGAGGGTTATCGCACTTCTTTTTTAGCCCGTTCTCATATGTTTTTGATCCGATTTGGGCCCAGTTTGATTCTATGGTTCATAATCAAATGCTAGTCATCTGAAGGTGCAATTTTGAGGAATTTTCAACTGGGTGCTGCCCCTTGACCATTGCCCACTAACTTGCTAGCAAAACCATTGTACTGGTTCTCCGTAGTGCGCTAATCTTAGCAGGTGTCAAGCTGTGGCTAGATCCCAATGATACAAATTTGAGGGTTCATAGGTACCCCCTCTTCAGAATTCTCTTTAAGCAAAAGGTGATTCTGATGATGGTGAACCCTGAGAAGAGATGCCATGTCAGACTCTGGGCTTGTGCTTGTGCTATGTTAGATTTTTGGCTTATGTGTTCTTGTACCATGTCAGATTCTAGGCTATGCCATGTCAGACTCTGGGCTTGTGCCATGTCAGGTTCTGGGCTTATGATATTTTCTTGTGTTTGTCATGCATAAAGGCATTTATGCTTATGCAAATTGAACCTTGTGAAGGGTAAACATGGTGTAAGAACATGAACCTTTTAGGGGTGGGGGGTTAGGATAAATGAGGTTTTGTTAATGGCTATCGGTTCAACCTAGACATTGGATGTGAGAATGGTCTTAGTGAATTTCAACTAAGGCTATCTGTTCAACCTAAATGTTGGTAGTAAAAATGGTTTTGGTGAAATTTCAATCAAGGCTATTTGTCTGGCCTAAATGTTAGAGGTAAAGATGGTTTGGTGAATTTCAAACAAGGCTATCTGTCTGGCCTAAATATTGGAGGTAAAGATGGTTTTGGTGAATTTCAATCAAGGCTATCTATCTAGCCTAAACTGTAAGATTTGAAGATTTGGTCCACCTACGAGGGGGAGATTTGGGAATTCAACTGGTTTAGCAAGGCCACCTGTTCGACCCTACTATTGGGGAGATTACGATCAAAGTTATCAGTTTGGCTTTGATGTTTAGGAGGATTAGGATTAAAGCTATCTATTTAGAAGGATATCAAAGCTATCTGTTCGACTTTAGTGCTTGGAAAAATTGGGATCAAAACTATTTGTTCGACTTTGGTGTTGGGAGGATTGGGATCAAAGCTATATGTTTGGTCTTGATGTTTGGGATTTAAGGAAGGTTATGTCTCTAAAGGATGAGGGGTGTGGGAATGTGAGCATGGGTGGCTTAACTCAATTTACCCATAGAAAGTTACGGTTGAGGATCAGTCCCTATAGGGAAAGGTCTTGGCTGAGGATTTGGTAGGTTAGGTAGGTCTTTAGAATGATAAGTTGGTCTTGAGATATTAGGTCAGGTTCCAAATCAGGTCAAGGACTGTCACTTGAAAATTCAGGTTGCAAAATTTGAGAAAAGACCATTGACCTAATATAGTGTCTAGGATAGTGGATTCATTAGTTCAACTAACTTGATAAAGAGAACTTAAGCTTAAAGGGAGTTCATAAGTATTACCAAAGGAGGTAGTTTATCCTAAAAAAACTTAGGCTTTAATGATGATGGGCCTTGGTTCTGCTGATGAGCCTAAGCTTTAATATTTTGCTAAAGAATTTGATAATAATATGTCCAGGATGCATAATCTTTGGAAGGATGGTATGGTTGATCACTTGAAGAGATAATAAGCCTTGATCAAGGAGTTAGGGGTAAAGGTGTTTTGAAAGAGATAAGTAGGATGCCACCTCATGAGTTGATTCAGCAAGTTGGACACATAAACTAGAATATGAGATTAGACTCTGACTAATGTGTTAATGATAGGATGAGACACAAGAGGCTAAAAACTCTAAGCGAAAGTGGTGAAAATACTTAACAGGGTACAAATGTAGGGAAACATGACTTTATGAAAGACAAGATTAACAAAATAACTATCTTTGGATGAGATAAGACTAACAGACTAGATAGAGCTCCATCTTGAATTATTGCTTTGAGTTGATTACATCTTTTGGCTAAGCTACCTTTGTGGGTTTTCAACTTAGCAATTCTTTTGATTACTTGCTCTAAGCTACCCTTCTCTCTCTCTCTTTGTTTTTTTTTTAATTTTTTAATTTTTTGTCCCTTTTTTTTTGAATTTTTTGGTCCTTTTTTTTTTAGCAAGGCTACTTATTGTGTCTTATTTGGAAAGGTCTAATTCTATTTGGATTTCTAGTTTTCCTTCCCTTTTCAGTTAGAAAGGCTATCTGTTCTGCTTTACTTGTGAAGATGATTAAGGATTACCCCCAACCTATTACGAGGATGGGAGTTTTGGAGTTTTGCAAAATACTCAAATTTCGGCAAAGGGGTGTCAACTTGGAGTGAAAGTGACATGGATATTTGTTGGGGAATCTGAATGTTTTCCAAGGAATTGTAATTTTGGTGAAGGCTACCTTATATGATCATTTATTGTGGCCTTATATGAATTCTTGATCCTTTGCATGTGATTCTTTATTAGCTCAAAAATTCATTGTTTCATTCAAATTGGATGAAAAGAAACACATAAAGAAAGGAACTTTATTAAATAATGCCATCTTTCCTTATTACAATAAGAATGACTTCAATAGACTCAATAAGATGACTCTGACAAATAAACTCGAAAAAGATGACTTAGATAGATAAACTCAAAAAAAGATGATTCTGATAGTCAAACTCAAAAAGATAATTCCAACTCAAATGATGACTCGGACTTTAATGACATAGACTCTGACTGGTATCCTTCTTGCCTTGTTGACTCATTAGGTGGTTTGAAAGGTTGATGGGTAAAAGAGGCATTTATTGCTAATGAGGTCTTAGAGTAATTCTAAACAGGTTAGGTTTAGCTAGAGTCAAACTCTTTAATGTTGGGTTAAAGTTCTTCCTCAATGTCCAAGTCAATGGTAGCAATCTTTGATTTGTTTTGAAGGTGATCTTTAACCTTAGATATAGTTATGATCAAAGCTTTGAAATTAGGTAGATATTGTGTTAATAAGGGATCTCAGTAGAAGCATGGGCTTGAACTGATGTCAAATTTTGGTCTAGGTTGATTGGATTATGGAGAGTGGGATTTAGGGTTTGCTTTATGCTAGTCTGACTTAGCATTTCTTGGACATCATTTAGTATGGCCTCCCTTTAGGCTTGCAATTAGGCCTGAATTTGGGCCACTTGTCTCTTTAACATCTCTTCTTATTGCTCCAACAATTTGGCCATAATCTTATCTATGACATCTTTGTCAAATCCAATAAACATCTTAGAACCTTATGAAATGGAAAAGGAGCTGGGTTGGAATCAAACTTTGGAAAAAATGGTTAATGGTAATGGATGACAGTGTCTTATGGTTAGGTTAATGGTGTATGGGTAAAGATGAGGGAAGAGATGTGTGATGTTAGCTAGGTCGGTATTTAGCTAGGGGAGCTAGGTCAAATTTTAGCTTTCAATAGCTAGGTCAGGATTTAGCTTTAAGTTGCTAGGTCAGATTTTAACTTTGAGTAGTTAGGTCAGAATTTAGATTTGAGTAGCTAGGTTAGAATTTAGCTTTAGGTAGCTAAGTCAGATTTTAGCTTTGAGTAGCTAGGTCAGAATTTAACTTTGAGTGGCTATGTCAGAATTTAGCTTTGATTGGCTAGGTCAGAATTTAGCTTTGGGTGGATAGGTTGGATTTTAGCCTTGAGGAACCAAATAGTAGTTTGGAAGGCTAGGTTAAAGTTTAGCCTTAAGTAATTAGGATTGTGATGAAGGGTTTACCATTGGCTTAAGGATAGAGTGACCATGGGTTTTGTGATTGGGTTATGAATGTACCATGGTTTTGGATGTTAGGTGGACTATGGGTTTGATGATAGTTGGATAATGGATTTGATTAGACTTGACCATAGGCTTAGATGGGCCATGGGTTTGGATAGTACTATAAAAGATGAAACCAAGTCAGCATTTAGTTTGGGTAAGCAAGGTAAGTGTTTACGTTTGGTAAGGATTATTAAGGATAAAGCTAGATCAGTATTTAGCTTGGGTAAAAATTATGAAAGATGAAAACTAGGTTAGTATTTAGCTTGGGTAAGGATTGTGAAAGATGAAAGTCAATTCAGTGTTTAGCTTAGGTAATAATTATGAAGGATGAAGCTAGGTCGATGTTTAGCTTGTATAATGGTTGTAAAGAATAGAGCTATGTTAGTGTTTAGATTAGATGAGGATTGTGGATAAGGATGAGGGTAATGGGTTTATTTTTACCATGAGTTTAACATGGATTTGGATAAGATTGGACCATGGGTTTAGGTGAACCATGATTTTTGGATTTTGATCATAGGTTTAGGTGGACATGAGTTTCGGGTTTTGACCATAGGTGTAATAACCCATATCTACTCTAGGAGTTTTCGTGACAAATTGCTTGAATTTAGAGTTATCGTGACAAAATATGTGATTTTATGAAAATTCATGTGTGATGTGCTTTATGAGTATGTGGCATGTTAACTTAATTTTAATATGCCTACTATGAATTATTATTGTGAAATAAATAATTTATGTTAAGGGCATTAGCATAAAATAATTTATTTTACATAAAATAAACTTTCACGCAAAAAGGCGATTTTTAAACTTAAAATAATTTTATGAGTATTTTTAAAATAATTTTTAAATAAATATTTTTTGTGAGAAATTTTAATGAAAATAATAAGAAAAATATTTTATTTTTAATTACCTATAATCAGCCCACAAATTAAATAAAAAGCCCAAATACCCAAAAGTCCACTATACCAAAACACTTATAACCTTGCTCATTAAGGGTAATCCTAGAAATTGCCTAAAACCCTAATTATTTATATCAAAATTCAGCCAGCCCTTCATTCCAGCAGCTGCCATTCTATTATTTCAATATTTTGGCAGAAAAATTCTCTCAAAATTATTCTCTCTACCGAAATTCACAAAATACTTTCAAACTTTGCTATTTTGCGACCGTTTTGTAAGTTGTTTCTTTCCTTTCAATTTGCTATTTGATTTCTTTGAAACTAATCATAGAAAAATTATTTTGAACTGAATATTTACTGATTTTTATTGATAAAATTTGGCCTAGGTGAATTCTTGAGAGAGAAATCAATTTTTCTACCGAAAACAGCAACCTCTCTACCTGATTTCTCCAAACGTGAATCCTACAACTCAAAATTGAAATTTTCATGCATAAACACTACAAAATGGGGGAAAGGGGGGGGGGGGGGGTGAAATTTCTTCCTAATTATATTCTAAATGGATTTTTAATGTGTTTAGATTAAAAATATAGAATTAAATCATATTTCCGCATATTACTGTAATGACCGAAAAGTTTCAAAAAATAAGAAAATTTAGGATTTTCGTCTTGGAACTTGAAAGTTGGAAAATTCTATGATTTCATAATTGAATGGCTGTTGATTGGTGTGTTTTGGGATTCTAAATTTACATTTGTTATGTTTGGATGGGAAATAATGATTTAAATCATGTGTTTACATATTACTGTAATGAATGAAAAGTACCAGAAATAAGAAAACTCATGGTTTTTCATCCTAAAACCTAAAGTTGGAAATTTTCATGCATATAGATCTATATATGTGCTAATTCCTACATGTTCATGTTCCACAATGACTTTTGTTTCAATTACATGAAAAATCTTGGTTTAAACCATGTTTCTACATATTACTGTAATAGATGGAAAGTGCGAAAAATAAAAAAATTCAGGTTTTCTCTTTAATGGGGCATTTGATCTACATTGGGATTCTTATCACAATGTATATAATTTTTATGTAATGTATTTTAATGATCAAGCATGTATGTATGTATGATACATGGTTAAAATCCATATTGGTTGAAGGAATGACTCTAGACAAGGTTAGAGACAATTTAGTATACTTAAGGTATCTTAACCTTGTGTTGTGATTGCAATGTGAATGTGATTGGGTAATATGGAAATAGGTTTTATGATGAGTTAATAATGAATTAATGATCTTAAATTGATGAAGAGATTGATTAAATGAATTGGTCATAAGAGATAGGCATGGCACTTGAAAGGCTATTGATAAGTTAACATGTATGGAAGTATTAAGTGTACTAAGATGATTGTTAAAGTGAATTGATATTAAGATTGTGACATTGTACTTAGTATTGGTATGATTTATAATGTGTTTTCATGTGAGCCTATGAAGGCTAAATGGGCAAGACTTTTAAAGTCAACATGTTATGTACAAGTGATGAGTACACTTCTAAGTGCCACTCCAAGTATATGTGAATGTTAAATGTGCATGGGATAGTTATGAGATAGGATAGCGTGATGATTAAATATATACTAAGTATTGAATTAAATATTATGTTAGAGCTTGAGGAGTTTTAGAGGGTCAATTGGTATGAGTACTAGGAGCAAAGGAACCATAAGGTGAGTAAATATTATATTATTGTTACAAGTACAAGCTATCATGTTATGTGAACCCTGATATTCTTGAAACCCAAGTTCTTTCCTACTCATAATTATCACTAAATGATTTCTTTGTAAGCTTTGGTTGCCAAAGGACATTTGGTCCAAAACCATTTTTGATTACTCAATTATAATAAAGAACCTTTGTGATTATTGCCTTAACTTATATCCTTTTTGGAACTACACTGTTATTTATCTTTTGTATGATAAGCTAAACATCTATTGTTATTATGCCACATGTGATTGAATTTCTTCAATGCTAATTTTATAAGTGATTACCATTAGCTTTAGCTATGGTACCCATAACCCTTTTTATGCAGAAATCCTCATGTCGATACAAGTAATCATTGGCTATGTGTTCAAGTGATTATGGTAGTAGCCTTCACTTTATGTGTATGAATGAATTAAGCAAGAGTGTTCACTCATGAGTGAATTCAGCAAGAGTCTTCACTCATAAGTAAAATCGAGTAAATTAAGCAAGAGTCTTCACTCATAAGTAATAAGTGTAATTTTTGCAAACCTTGTTAAATTGCAAACTTTGAAACTATGGTTTGTAAATCATGAACTATGTGTTATAAGCTATGGGTTTCCTTTATAAAAGGAATATATTTTATTGTATGGGTTATATTGTTTACTCATTGATCTATCTCACCCTTTTCCTTATATGGTTCTAGGAGAGCAATATGAGGAGGCAAGGTGATGGCTCAAGCATTCTACTTCACTTGGGGGATTCCTTGTCCTAGTCTTTAATTATACTATGCTATGAAGAGTTACTCAAAGGTGCTTTAGGTGTTTATTTTGGAATATTAATCATTGATGATTTATTTTAAGACTTTAAATGTTATTTCCCTTATAAGATGTTTTCAAAGTATTTTGTTAAACTATTCTTCTGCATATTGAAGTTTCCTATGTTATTGGATATTTAAGTTAGTACATAGGGTTTGGTATGATCCTAGGCATATTTTGTATAAGTATAAGTGGGTACTACAAGCATGGGTGACCTTATATCTCTCTATATTCTAGGACCATCATGTCTCTAAAATTGGGATGTGACAAAGGATTTAGGTGGACTATAGGTTTTAGGTGTGAAGATGTTTGGATAGTTTTTTAACTCTTCACAAGGTTCAAGCTATGCATGTATGAATGAAAAGGTTTTCATGACATACCAAGTTCAGTATTATAGTGCATACAATCCTAAAGGAAGGTTCTATGAGTCATTGCATGAAAGAGTAAGTGTGGTTTGAAAGGAACCCTTCACACTAGAGATGCGATATACATAACCATATGTGAGTCAAAGAGCCTCGTGTGGGTCCAATGGTACATGCATACTCATTACACCTCTAAAAGGATTAGAGGATATGTCGCAGGCTGGATGATTTCACTATCAGCAAGTAAACCTAAGAAAGGTTGCCTGCTCGATGCTACTTTATATCTTTTGTTTTCTTAAGAAACTAGAGTTTTGGACAAGGAGCCCAATGTAGTAATGCATGAAAAGCTATTTTTGTACTAAAAGCCAAAATTTTGTTCGATCAAGAGTAGTCCACTTTCATCTTTTATTTTGAAAAAAAGATTTTAGAGTCACTAGTGGAGTCACCAACTATGAGGCCTCACCCTAGCACTGGCTCGATTTGCTAAAGGGAATAAAAAATGCTCTTTTAGGAGAAACATCATGATTGGAACTCACTATGAGTTCAGAAAATTGTATTTTGTAAATTGTAATTTGCAAAAGGAGTTGCCACTTTAATTTTGCTTATTTTAGTTGGGAAAATTAAAGGAAAAACCTAATTTGATTGACTCTAAAATTATACCATTTATCTCAAGGAAAAGTACTAGTCCTTGAATGACCAAAATGGGCTCAGAGACTAGCTTTTGGTTAAAACAATACAAAAAAATTAGTTTGCCTTAAATACAAAATAGCTTTTATAAAAAGAGATTTTTATATATGCATGAACAGATATAATATGATGTGTGAAACAAATATTATTCGTGCAATGCATGGCAAATGTTAAATAATGACAATTACAAATGTGAAAAATAAAGGAAAACTACTTAAAACTATTACAAATCAAAATATCAAAATTAGGGTATCTTTCCTTTAGCCCTTATGAGTTCTAGGAAAAGCACACATTTTTCAAATATAATCTAAACAACTGAAGTAAGAAAAAGTAATAAAACAATTGTAATAAAAAAGAACTAAAGTTTCGACTTTCATTTAAGAAAAGCAATTTCGACCCTAAACTATGTGAAGAAGGTGATAGAGAGAAGAAATTGTTAATTTTTGAAGAGTTGATGCCTTAAAGACGACATGCCTACTTATTCCTTTGAATGAGAATCAAATCCCACGTAGTTCTTCCTTCTCGCGAAGGAGGGGTTTTTAGGTCGTTGCCTTTGTTATCATGTTTTGATTGATTTTAAGGGCTTAGGGATTTATTAATTATGGTAGTTTTTAATTAATAAAAATTAGATCTTTTTAGATTTAAATCTTGAAATTTGAATTGAAAAGGAAAAGGAAAGAACTTTTGTCTTTGGCTTTTGGCAACGAGGAACGTAGGGCACGAGCCTAGTACCATATCTAAGCTCCACTTTGATTTAGAGATGACACAAGCACTCTTTTTGAAAGAAAGACTCCTGAATAGTGCGAACTATTTTTGAAGAAAGGAATTGGGATCACCCTTACTTGAATACCATGAATTCCCTTTAAAAGAAAGACCTTAAATCAAACCTTTTCTTGATTATGAGGCCTAGAGATAGGGTTTGAGGTGATTAAGAGGCTTATAAATATGGTTTTATGTGATGGAAGAGGTTTTGGAATGGGGTTTTAGAGATTAGGAGGTTTAGAAAGAGGGTTTTGATGATTGGGAGGCTTAGAAACAGGGTTTAGGAAGATTTAGGGGGAGTATAGAAGTATTAATTGTGTGTAGAAGTTGTTAGGAGGTGCATGGTATTTATAGGGAGAGTTTAGGGGTTTAAAACTATGAATTTTTGGTGTGGGATCAGGAAAAATGTGCTTAGGCAACTGATCATGGGTTACAGCAATTG
Organism: Reutealis trisperma; assembly: GCA_947687605.1. NCBI lineage: Eukaryota > Viridiplantae > Streptophyta > Magnoliopsida > Malpighiales > Euphorbiaceae > Reutealis > Reutealis trisperma. The sequence goes on along the minus strand of CANTUT010000519.1, from coordinate 155,739 downwards.
TAAAGCCTTCTGCGTTAATTGGCTACCTCAGGGAACCCTGCGACAACTACAACGGCTGCTATGGCTGTCGCAGTTGGCCTGTGGGTTACCGCACCTCTTTTTTGGCCCCGTTCTCATCCATTTTTTATCTGATTTAGGCCTAGTTGGTTCTATGGGTTCATAATTGAGTGTTGGTCATCTGAAGGTGCAATTTTGAGGAAATTTATTTTTCAGTGGGCACTGCATTGCACCCCGCAAAGGGCGCTGCCCCTTTGACCCTTGCTCATTAATTGGCTACTAGGATCGCTGTACTAGTTCTGCGTAGTGTACTAATCTTAGTAGGTGTCAAGCTATAGCTAGATGGTGCAAATTTGAGGGTTCACACCATGGAAGTAGTAATTCCCTTGATGTAAGAGATTTGCCACCTAATAGTTTTTATTCTTTTGCACACTAATTCAACTACCCTTCTTTCTTGATCCTTCAAGAGTTTGTTTGAAATTATGATTGGTAGTGCCTCTTCCTCTCTTAAAATATGTATCACAAGTGATATGGAAGTGGTTTAAGCTTTAATTAGGGTGGTTTTTTAACAGATGGTGGGTAGGATTTTCATTTCTCACCAAAATTTCTGCATTTAAGAAAATTTATGTGTCATGGTCGCAACGCATCCCTTCATCTTTAGCTCTGGATATAGTTTCTTCATGTGTCACACCTATGATGGATGTAGTGGGTGCAACAAAAAATATGTCTAAAATCATCATGACTATGACATGTGTCCTAATCGTGACACTGAGCTTGTAACAACTTAGGAGTTTTCGTGACAAATTATTTGAATTTAGGGTTATTGTGACAAAATGTGTGACTTTATAAAAATTCATGTGTAATGTGATTTATGGGTACGTGGCATGTTAAATTAATTTTAGTATGCCTAATATGAATTATTATTGTGAAATAAATGATTCAAATGAAGTGCATTAGCATGAAATAATTTATTTTACATAAAATGAATTTTCATGCAAAAAGGAGATTTTTAAGCATAAAATAATTTTATGAGCATTTTTAAAAATATTTTTAAATAAACATTTTGGGGGGAATTTTAATGAAAATAATAGAAAAAATATTTTATTTTTAATTACCTATAATCAGCCCAAAATTAATTAAAAAGTCCAAATACCCAAAAGCCCACTACACCAAAACACTCCTACTTAGCTCATTAAGGGTAATCTTGGAAATTTCACCCAAAACCCTAATATTTAGCCTAAATTTTGGCCAGCCCTTCATTTTAGCAACCACCATTCTATTATTTCATTATTTTGGTAGAAAAATTGTCCGAAAATATTTTTCTCTACCAAAATTCATAAAATTCCTTTCAAGCTTGTGATTTCGTGACTGTTTCATAAGTTTTTCTTTTCCTTTCAATTTGCAATTTGATTTTTATGAAACTAATCTTGGGAAAATTATTTTAAACTGAATATTTATTAATTTTACTGATAAAATTTGGGCTAGGTGATTTCTTGTGAGAAAAATCAATTTTCTACCGAAAGCACCAACCTCTGTATGCGATTTCTTCAAAGTTAATTCCTACGACTCAAAATTGAAATTTTCATGCATAAACACTACCAAGGGGGGCAATTTTTACATATTGCTATCCTAAATTGATTTTTGATCTGTTTAGATGAAAAATATTGAATTAATTCATATTTCTGCATATTACTATAATGATCGAAAAGTTTTAGAAAACAAAGAAATTCAAGGTTTTTGTGTTAGAACTTAGAAGTGGGAAAATTCTATGATTTTATGTGTATATGACTGCCGATTTGTGTATGGGGGAATTCTAATATGATATTTGTTTTATTTGGATGAAAAATAATGATTTAAATCATGTGTTTACATATTATTGTAATGAACAGAAAGTGCGGAAAGCTAAAAAACTCATGATTTTTACTCTAAACCCTAAACTTGGAATTTTGATACATAAGAAGCATCCATGGATTCCATTTTGTGTACATTGATGTTCTAAACTGATATTTATTGTGATTGAATGAAAAATAATGATTTAAACCACATGTTACATATTACTGTAATGATCAGAAAGTACCAAAAACAAGAAAGGCTTATGGTTTTCACCCTAACATCTAAAGTTGGAAAATTTTCATGCATATGAATTTATATATGTGCTGATTCCTATGGATTAATATTCTAAAATATTTTTTGTTTTGATCACATGAAAAATCTTGGTTCAAACCATATTTCTACATATTACTGTAATAGACGAAAAGTGTGACAAGTAAGAAAATTCAGCTTTTCCCTTTAATGGAGCATTCGGCCTACATTGGGATTCTTATCCCAATGTCTATAATTTTTATGGGATGTATTTTGTTGATTATTGACATGTATGCATGAATGATAAATAATTAAATTACATGTTGGTTAAAGGAATGACTATAGACTAGTCCAGAGGCACTTTGGTATACTTAAGGTATCTTAACCTTATGTTGTGATTAGAATGTGAATGTGATTGGGAAATATGGAAATAGATGTTATAATGACTTGATAATGGTCTTGAATTGATGAAGAGATTGATTGAATGAATGGTCATAAGAGTTAAACATGACACTTGAAAGGCTATCAATAAGTTGATATGTATGGAAGTGTTAAGTGTAGTAAGATGATTGTTAAAGTGAATTGATATTAAGATAATAATATTGTGTTGATCTTAGAAAGGTATAGACATGGATTATGATTTGTTTTCATATGGGCCTATAAAGGCTAAGTGTACAAGACTTTTAAAGTCAACATATGATGTGCAAGTGATGAGTGCACTTCTATGTGCAACTCTAACTATATGTGAATATTATATGTGCATAGGGTAGTTATGGGATATTATAGCATCATGATTAAATAAATACTAAGTATTAAATTAAATATTATGTTAGAGCTTTAGGAGCTTTAGAAGTTCAAAAAGGGCTATGTGTACTAGGAGCAAAGGAACCACAAGGTGAATAAACATTGCATTCCTGCTTCCAGTGTGAGTAAACACTGTATTCCGGCTTCTAGTGTGAATAAACACTGTGTTCATGCTACAAGTGTGAGTAAATATTATGCTATTGTTACAAGTACAAGCTATCATAATTGTGTTATGGGAACCTTTAAGAGTTCTTGAAACCCAAGTTCACTTCATTTTAAATTTGATTATATGATTTCTTTGTTAAACTTTGATTGCCAAAGGACAATTGGTCCAAAACAAAAAAAAAAAAAAACCATTTTTGTTTATCCAATGATAGTTCCTTTGTGATTATTGACCTAACTTATATTCTTTCTGGAACTACACTATTCTTGTATCTTTTGTTCAAAACATTAAACTATTATTCCTATTGTGATACATGTTATTATTGCCTTAAATGTTATTGTTATATGTGATTACCATTAGCTCTTGCTATGGTACCTTTAACCCTTTTTATACAAAAATCCTCATACCGATGATAGTAATCATCGGCTATGTGCTCCTTATACCGATGCGAGTAATCATCGGCTATGTGCTCCTCGTACTGATGCGAGTAATCACTGGCTATGTGATTCTCGTACTGATGCAAGTAATTATTGGCTATGTGTTTGAGTGATTATGGCAATAGCCTTTACTCTATGTGTTTAGGTGATTATGGCAACAACCTTCACTCTTTGTGTTATTGTGAGGCCTCGTCTGAGCACTGGTCCGATCTGCTAAGTGGAATCGAAATGCTCATTTGGGTTTGAACTCACAATGGAACCCTTAGGTTCAGATTGGTTGATCTTTGAAAAGAGTCACCACCTTAATTTTATTTTATTTGGGAAAAGATTAAGGGAAAATCTAGATTGACTCTAATTAATATCCCAAAGTAAAAGATCACTAGCCTTGAAACCAAAGAGGATTCGGGGACTAGGTTTTTGGTTTATTTAGAAAAATGATTAGTTTGGCAAATTTAATATAAGATTACTTAAAATGAATTTTATGAATAGTTTACATAATACATGAATAATTATAAAATGTATGAATAAGCAAATAAATAAACATCCATTCAAAGCAATAAAGCAAATAAAGGAATTAACTTTATAATTCAAAACCAAAATAAGGGATACTTCCTCTAGCCCTTATGGGTTCTAGGAAAATCACACATTCACCAAAATAATTCTAACATAATCATAAAAGAAAAATACTGCAAAAGAAAGACAAAATCAATATTATAATAAAGAAATCAAACTAAAAGTAAATATTGCAAAGAAAAGAACTAATTCATAAAACAATATATAAGAGAAAGGTTATATTTTATTTAAATTAGAATTGATGCTTTAAATAAGCAAGCCTACGTATCCCTTTGAATGGGAATTAAAATCCACGTAATTCACCCTTCCTATGAAGGGGTTAGCTTAGCCTAGCCATTTTATCATGTTTCAGTTCATTGATCGAAAGGTGAATTGATTGATTAAATCAGGTTGATTGATTACCAAGTTATTAATTAGGTCAAGTTTTAATTAACAAGTCGATGCATCAATTCAAATTATTTACCAAATTAACTAGATCATATTATAATCAAAATGCTTCAAAATAATGAAAGAAAATGATAAAACATGCTAAGCAAAGAAATAATAAATGAAAAGAATAAACTAAGCAATCCTAAGAAAAATGAAACAAAAGAAAACAAAAAAACAAAAAAAGAAAATAAATACCTTATGAGGACGAGGCTTGGAGACATAGGGCGGATGAAGCAGATGACTAGATCATAATTCCACCTTCTCAGCTTGGTGGAATGATAACCTTCGAACAGCGACTCGGACGGCATTATCGGGACCTCCTCAGACTGATTTGAGGAAAGCTACCTTAACACGACTGTACAAATAAAAATTTAAACTAAAAAGTTCATTCCTTTTAGATCAAACTTGTGGAGATGGTTTGCTTGATGCAAAGGTTAATCAAGCAAACCAAGAGGTTAAGAGGTGAAAAAAATAGAGTGGGAGGATCCCTATATATAGGGGAGAGGTTGGGGAAGGTTTCATGCACTTTTGATGTGGGAAAAGTGCACAAAATGAAGAAAAAATGAAAAAATATGGAAAACATGACTGCTACTACCAAAAGCCCTGTAGTAGCTATAGGTTATGATGTAGCAGCCATGGGGGTTTTGGCGGCAGCTGTAGGCCCTTCTACAGATACCAAGCTCAACTTTGTTTGTTTTGAAATTTTGGCCCATTTTCACCAGTTTCTAGTCCATTTTTTGCGATTCCAGTTGCATTATGTTCATTATTCAATCCTAGATGATTTGAAGGTAGTTCAAAGCATAAATTAATAGGGTTTGGCTCTCCATTTCTTGATTTTTCAATTTTGGCTTCTGGAGGTCTATTAACCACACCTAAGCACCTTTAAGGTTTTAAATGCAATATGGAGGGTGCAAAATTAAAGGTTCATAGTTACTCCCTCATTAGAATTGATTTAGCAGAAAGGCAGTTTTGATAATTGTGAACCCTAGGATGAAGGATGGAAAAGATGAACCAAAAGGATATCTAAGTCAGGCTTAAGACATATTTGGGTGAAAGACATGGTTAATCTTTTATAAGTAAATGATATATAGAAAAAGAAACCATAGAAATGTTTAGGTGATCGTTAGTAAACATTTATGGGTGAAGTTTCAAAAGAATTTTAATAAAAGGGGCGGGGATTGGAACCATATGGATGTCTAGGTGATCGTTACTAGACATTTATGAGTAAAAAGAGATTTTGTCAATGGTTATCAGTTTGGCCTTGACATTGGATGCATGAATGGTCTTAGTGAATTTCAATTAAGGCTATCTGTGTAGCCTTAATGTTAGAAGATAAAGAAAGTTTGGTGAATTTCAATCAAGGCTATCTGTTCGGCCTTAATGTTAGAGAATTTAAATCAAGACTATCTATTTGGCCTTAATGTTGGAAAATAAAGAAAATTTGGGGTAAATCTCAAGAAGGCTATCTGTCCGACCTTAATGTTAGGTAAATCTTAATTAAGGCTATCTGTCCGGCCTTAATATTAGAGAATAAAGAAGATTTGGGGTAAATCTCAATAAAGCTATCTGTCCAACCTTAATATTAGGTAAATCTCAATCAAGGCTATCTATCTAGCCTTAATGTTGGAGGATTTAAAATAAGGCTATCTGTTAGGCCTTAATGTTGGAGGATAAAGAAGATTTAATGAAATATGGTAAAAGTAATGGTTCTGGTCTATTTTGGAAAGTCTAGCTTAATGTCCGGTCAATTTTGAGACATTTTGCTAGGAATGATAATGACCCTATTTGGTAGGAATTGATAGGGAGATTAATATTGATGACCCTGTTTGGTAGGAATCGACAAAAAAATGATCCATTTTGATTCAGAAGTCTAACTTACAACTTGTTCTACTATGAAATGCATTTGACTATGTAATGATTGGATACCTTGAACTTGTGAAAGGTCAATTTGATAGGAGAGTGCTGAGCTTTTGGGAGAAAGATGCTCCTACTTTGAAAGGTAGTTTGGTTATTTGGTCTTTGGTTGTTCAGTATAGGAAGAAGTCACTTTGGGAGGTTAAATAAGGTATAGCCAGGAGAGGTCGGGCTAGGCTTAGGTGGGTTTTGCTTGGGAGAAGGTTTAGTTTGAGGCTGAATTAGAAAGATTAATTAGAGGGATCAAGTCCTTAGAGATAATAAGGTTAGGTCAAAATGCTAGGTTAGGTATAATTTTAGGAAAGTTCAGTTTATTGGGCTTATCTCCAAAGAAGTTCATACAGGAGTCTTTGGTCAAGTATGGTAATTGGCTTATTCACTTATGGCCTTTTGGTTTAGGGAAGATTGTTTAGGATTAGTGGATTATCTTGGAAGGCTAGGTCAGGTTTGGCCTCGGCTAGGGTCATTTGGAAGCTCAGTCTAGTTTGGCTTTGTAAGAGATCATATTAGAGGCTCGGTCAAGTTATGGCCTTCTGGTGAGTTCATTAGGAAGGCTTGCTCAGATTTTGCCTTAAAACTGTGTTAGAGAGATCAGGTTGGGATGCTAGACCTAGCAAGCTAATCTTGGCTTAGAGGAAAAGTCAATGTAGGAAACCCATTTAGAAGGCTTAGTCAAATTTTGCTTTAGAGGAGATCATGGGCTTCATAAATTCAGGCCTTTTAGGAGTGAGCTTCATGGTGAAGGCTTTTTGGGAGTGGGCTTCATTGTGAAGGCTTTTAGTTTTGTGCTTCTTGATGAAGGCTTCTAGATTTGGGCTTATTGGTAAAGGCTTTTAGGTGTTGAGGATATTTTTCTACAAGGGTGCTTTAGATGGTTGGCTTTAGCTCAGGTATGGTGCTACAGGTTTTGATTACAAGGATACTGTAGGCTTATGGATAAGGGTTTACCCTTTGACATGGTTAAATTATAATGTTTTGCAGGCCTTAAGAGGCTTTGATTCTTAGGATTATATGTTTTGCCAATGAGGATTAATCTTTTCAAGGATCATGAGATGTTTATAAAAGAGGTATGAGATAGGCCTTGACTGGTTTGAGTCCTGCTTAGTCAATTTGAGGACAATAGGCTTTGGGAGATATTCCTCGACTATATTCAAAGATGATGAGTCTTGACAGACTTAGGATTTTTAGTTTTGCCTATGATGAGATTTTGCCAAGGAAATGGTGGTATGGTGTTTGAGCTTGAAATGATGGTATGATTTGCTAATGAGGCTTAGGATGGAAAAGTTCGAGAATGGTTTAAAGGTAGGCAAAAACTTCTAAAAAGAATCATGGAGGTTGTATGGCTTTGCTTTTTATAGTATGAATCATGGAAAAGAGCAAGTCAAGCTATCTTATTGTTTGAGATTGAAGAGACTCTTGGAGTGACACTTAATTGATTTGACTTGATGTAGATGACATACTAACTAAAAGAAAAAAGCCCTTAGGAATGACTAGAGGACTAATGAGAAGAGACAACTTAGGGATTATGCCCTCAGTGAGCGATAAGGACATGACATATTGGAGATTTAGCTTTTTGAGCTAAACAATGGGATGGATTGACAACAGATAATGACATTCTAGAAAGACATGCCCCCATTATAGGATAAGGGCATAGAAGATAGTATATCCTTAGAGAATGAACCTCTGGTGTGGAAGGATGACTTTAGAGATATGAGACGAGATGGATTGATTGAAGATGACAACTTTGGACATGAGGGAAGATGACTTGGATGAGCTCTCTCTCTCTCTCTCTTTCTCTTTCAGCTCTAACTTTTGCCTAAGCCGCCCTTTTGGGTTTTCAATTTAGCTAGCTTGAATTAATGAAATTTGGAAGGAAATTCCACCATGGTTTAGGTTGCTGCCTTTTTCATTTTGAAGGGCTCTGACCTTTGAATTCTGGATTTGACAAAGGTCTTCTCTGAACTTATTGTCCCTTGTTCAGGTGCAGCATTTGATTACTCGATGTACAATAGGTAATTATATTTACTTGCTCTTTATGCTTCAACTTATTTGATCATTTGACCTTCTTTGATTAGGTACAATTGTTGATGCACCTCAAATTCTAACATGTGCTGATTGTGGTGGATTTGACTGTTTGTTCATTTCTTTCACTTTCTTTTTCTTCTCTTTTTTTTTTCTTTTTTCTTTTCTTGCTTTTTCTTTTCTTTTCTTGTTTCTTCTTCTATTTTTTTTTTGTAAGTTCATCCATGTTGGACTAAAAAAGGAAGATAAGAAAATAAATGCATTAATAAGAAAATGTAGATGCATTATTATAAAGAAAACTTTATTACAAGATGACAAAAATGGGACCGACATAGCAGACACAAAATACACGAAAAAGATAATAGACCTAGACTTAGAATTAGACGCCAGACTTGGAGATTTGGACTTAGACTCAAGCTTAGACTTAGAATTCAATCTTAGATAGGTCAGATTAACTGAACTTGAACTACTCCATGACATTTCCCTTAAGGCTGAGGTACGGTGGGGTCAAATTGGGTTTGGGTTCATCATCACTATTTGGGTTGGTGGTAGGGAATTCATCTTAAAGTGATGTACTTTGGATGCAATCTTCAACTTTTGATGCACTTGCAACCAAAGCTTTGAAAGTGGGTAGGTATTGTGTTAACAAGTGGGCTTGATAGGTCGAGCATAGATTATTGACAATGATATCCACTTATTCTTGCTCAGTTAGCCTATTTATTGTTTAAGCAGCTTTAGCCCTCCACCTAGTAAGGAACATAGAGAAGGACTCATCTAAAAGTTGCTTCGTGGTTTCCAAATCATGCCTAATGACATTTATTTTAGTGTTGTAATGATACTGTCTAACAAAGACATGAAAAATATCATCTCATGTTCTTTTTTGGCTATTGTCTAGGGAAAAAAACCATCTTCTAGCAGCTTTGGTTAGCGATTATTGGAACATTTGAGCAAAGAGCTCATCGCTAAGTCCTATAGGTTTCATTACTCCCATATATATCTTCAATAAGTTCTAGGGCATGTGGTTCCATCAAATCTATCCAACTTAGGCATTCTGAATTTAGGAGGAAGCTTGGCATTAGGGAACAAAATCAAGCTATCCATATCAATTAAGTCATAATGGTGCTTTAGGGATTTGATGGTTTTCTCCATAGTTTCAACTTTATCCAAAAGTAATTTAGTATCCTGAGAGAAAACTTCCCCACCTTGAGAAGGATCTAAGAGAGAGGAAGAACTAGAATTGGTAGTGGTGTTTAAGGCTTGAGTATTGGTAGGGTTCCCAAGATAGGTTTGGTTTGAATTGTGGTTGAGATTATTTTTTTTTAGGTTTGCTTAGTTAATTAGGGCTCCAACTTCGTCAATGATGGCTTGCCTTTGTTCCTTCATGTTTTCTTCAAATTGAGCTACTAGGATAGCTTAAAAATGTTCTTCATGCTTCTTAAGAAGGCTAGTCATAAGTGTGGTTAGGGCATCCATGTCAAGCAGGTTGGCCATTTGTACCTTACAAACCAAATCAAAGAATTAAGGTAAGTGCTTAGTGAAGAGGCAGGAATATGGGCATGCAAACTTTGAGGAAAAAGTCTCCCATTGATGTTATGCATTTGGGCTTTCGAGGATTTCCTAAGGTTGCATAGGTCAAGTTCTTAGGCTTAAGGTATTAGGTTGGAGCAAAGGTACTGGACTTAGAGTAGTGTGTGGGCCAAAAGTATTAGGCTTAGGGTAGTGTGTTGTGCTAAAGGTATTCGGCTTAGGGTAGTGTTTAGGTTAAAAGCTAAGGTAATGGGGTAAGGTTTAAGGTGATGGCTTAAGGTTTGTAGGGGCAAAGGTGATTGAGATAGAGGTGAGAGTGTTTAAGGTTTAGAAGTGAAGGTGTTTGGATAGAAGTGAAAAGGGAGTATGTGACCCTTCTTCAGTTTAAGGTATAACCAAGACTAGAGATGAATGTATGTTTTGTTATACAATATGGATGCATGATATCATGGGGAAAATATTTCATGAGAATGCAAAGATGAAAGGTTTTAATTATGGTATATACAACCTAAGGTCAGGATTTAAGTTCATTATATGGAAAAGGGTAAGGGTGGCCTATACAGGGTACCCATCACACTAGAGCAGTGATATACCTAACCACATGTGAGTCAAGGAGCCTCGCATGGGTCCAGCAGTATATGCATGCTCGTTGCACCTTTGAAGGGATCAAAGGATTCATCGCGGGGTGGATGATTTCACTATCAGTGAATAGACCTAAGGAGGGTTACCCATTCAATGTTACTTTCTATCCATTGTTTTCCTAAGAAATCTAGGTTAAAAGGCAAGGAGCCAATGCAAATGATGCATAAAAGTCATTTATATATTAAAAGTGCCAAACTTTAATTTAAACCAATCGGTAGTCCTTTTATTTCTTTTATTAAAAAGAAGGCGGTCCCTAGTGGAGTTGCCAGCTATAAGGTCTCACCTGAGCACCGGTCTAATCCACTAAGTGGAATCAAAATGCTCATTTGGGTTTAAACTCACGATGGAACCCTCGGGTTCAAATTGGTTGATATTTGAAAAGAGTTGCCACCTTAATTTTATTTTAGTTGGGAAAAGATTAAGGGAAAAACCCAGATTGACTCCAATTAATATCCCAAAGGAAAAGATCACTAGTCTCGAAACCAAAGAGGATTCGGGGACTAGGTTTCGGTTTATTGAGAAAAATGATTAGTTTGGCAAATTTAATACAAGATGACTTAAAATGAGTTTCATGAACAGTTTACATAATGCATATATAATTATAATATGTATGAATAAGCAAACAAATAAACATCCATTCAAAGCAATAAAGCAAATAAAGGAATTAACTTTACAATTCAAAACCAAAATAGAGGATACTTCCTCTAGCCCTTATGGGTTCTAGGGAAATCACATATTTCCCAAAATAATTCTAAAGCAATTATTAAAGAAAAATACTACAAAAGAAAGACAAAATCAATATTATAATAAAGAAAACAAAGTAAAAGCAAATATCGCAAAGAAAAGAACTAATTCATAAAAGAATATATAAGAGAAAGGTTATATTTTATTTAAATTGGATTTCATGCTTTAAACAAGTAAGCCTACGTATCCCTTTGAATGGGAATCAAAATCCAGGTAGTTCGCCCTTCCTGCGAAGGGGTTAGCTTAGCATAGCCATTTTATCATGTTTCAGTTCATTGATCGAAAGGTGAGTTGATTGATTAAATTAGGTTGATTGATTACCAAGTTGTTAATTAGGTCAGGTTTTAATTAACAAGTCAATGCATCAATTCAAATTGTTTACCAAATTACCTAGATCATATTATAATCAATATGCCTCAAAATAATGAAAGAAAATGATAAAACATGCTAAGTAAAGAAATAATAAATGAAAAGAATAAACTAAGCAATCCTAAGAAAAATGAAAAGAAATAAAACAAAATAACAAAAGAAGAAAATAAATACCTTACGAGGACGAGGCTTGGGGACATAGGGCGGATGAAGCCGACGACTAGATTGTAATCCCACCTTTTCAGCTCGGCGAAATGACAACCTTTGAATGGTGACTTGGATGACATTATTAAGACCTCATTGGACCGATTTGAGAAAAGTTATCTTGACATGACTACCCAAATAAAAATTTAAACTAAAAAGTTCATTCTTTTTGGACTAAACTTGTGAAGATGGTTCACTTGCTGCAAAGGCTAATCAAGCAAACCACGAGGTTAAGAGTTGAAGAAAATAGAGTGGGAGGACCCTTATATATAGGGGAGAGGTTGGGGAAGGTTTCATGCACTTCTGATGTGGGAAAAGTGCACAAAATGAAGAAAAAATGAAAAAATATGGAAAACACGACTGCTGCCTCCAAAAACCTTGCGGCAGCCACGGGGGTTTTAGGGCCTGCAGCTGCCAAGCTCAACTCTGCATGTTTTGCGATTTTGGCCTATTTTCACCTATTTCTCATATGTTTTTCACAATTCTAGTTACATTATATTTGTTATTCAATCCTAGATGATCTGAAGGTAGTTCAAAGCGTAAATTAATAGGTTTTGGCTCTCTGTATCTTAATTTTTTAATTTTGGCTTTTGGAGATCTATTAACCACACCTAAGCACCTTTAAGGTTTCAAATGCAATTTGGAGGGTGCAAAATTAAGGGTTCACAGTTATGTGTTATAAATGTGATTTCTATTAACCTTTCTAAATTTCAAACTATGAACCATGAACTATGAATTTTGAATCATGAACTATAAGTTATGAGCTATGAGCCCTTTCTAAATGATATGTGTTATTGTATAAGCCCTATTGTTTATTTATTGAGATTATCTATCTCACCCTTCTTCCTTGTATGGTTCTAGGTGAGCAAATGTGAGGAGGCAAGGTGATGGCTCAAGCATTCTACTTCGCTTGGGGATTCCTTGTCCAAGATAGTCAGTTTAATATGCTATGAAGAGTTATCCTTAGATGCTCCGGGAATATTTATTTTTGGATGTTTATTTTGAAATGTTATCTTTTGAGGTTTTAATTGGATTCTAAAATTATTTCCTTATGGATTATGTTTAAAGTATATTTTAATTGTGCTTTCGTAACTTAAGGTATAAAAAAAAAATTAAAGGGTTTATTTAAGTTAATATAGGAGGTTTTGGTATGATCCTAGGCAGCATTTGTATGATTATAAGTCGGTTCTATGGGAGTGGGTGACCTTATATCTCCCCATGCTCTAGGACTATCATGTCTCTAAAAATGGGATGTGACAGGGCTGCTCTAAAATTTGATTATTTTTCTATTCCTTGTGCTTGATTTTTGTGGTGCAATCCTCAATAACATCAATCCTCATGTAAGCCTCCTTTTCCAAAGGGCATTTTATGGATTTGAACATGTTGAAGCCTCCTTTTCCAAAGGGCATTTTATGGCTTTAAACATGTTGAACTCCACCTTTTCATCCCCAATCCTTAAGGTGAGCTTTCCCTTATAAACATCTACCAAAGCTCAACCTGTGTTGAGGAATGGTCACTTAAAGATCAATGAGCCATTTTTGTCTTCCTCAAAGTCAAGCATTATGAAGTCCACTAGTATGATGAATTTATCTACCTTGATAAGCACATCTTTAATAATTCCATATGGTCCTTTAATTGAGTGGTCTACTATTACAAGAGTATGGAGGTAGGCTTTATTTCTCCCAATCCAAGTTTCTTGAAAAGAGACAAAGGCATCAAGTTAATTCTAGTTCCAAGATCATATAAATAATTAGGGAATTCTAAATCCCCTACAACACATGGGATTGTAAAACTCCCAGGATCTTTCAATTTAATAGGCATTTTGCTTGTGATAATTGAGCAATAATTTTTTGTTAGAGTCATGGTTTGCCCTTCATCCCATTTTCTTTTATTAGCTATGATGTCTTTTAGGAATTTTGCATATTAAGGCATTTGAGCTAAAGCCTTAGCAAAGGGAATGTTGATTTGTAACTTCTTGAATATTTCTAGAAACTTGGAAAACTATTGGTCCACTTATTGCTTTTTCAACCTTTATGCGAATGGCACCTTTGGTTTATATAGGGGAGGAGGAGGAGGATTTATGAAATGTTGATCTGATTCCTCTTATTGACTATCCCTTATATTATCATTCACCTCTTTTTCATCTTCCTTATCTTCTTGCTTCATCAATGGTGGTGCTAACTCCTTACCACATCACAAGATGATGACCTTCAGCTTCTCCTTTAGATTGGGCTCAGTGTTGCTTGGAAGATTTCCTTGATTTTTGATTATAAGTGCATTGCTAAGCTGCCCTACCTATACCTCCAAGTTGTGAATGGAAGTTGTGTGATTCTTTACAATTTGATTAATATTTGCTTCCATTCTTTATAGTTTCTCATATTGGATACCTATCTTGTTATTGAGAGCTTTTGTGAACTTGTCCATCTTTGATTCGAAGCTTGCTAGCCTATCTTGTGGTGGTTATTGAAATCTAGGTAGTCTTTATTACTTATTGAAGATGATTCCTCCACCCTGGATTGTATGTATTTGAGTTAGGGTTATTGCTTAACCTTCCTTGAAACTGATTTCCCACATAATTGACTTGCTCAACTTGATTTTCAGCTATAAGGTTGGTTATATAACAGTCATTGCTTGTGTGTCCCATCTGTCATAACCACTTCGAATTATTGCAACAGAGTTTGGAGTGACATTTAGAGCACTAAGTTACTTTGATAGAATAGTAACTTGTGCTTACAAAGACATCAACTGGCTTATAGCTAAAACTCCTTTGCTTGAGATGCTCTGTAGGCCACAAATAATTATTGGTTGCCATCTCTTTTAAAAGCTTAATTTCCCCCTCAATTGTCTTCCTCATCAATGATCCTTCAACTGCTGCATCAATGGTGCCCTTTGTGTGAGAATTGCACCTATTATTGAAAGTTTGGATTAATAATTCATTGAAAGATAATGATGTGGGTAGCTCTTTTAAAGTTTTTTATACCATTCCTATGCTTCGTCTAGTGATTCCCTTTCAAATTGATAGAAGTTTGTGATCTCTTTAATGATCCTTATAGTCTTTACTAGAAGAAAGTACTTCATAAGGAACGCTTGGATGAGTTGCTCCTAAGTAGTGATCGATCTCAATGGCAGTGAATTCAACCATGATTTTGCCTTATCATTCAAAGTGAAAGGGAATAGTCTAAGTCTCACTGCATCATCTGAAACTCTATTGTATATGAAGGTAGCACAAATTTCTAAGAAATTGGCTATATGAGCATTAGGGTCCTCATTAGTCAATATATAGAATTGCACACTTGATGGAAGCATTTGAAGGAAAGCAGGCTTGATCTCAAAATTATTTGCATTCACCCTTGGTCTAGCAATACCTTGTTGTGTGCCATTTAAGCCTGGTATAATGAATTCCAACAAAGTTCTTTGATTCCCTCTTTGATTCCCAAGTTGGTTCTCTTGTTAGTGTTGATTCCCATCTCTGATTTCTGTTGCATCTGCCATCTCAGCTGTTTCATTTTGTTTTGCCTTTTTGATCTCTCTTTCGTATTTGGTGAGCTTAGGTACACAAGGAATGAGGGCATGCTTCAATCTTTGGGTATTGGGTATACATCAAAATCAGCACCTATAAAATAAGAAATACTCAAAATAAAAGTTAACAAAGAAAATAAAACTTGCCTTAAATCAAACAAAATCAAATAGAATATGATGTTAAATCAATAGTGCTTAGCAACGGCACCAAAACTTATTAGAAAAAATCCACAAGTATATGAATTCCATAAGTAATATAGAGTGAGTAGGATTATTAGTCCCACGAGGACTATGTTTATCCACCTATTTCTTTTCTTTGTTTAAGGCTTAACAATTTAAAACTAAGAAAATTAGTCCTAATTCTTATACTAAACAAAACAACTAAATTTAATAATAGAAATTGTAAGAAAAAAATAATGAGATTTAATTGTCAGGAATTAATATCTATCTACACTCAATCAGTCAATTACCTATAATCTCTAAGTAGGGAATGATTCAGGGTATCCAATAGCATTGATTAAATTTCTCTCAATATCTAACCAAATAAACCAAAATTCAAGTTTTCTCAAAATAATTTAACCAATTCTCATTTCACTAAACTATTTGTTGATTACTTAAACTTGGCTTTAAGTGAACCCTAAGGATACCTAATTACTAATTATAATCTCTTATCAATTAGTAATTAAATAAGTATTTATAGGTCTATTGCATTACCATCTGTCAATGCATAACACAGATCAAATCACAACTTTGTTGGCCAAACAAAATTAAGCATTAAGCATAATAAATACCACATACCACATGAAATTAGATTTATAAATAATTGAAAGAAATTGTGCTTTAAAGCATTAATTCCCAACTAAAAAATTAGTTAAGCATAGTAGCAATAAAAACCAAGTACCAAGAAGAAGAAGAATTCATAAACACAAGTTTTGGAGGAAATAGGGAGTTTAGATCTCCTAATCTTCACTCCTTAAGCCTTCAATCTTGTTTTTCCTTGCTTCAATCTCTGTCTAGGTTTTTTTCTCATTTCCTACTGTTTCTAGTTGTCTTCAGCCTTCCCTTGACATCCTATTTATAATGGGATGCCACCTCCTTTTTCTAGTTAGGTAAGAAAATTTAGATTCTTATGTTAAAAATGTAAGATGATGCAAACAATCGATCACGGACGTGATGGATTCTAGCTTCCAAATTGATGCACCTTTCTTGACCACCGTCAGTTTTGCACTAGCCTTTTTTCACTCTTCATTCTTTCTTCACCTCTTTAAAGCTCTTTTAACCCTAAACAATCTTCAGAAACTTTCTCAAGTGCAAAATACAAAATATGAAATAAAATTAAACCAAAGCACACCTTAAATACAAGCAATTCTTAATGAAAACAACCTGAAAGCATTGATTCTAAATGCACACATCACTAATTTATTATATTGTATTATTCATAAGAAAAAAAAATGTAATATACCTTTGCTTGAAGTCATGGACATTTGGAATGTTTAGATTGATGAAAATTTTAGTTGTTGAAGAGCTATTAACTAACAAATCATCTGTAAGATAAATGAAAATGAACATTCAAAAACTTAAGTTTAAAATAAGTGAAAATGTGTTAGAATAAAAAATTTGTGTTAGAATAAAAAATTTAAGTTTAAAATTAATGAAAATGCATTTGAAGATAAATTTTGTTTTACCATTTGTGAACCCTTAATTTTGCACTCTCATCATCCAATCGCAGCTTTAACATGAGGTAAATTTAATGCGCTACAAGGAGCCATTACCGAGGTCCCTCTAGCTGGTTAGCAAGCAGGGGTTCAAGTGTAGAGCCCCCAAAAGAGAATTTCCATGTGGCATCCAAAATTTCCTAAACTCCATACCAACCAATCTGTTAAAAAAAAAAAAAAAAAGGTTGACACATCAGTTTCCATGCGGCAGCCCTGCGGTGCCACACTAAGTTTGTGCGGCATTGCAGGTTCAACTTGCAGCTTGCTGCGCTACTCTGGTGCGGTGTCGCACCCCTCTGGTGCAAGTGGTCCCCCTTATATGCAGAAAAATGTCCAAAATACTCCTCTAATCCAATTTTTAGCTCTTTCCTGCCCTAGCCCCCATTGTCTTTTCACTTTTCAATTCCTAAACTACCCTCACCCACTTTTCCTATAAATACCCCCCTCCAGTTTCCCATTTCCCACACACCAAAGTTGATATTGATTGCTATTTATCAACTTTTCTTTATCAACTTTTCTTCTTCTTCTTTTCCCTCCATCCACTCTCTAATTAATTAATTAATCATTTTAATTAATTAATGAATTTTCTCACACAAACCAAGTTGATTGATCATTTTAATTAACTAAAAATCTTTTCTTGATCACTCACAAGTTAATTAATTAATTAATCTTTTTAATTAATTTATTACCTTTTTTTAATTAAATCAAAAATCATTTTTACTCATCCACTATTCTAATTAATTAATTAATCATTTTAATTAATTAATTTACTCATCAACCATTTTCTTTAATCATTAATCAATCCAATCATCTGGTTTGATAAAATGGAACTTTGGTATGGCAAAACACTTTTTCCATCTCGTCCACCAAAATCCAAGGTATTTTTATCAATTCATTCTCCAAACCAAAAATCATTTTAATCAATCTGTAAACCCCTCCATTTAATCATGGAATGAACTACGTGGGTTTTGATCCCTATTCAATGGGGTACGAAGACAAATCCAAATTTTTTGAATTAAATTATTTTCCATTTTCTTAAATGTAATTAATTATCTTTTTTTTTTTTTGATATTTGTAAGGGAATATGTAGTCTTCCTAGAATCCTATAAGGGCTAGAGAAGGTATCCCATTCTTTATCAATGTAATTGTCTTAATTGGAATTAATGAGTGATTATGTGGTTCCCCTAAATCTTTAAGGATTAGGGAGAGCACTCTCATTGATTTGTGAATATTTATTGTTTCATCAATCTTCATGCATTCATTCATGCATTTTATCTGTAATTATCATCTTATAAATATCATTTGTGAAATTAAATTTTCAAGTCTAATTAAATTTAAGAGCCAAATTTAGATTATTTAAAACCAAAAACCTAGTCCCCAAACTCAACCTGGTTGAAGAGTAATGATTTTTACCCTTGGGCAAATTAATTAAAAATTAATAAATTGGAGTCAATTGGGTTTTTTCTTAATTTTTCATTTAAAAAAAAAATTAGGGTGGCGACTCCCAAAATCATTTTCAAAATCAACCAAATCTGAACCCGAGGGTTTCATTGTGAGACTAAAATCGAATGAGTATCCCAATTCCCTCTAGTGGATGGGGCCGGTGCTCGAGCGAGGCCTCATAGCTGGCAACTCCACTGGGGAGTGGTTGCCACCTTTTTTTTTTAAAAAGAAAAATAAGAGGATTACTATTTGGTTAAGGAAAAATTTTTCCAAAATAATATCCATTTGGCTCACTAAGTATAATTTGACTTTCATGCATCACTTTGTATAATAAAAGCTCCTTGCCTAACCTTAGTTTTAGAAAAACTTTTAGATGGTGAGTAGCATTGGCTCGACAACTCTCTTTGAGTATGTTGGGAGATAGTGAAAGCATTCCACCCCGCGATGAATCCTCAATCATTTTGGTGGTGTAATGAGCAATCAGTATCGTTGGACCCACGCGAGGCTCCTTACCTCACACGTGGTTAGGTATATCGATGCTCTAATGGGATAAGGACCCTTAATCAAATCACCCTTCAACCTTATGCATGTAGTTGCCTTAGCCTTGATCCTAAGTTCCATATACCATAATAATGGAGATATTTGTGCATATACCCATGAAACCTTTTTTGGCATACATTATGACATTGTCATGCATACATAATATGGGAAACTCAACAAGGTCAATTCGCAAAACCTTAAACCAGTGGTCCATTACCCTAAATACCCTATGCACTCACCTTGTCAACATGTAAATCTAGTGACTAATCTTGTGGAGGGAATCCTTTTCCCAACACACCTTCACATTCATGCCATTTTTCCTTCACAATTCTGTTTTCTTACCCATTTTTCTCTGTATTTTCTATTTTAAGATATTAATGGTCAACATCTCCAACTTTGACCAAGAGGTAATGAACACCTTTTTCAACAATCTCCTTAAGAAATAAGAGGAAACTTTTCAAGCCATGCTTGCCACTGCCCTTAAGACCCAAGCTGACACTTTCACCAATGCTTTTAATGCCCAGTCTGCCACCTTTACCAATGCCCTTAACTCCCAATGCCAGTCCATTGTCAATGGGGTCAAGAAAATGACCTGTGCCAACATCACTCCTCCTCTTACTCAGCCTACCTTTGCCTAAGCTAGAACTAGCCATGCCCTTACTTTCACTCCTCCTATTATTGATCTCATAGATAATAGGAAAGCACTTGAAACTCCAACCTCTCCCACCATGGACTTAAATGTAACCACTCCCTCTACCACTACAAATCCTTTTCAAAGTAGAGATTTCTCTAGCTTTCTTGAAGCTAAGAAATTGATGGAGAAAATTATGGCTATAGAGAGAACAATTAAGAACATAAAAAAGCATGAGGACATGATAGATGTTAACTCTTTAGCTCTCTTTCGAATGCACAGGTTCCTCCAAAATTTAAGATGCCAGTCATGGATAAGTTTAAAGGCACCACATGCCACAAAACTCACCTCAAGATGTATGTGGGCGCCATGAGACCCTTTGGCATGGATGCTGAGCTCTTTACTCAGTTATTCCAATAATCCTTGATTGGAGCTGCTGTTAAATGGTTGCTAGATCTAGACCAAAATCATAAGAAAACATAGGATGACATCTACAATGCTTTTGTTAAGCAATACCACTATAACATTGAGGTAGATGTCACCCGTTGAGATATGGAAACCACCAAGTTAGGTCAAAGAGAGTCCTTCACTGCGTTCCTTACAAGGTGGAGGGCAAAAGTAGCCCAAATGGTGAACCATCCATCTGAAGTAGAGCAAATTGACATCATTGTCAAGAATCTCCTCCTTTAATACCAAACGTATTTGCAAACACAGTACCCCCCTAACTTTAAAGATCTCATTGTCACTGCCAATAAGATAGAGGATTTGATCTAATCAAGACAAATCAAGGATGAATCCTCTAGTTTGAGATATCATAAAAATAATTACACCATTAATACCATCCAAAGAGAAGGGGAGGTAAACGTTGTGTCCTGTAACCATCTAGTGAAGTTAAAAAAAATAAAGACTTTTTCAGAGCTAAGCATGCCCATTAGCATCGTTTACAAGAAAGCCTTAGAGGCTAATTTGGTCAAGCCTTTAGAGCCAAGACCACCTTCCAACCCCTTGCCCAAGGGCTATAATGCTAACAAGCACTGTGATTATCATCAAGGGATAGGGCATAAAACTGATGCGTGCAAGGCTCTTAAGAATAAAATTCAAGACCTCGTTAACAGAGGAGACATTATTGCTCCCAGACCTAAAGTCTAGCACCACCATCAATCCTTTCTAAACCACCGAGACCATCTTAAGCTTCACTTGAAAATTGGCACTTTCAAAAGAATTTTGCACTACTGTGCCCCTATCCATGTCCTTTAAGTCTATATCTGAGTTGTTTGAGTTTGTGTATAAGTCATCTGAGTTAGAGTTTGCATCAGAGTCTTTTGAGTCTATTTTTGTTAAGTCTTTCTTTAAATTTGAGTCTATTAGGTCTTGCCCTTTGGAGTCTATTTTTTGTCTTCTAGGCTTATCCTTTAATGTACTCATGATGGGACTTTATTAATAATAAAAAGTTTAAACTTTCTAGTTTGCTTTAATTTTTTCTGATTCGTCTTTAAATGGGACATCTTAAAAAAAAAAAAGCCAACAAAAAAATGAAAAATACAAAAAAAATGATGAAAAAGGCAAAAGGATTAATTAATTATGGCAAAAAAAAAATCCAAAATCCCATACATTGCATTTGTATGGCAGTAGTGGAAAAGCTCATAGACTATTCTATACAAGACAAGATAGGGATGATCCAAGCATCGTAGTTCATGAGATCCCTACCTACACACATAAGAAACTTGTCAAAGAGAAGCTATGGAGAATGAAGACAGAATAGACTAAAAGATATCATGACCAATTGAATACAGTCAAGGAAAAGAGAATCGATACTCTGTATAAAATTCAAGGTTATCAACGGAGACTAGCCGAGCACTTCAATTAAAAGGTGAGAGAAAAGAGTTTGCAATTAGGAAGTCCAGTTCTAGGAGAAATCCAAGCCCCTATTCATGATCCAAGAGGAAGTTCAAACTAAACTGAGCTAGATAGTATATGCTTAAGAAGATCCTATATGATAGAGGCACCATCTTCACGAATATGGATGAAAGTGAATTCTCTTATCCTAGTAACTCAGATCAGCTGAAATGATACATCATCT
Organism: Reutealis trisperma; assembly: GCA_947687605.1. Lineage (NCBI taxonomy): Eukaryota > Viridiplantae > Streptophyta > Magnoliopsida > Malpighiales > Euphorbiaceae > Reutealis > Reutealis trisperma. The sequence continues at coordinate 133,904 of CANTUT010000519.1, read as the reverse complement.
GAAGATGACATCTGCATTTTATTTCTATTTTTCATGCATATGTAATCAGAATTAAGTGGATCTAATTCTCCCTAAAAGAAATAACTTACAAAAAAAATGATTGAAAGGGATACGTAAGCAGCCCCTCTTGGGTGCAATCTAAATTATAATACAAAATATTTTTTTTACCTCACATTCTCATTTTCTATATGCCTGATACATCATTCACTTAATTCTTTTGCCTACACAAAAAGAAAAAAAGAAGCAGAAAAGAATGCTCACTAAGCTAAAAACCCAGAAGGGCTTCTTATGCAGAAATTAGAGCAAAAATAAAAGATGTCTCATTTAATGATGATCAAATCTTGCAAAATACAAACCCATCATTATGATAAAAATGATAGCCTTTTCAATGTTGTAGTCCTGTCAACTTGCAATTATCTTAAACAAAAAGCAAAAAAAAAAAAAAAAAAAAAAGGTCATGTCTAAAATCATGGTCTAGCTAGTCCTCCTCCACCTTCTAAGATGCAAATTTCTCGTGTTCTCATCAGATTCAAAGTTTGCCACAATCTCCTCAAATGGGTACGCCCCTCCTTAAGTCTCTATAACCCCCTTTGTCACAGTAGTAGTAGTACTAGCAGAATCAAAATTGCTCCTGTAGTAGTATCAGAAACCCATTATTGAGTACTAGTAGTCATAAAACTACTCTAAAAAAATCCTTCTTTGTAGTTTAAAAATTGCGGTACCCCTTTAAGCCCTAACTATAACAGTCCTTCTCTAAACCACCACTATAATATCACTCTATTTTCTTATCATGGTCATAGTCTTCTTTGTCATTGTCGTCATAATTTGAGTCACTATTGCAACCTGTGGTGTCACTTTTCTAGTAGATCCCAAAGTCTCCTTCAAAGATCGAGTCACCCCTTTGTCTATGCTACAGTCTTCTTGCCACTAATAACTTCTCTTGCAGCCCATCCTTCCTCAATTGAGTTAACCTCAGTAGGGCAGCCTAGTGCTCTTACTCAACTGGCCAAACCATGTTTATCAACCACTTATCATACCTTTTTATGGTCCCAAGTGAAATCTCAAAATAAACAGAATGATAACTCCTCAGCTAGCCACCCCCTAATAGCTCTAGCAATGGGAGTTGTGATCTGCATAGACTCTAAGAAAGAAAAACTGGGGACACATCCTGAGTTTACCTTAAGACCCTTAACCCTTAGTGGGAGGCCATTCAAACCAAACCCAATAGGCAAACCATTCGACACTCATGGCCCTCAGTCATGAAGGATCTAATCCCTTACCATTGGTAGTGCTAAAAATATGTCCTTTAGGAGCAAGCTGCAAGCAACCATCCTATCTGGTCTCTAGCTGAGCATAATAAGGCATGTGCAGATTGAAAAGTAGGGGCCACCACCAGAAAATGATCTATCAGCCATATATGCAAAACAGCCCAAAATCAGACACTCACAAAACACCCCTAACAGAAAGGGTAAGAATAGACAAAATTTTTCATACTTGGTGAATAACTGGCAAGACAATTCATGTCTTTAAATCTCAAACAAAGCAATCAATAATCATCAGTGTCTCTACCAATATGGCTATAACCATAAAATGCCTCTGTTCCATCTGCCACTCTGACATCACCCTAATCAATAGACTTGTATCTGACTCTCAAACAGAAAATCAAGGCCCTCATGTTGAGCCTCTGCCCCTCTTCATATATCTCTATCACTGGGATCATGGAACTTCTCAATCACAGTGGTCAAATTCACTTGACCATCACCAACCATCACCTGGCTTGTGACATCCTGAGACAAGTCCAAAAAAATCTTAAAAAATCCAGGAGATGCCAAATTCTAAGCTCTAGTACCACCAAAGCTACTTTTGGATTGTAGTCAAGCTATAGTACTAAACTCTTTTGGAATAGACACAACTCCTCCTTAGAAGCACTAAATAGAAACCATAGGCCACCAAATCCCAAAACTTAAAGCAAGCCCTAAAAAAAATATCAATCCACTCGAACTCCTTATAATGCCAGTATGGCAATTATTCCATACCAACCCAAGTTGAGTTCCTTAACTTTGTCAAGTTTCTCAGTCCATAAATATATGGCTTCACGGAAGCAAAAGTCATATGAAAAATTGCATTCACAAAGCAAATGCATGAATTTACCCTCATGCATCTATGCGTCATCCATTATAGGCATCATCACTAATCATGTATGGTATAGAAGTTAAGCAAAAGGTCCATGAATTCTGAAACATGCATATATAAACAAGCATCATCTGTGCACTAGTATCTATGCAATCATTTGCAATCATGCACCATTATGCATAAGTTAAGCCAATAGCCTCATTGACATCTCCTAAAGTTGACCAGTACTTCCTTAAAGCTCACCGACGCCTCCTAAAGCTGACCAGTGTCTCTTCAAAGCTAAATGATACCTTTTCAGATCTAATCAATAACGTGTGACTTCTAAAGTCCCTTTACTATTGACAAGTTCCTTTGAGCCCTTTGAAAGGTCCAACCCCTCACATTTAGAAGCCTAAGTTTCTTTAGCACAAGCAAAATCTTGTTAGAATGTCTTGAGCCAACTCACCATAGATCGAGGCTCTTCCTTTACTGAAATTTTTTCAGAATCTATCGAGCCAACTAACTATAGGTTAAGGCTCTTCTCCTATTAAAATCTTTTTAGAATTTCTCAAACTGACTTGCCATAGGCCAAGGCTCTCCTCCTATCAAAATCTTTTTACTATCTCTCAAGCCGACTCGCCATAGGTCGAGCTCTTTTTTCAACAAATCCATCAACTCCACCCATAAATGTCTAGAAATAGTCACCTAGACATCCATATGGTTCTTTTTTCATCTCTTTTATCCAAATCCATCTACTCCACCCATAAATGTTTAGAAATGATTACTTAAACATCAATGTGGTTCCTTTTTCCATCTCTTTTGTCTAAATCTATCAATTTCACCTATAAATGTCTAGAAACGATTACCTAGACATCTATATGGCTCCACTTTTCACCTTTTTTTACCCAAATCATCTTTACCTTTAGCATTAAGGCCAGACAAATAGCTTTGATTGAGATTTACCCTAGATCATCTTTATCTCTAAAATTAAGGTCGGACAAATAGCCTTGATTGAGATTTATCCCAGATCATCTTTATCTCTAACATTAAGGTCGGACGAATAAACTTGATTGAAATTTACCAAACCTTTTTTAGCTCCAACATTAAGGCACATATAGCCTTGATTGAAATTCACCAAATCTTCTTTGTCCTCTAATGTTAAGGCCTAACATATAGCCTTAATTGAAATTCACCGAGACCATTCTCGCATCCAATGTCAAGGACGGACCGATAGCCATTGATAAAACCTCATTTATCTTATAGGGCCTCCTCCCAAAAGACCTGACAAGAACATACAAGCCAAGAGTCTAACATGGCACCTCTTTCCAATGTTCACTATCATCAGAATCACCTTTTGTTCAAAGCCAATTATGATGAGGGGACAACTGTGAACTCTTAATTTTGCACCCTTATTATCTAACTGTAGTCTTAGCACCTGTTAAATTTAATGTATTATGTGAAGCTGTTACATTGCTATGGGACATCCAAATTTCCTAAACTCTATACCAACCAATATATAAAAAAAAAAAAAATCCATCACGTCAGCTGCCACATAGCAGCCCTGCAGTGTTGTACTAGGTCTGTGCGGTACCGCAGGTTCAACTTGTGGCTTGCCGCACTACTCTGCCTGCGCAGCACTGCACCCCTCTAGTGTGGGTGGTCCCACTTCTGTGTGGAAAAATGTCCAAAATACCCTTCTAACCTAATTTTTAGCCCTTTCCAGCCCTACTCCTCATTGTCTTTTTACTTTTTCAATTCCTACTCTCACCCACTTTTCCTATAAATACCTCCCTCCATTCTCCCATTTCCCACACACCAAAATTGATATTGATTGCTATCTATCAACTTTTCTTCTTCTTCTCCCTCCATTCACTCTCTAATTAATTAATTAATCATTTTAATTAATTAATTAATTAGTTTCCTCACCTAAACCAAGTTAATTAATCTTTTAATTAACTAAAAATCTTTTCTTAATCACTCACAAGTTAATTAATTATTTAATCTTTTTAATTAATTAATTACCTTTTTTTAATTAAATAAAAAATCCTTTTTACTCATCGACTATTCTAATTAATTAATTAATCAATTTACTCATCAATCATTTTCTTTAATCATTAATCAATCTAATCGCCAAGTCTGATAAAACGGAACTTCAGTAAGGGAAAACACTTTTTCCATCTCGTCCACCAAAATCCAAGGTAATTTCATCAATTCATTCTCCAAACCAAAAACTATTTTAATCAATCTGTAAACCTCTCCACTTAATCATGGAATGAATTACGTGGGTTTTGATCCCCATTCAATGAAGTACATAGGTACATTTGCAAATTAAATCCAAACTTCAAATTCAATCTTCTGAATCAAATTTATTTTCCATTTTCTTAAATGTAATTAATTATCTTTTTTGATATTTGTAAGGGAATATGTGGTCTTCCTAGAATCCCATAAGGGCTAGAGAAGGCATCCCATTCTTTATTAATATAATTGTCTTAATTGGAATTAAGGAGTGATCATGTAGTTTCTTAAATCTTTAAGGATTAGAGGAAACACTCTCCTTAATTTGTGAATGTTTATTGTTTCATCAATCTTTGTGCATTTTATCTATAATTATCATCTTATAAATGTCATTCATGAAATCAAAATTTTAAGTCAAATTAAATTTAAGAGCCAAATTTAGATTATTTAAAACTAAAAACCTAGTTCTCAAACTTAACTTGGTTTGAAGAGTAGTGATTTTTATCCTTGGGCAAATTAATTAAAAATAAATAAATTGAAGTCAATTGGTTTTTTTTTTCTTAATTTTTTCATTTAAAAATAAATTAGGGTGGTGACTCTCAAAATCATTTTCAAAATCAACCAAATCCGAACCTGAGGGTTTCATCGTGAGACTAAACCTGAATGATCATCCCAATTCTCTCTAGTGGATCTGGCCGGTGCTTGAGTGAGGCCTCACACAATTAAATTTCTTAGCAATCATGGACAAAAAAAGTGACAACAATAGCACCACTTGATTTTTGAGCAAAAACATCATCCTCAAGAAATTTAATAGCAATTTTATCCTAAAGTGTTAAATTTAGTTTTTTGTAGCGAAAAAAATAGTGTGCTTTTTAGTAATGAACCAAGTGAAAAGTAAATAAATAAATATGTAAAATATTTGAAGTCACAAATACCTATTGTTTTTTAATTGCAAATTACATGCTTTTGCTATTCCCATAACATTGATTTCTTTAACACCCCCAACTGATATTAACTGGCTTATAACATCTGTGGGAAAAAAATTATTATGTGAATAATATTGCATAATAAAAAAAATTTAGAAATGTAATTGAAACATACCTAAGAGGAATGTCTTGTTGCCTGCTCTTGATTTATCATCACCAAAACTATTATTGACTTAAGTTGTTTCAAAACTTAGTTAATATCTATTTTGATCTTGTTAATCAAATTAAAGTTATCTAATATGTGTATTAAGTGTTTATTTTGCAGATAAAATATATTAAAAAGGATGGAAATTCAAAACATCTAAAATTGTCTTAAGTTAAGAAATTGGCCTTTAAATCGGGAGCAAGACAGAAGAATCATGACTGCGACCCCACATCATTGTGACCAAGACCTAGGGCGTGATAAGGGAATTGCAACCATGATTAAGTAGTCGCAACTGTGAGTTTCATCAAAGAACTCCTAGCTCCAATAGGGTAGTAGAACTGCCAATGAGAAAGTGTTATATATTAACTAGCTATTAGGATATTTGAACATCACAATTGAGAAATATTCAACTCGAGCATGAAAAGGTGGTTGCGACTATGAAAAAGGCATAGCGACTATAACTTCACTTTGATAGTGCAATTAATATAGATTCACTGGCTATTATAAAGGGATCTGGTGATATCTATTTGTAACAACCCTTTGGAAAGAGAAATCTATAAATACCCCCTTTAAAGGGCCTCATAGCAAGCTTGAACAAATTGATTATTACTAAACCCTTGTAGTTTGATTTTTAAGCCTTTACTCTTTGTAAAACACACCTTGTGTATTAACTTTTATTTAACAACATTAATTTAATACAAAGTATTGAAGAATTTATTACATATTTGGTAATTATTAAAGAAAATAAAACTATTAATACATATGAAGTTACAAACTTAATAATTATAATTTTTATTACAAGTTTTCCGAGAGTGATCTTGAAACTTGTCTTCCCTTTATTCTTGAAACTTATCGTCTCTTTATTTTCCTCAAATTGAAAATAAATCCTGCAATAACGAACTGACAAAGAAATTTTCTAACACAAATACAATTTTCTTTTATCAAAATTAAAGTAGATATTAAAAGGTATGAGATTTTATATATGTATAAATTATATATTTTAAAAAGATGGGCTCTAGTTATTAAGATTTCAAAAATTTCTTAATGAGCAACTTAAATCTTGGCACAACGATATTAAAAGCTAAATAAGCTGATCCGAAATCCAAAATTAGCTACCACAATTATTTTAGACTTGAAAATAAAAATTTTTATTGAGATGATTTTAGATAAAAAAAAATTGATTTTTGGAAATAATATTTTATAGTGATTTTAGAAAAATACTAGTAATCTAAGATCGAATTGGATCAAGCTATTTATCTTAAAATTGGCATGCCTTGAATTACACCGCTTCCACTTAAGAATTTTGTTTGTATGGGTCCGGTTTTCATCATCGCCCAAAACATAGAAAAGAAAATTTAAGAAGAATTCCATAAAAATAACCTATTGAAAATAAGAAAAGATATTATTATTATTTTTAAAAAAGGAAATGATCAGGATATTATTTTCAGAAATCACGAAGGAGTAGCTTTCATTGTGGCAATATGATCATTAAATTAAAATTTCAAAATTACAATTACCAATTAGCTATGATTTACCAATTTTACTTTGTAAAAAATCAAACAAAATAAAATAATTACTTGATTAAAAGCCTAATTAATTCATTAAGCTTATTTTATTATTTTCAAAAAAAATTGCCACAATTTAAATCGCTTCAACTTAGAAAAATTATGTATTTAATATATTTATCATGATAGCATTTTATTTAAAACAACCATTTTAATATACTTTATTTTGTATTTATAAAAAACGAAATGAAATATGGTGGTTTAATTTTAAGCCCAAATCAAAAAAAGAAAATTTCAATTTACTAAATTAAACATCAAAAAGAATTCAATTTCATTTTTAGAAAAATAATTTTTACAGGTCCTTCCCCTTTTTGTATGGCACTCTGTTCCAAAAAAGGAAAATTTGTTACATTGAGAGGAATCCACGATAGGACATGGTACTCCATTCCCCTACCGTTCAATGGACTCCATTCGATGGACCAAACACCCGAAATATAATATAACTATATAATTAAAAATCCATTAATTTTTGTTACATTATAGTGCTGTAAAGATGAAAATTAAAGTGCAATAAAAGAGAAAATTAAAGATAAAAGTATCTAAAAGTTCCTAATTTCAATTTGTCAACTAGAGAAAACAGATTAATATCAACTATGATAAAGAAATTAGCCATACCCATGTTCTTGCATCTTCTGAATATGAATTCAGACTCAGACAATTAATCCTAACAAATCATAAACAAGAACCCGATTTCTAGTCACAAACTAAAAGCATATCCATAACAGAGTAACATTAAGGAAATCATACCCAAATTTGAATACAAAACGATTACAACTCCATGAAAAACAAAACCAAGAACTAAAATTAATCCAACAACTCAACAAAAAATCATGGCAATAATACTAGGCCCGACTATCATTGCTCGAGACAGATTCAAAGAGGAACCAAAATATAGGATCACAATACCCATCAACTGAATTATACCCAATAATCAAATCATCAAATAACCAAAACCCTACAAACAGCAAAATAAGTTACAGAAACATAAGAATCTGAGAAAATTTCCCAAGACCAATAGAGCACTAATGGCCATAACCATAATCCAAATAGCATAAATAATGCAAAATTTGGATTAAATCATATAGTAAATTAAATCATATAGAAAACCTATTTTAGACCATCAAAAATTCAAGTTTAAATAGACCTAGACAACCACACAATCCTATAAAACCCATGACCAAATCAAACGAATCAAAAGGAAAACAGGGAAAAGAATAAACTTACACAATGTTTTAAGCAAACCTAGAATCAAGCACCAAAAGCCAAAGATTCATTGGAATTGTCAGACACCAAAGAAACACCAGACTCGATTCTCATTTTTGAACCAAAGACCAAGCTCAAAAATGAGTATGTGACTTGATGTGCTGGAATTTTACATTAATATTGCTATTGTTTTACCCCTAATTTAGAGGCATTTTAGTGTAAATTTAGATTAAATCATCAAAAATTCTATTTATTTGATTAATTTATGATTTTTGATGTGTATTATAGATTTTGCAGGTTTTAGATCTTAATTGAAGTGAAAAATAGAGGAAAAGAATTGAAGAAAATATCAAAGCAAAATTCTAAGTTGAAATCTATCAACCCAGTTTGCACAACCTGAAATGCACAAGCCCTATGCAATCACTGCAGAATCTATTACGATTTTTATTAAAATAAATAGAGCTAATATGGATTAAATCTTAACCAATCCTCTTTTAAATTACTAGGATCCACCCTAAATTAGGGGGATCAGATAAGGAAAAGAAAATAGGAGTTTTAAATAGGAAGTAAGGGTAAATCAAGGAGAGAATTGAGCTTGACAGATTTGGGGGCAAGAGAATTGTGTTTTCTGAAAAGGGCGAGAAATAGAGGATAGCAGTAGAGGAAGAGGAGGGACAGTTGGGATTTTGAGGCTAAAAGATTGTGATTTCAACCTTGAAGATTCCATAATTTCCATCTCTTATAAGTTTTCTAAACCTTATTTCATTATTCCTTTAGTTTTATTGAATTTATGGATTGTTATTGGATTTATTCAATTTGTTCTTTCATTGAATTAATTATGAGTAGCTAAATCAAATTTTGTAGGGTTTAGATGGATTTTGGTTGATTGTTATTGAATTCATATACACTTATCATTTATTCATTCATATTGAATTAAATTGTTTTTCTTGTGCTTTAAGTGTATGATTGATTGGCCACCTTTTACACAATCTAAGGTGTTGTATGAAGTAGTGAAAGTGGAAGTATAATATTAGTTTATGGGAAGAACAAACTTAGGATTAATGCTTTATAGACATATAGGTATTGCCTAAGTGGTGAATTGTTTAGTTTTCCATTGCACTTAATGAGTTTAATCTAATTTATTGCAACCATGATAGTAGGTGTAAGATTATAATTAAATATTGATAATCTACCTTGAAAAAGGATTTTATTTAATTAAGGGAAAACCACCTTTAATTTCAATTTATTGGAATAATTGCATAAGTGTGTATGAATCATTAGCATGAAAACCAATTGATATCTAAACCCTAGGTCTTTCTTTCATTGAATTAAATCTTAGTTAATTTGCTTGATTTATTTTTGTTAGTTTAGTTTTAAATCAATTTCATTAGTTAATTAAAATTCACATACTCTATTATTTTTTTTCATAGATTAACTATTAGAAAATTTAGACAACTTTGGTAATCAATTCATTTCCCTGTGGGATCGACAACTCTTTACTCATTAAAACTATTTGCTATACCCATACACTTGCGGTGCAAAAAGTGCGAACAAGTTTTTGGCACTGTTGCTAGAGAAATAGTGTTTGATATCAAAGTTAATAAAATTTCTAGTAGTTTAATCAATTTTTATTTAATTGTTTGTTGTGTTTGTTGTTATTACAGGTGCTTCACAATTTTATTATAAGAAACAAAGGTGCTGAACTAGTCCCCTTTAATCCTAAGATAGAGAAGACCTGTAGAGCTAGCAACAAAAGAAGGAAGGAGAGGCTAATTTAAGAAAGATTAGGAGAGCCTAGTCTTGGGGTTGAAGAAGAGATTATAGAAGAAGAAACTGAGCAAGAGTTCTTGCTTGGTTGGGCCAAAGAAGAGCATATTGACTAAGAAAACCCAGAGGTACAAGAGCCAATACCAATGGGTGATAATAGAAATCAACCTTTGCGAGCATATGCCCTTCCAAATGCTCAAGGGATTCGAGCTCCAATTGAGAGACCAGTTGTGGAAGCAAATAATTTTGAGTTGAAACCAGCTCTAATTCAAATGATTCAGCAGTCAAGATTTGAAGGAGCCGAGCATGAGGATCCCAATGTTCATTTAGCTAAGTTCCTTGAGATATGTGACACTATCAAGCTTAATGGGGTTTCTGAAGATGCAATCAGGCTGCATCTATTTCCTTTCTCTCTCAAAGGAAATGCAAAGTCGTGGTATAGAAGTCTAGAAGCGGGGTCCATTACTACTCAGGCAGAGATGACAAGAAAATTCCTAGCCAAGTACTTTCCACTAAGGAAGACAGTTAGATTGAGGCATGACATCACTAGCTTTATGATGCAGGATGGGGAATCTCTCTATGAAGCATGGGAGAGATTTAAAGAGTTAAAGCGAAGATGTCCACACCACGATCTACCATATTAGCTTATTGTTCAAACATTTTATAATGGATTATTTGCTTCCATTAAATGTCACATTGATGTGGCTGCAGATGGTGCTTTAATGGACAAAAATGTTGATGATGCTATTCAATTATTGAAAAGTATGGCAGCCAACAATTATCACTGGTCTAGTGATAAAAAGAGTCAAAAGAAGGTAGCTGGAATTCATGAGGTTGATGCTATTACCATGCTCAATGCCAAGGTTGATATGATTGCTAAGAAGTTAGAAGCTATGCCAATCCATTCCCATATAACTCAAGTGATGAGCTGTGATTTTTGTGGTGGAGGACATGTTAGCATGGAGTGTTGTCATAGCGAACAAATGAACTATGTGTCAAACCAAAACCAAAGACCCCCTTACAACCCTTTCTCTAATACCTATAATCCAGGTTTGAGAAACTATCCAAACCTTTCATAGGGAAATTTGGGTAACTAAGGCTCAAGTTTTAATAACCAATGCGGAAACACTTTAGACCAACAGAAACCCTATCAACCACCATTCCATCAAAGAAACCAACCAAGCCACCAAACCCAAGGACCTAAGTCATCCTTAGAGTCAACCTTAGAGAAGTTCATTAACGTGACAACCGAGAGGTTTGAAAGGATAGACAAGCAGCATGATAAGTTGAAAGCAAGACTTAATGCTAGAATTGATCAGCTCATCACTCAAAACAAGAATATTGAAATTCAAATTGGTCAACTAGCTAGTTCTTTTAAGTGGAAGAGAAAAAGGAGCTCTACCTAGTAAAACTAAAAACAATCTACGTGGTTATTGCAAGGCAATCACTTTAAAAAGTGGGAAGCAACTTGAAGAACTTCCACTAAAGAAAAGGGCTACAACCATTGAAAAGGAAGGGGAACCCAAGGAGGATGAAGTCATGGAAACTCATCCACAATATGATGGAGAGAAGGCTAAGGATAAAGTGGTTAAAGAGTCACCAAGAGACAAAGAGGAAGGGAATAAGGTGTTGCCTAACCCTTATGTTCCCCCAGTGCCATTTCCCCAAAGGTTAATGAAGAGCAAGTTAAATCAACAGTACGAGAAGTTCCTTGGAATCTTCAAGTAACTACACATCAACATCCACTTTGCAGAGGCTTCGGCACAAATGCCAACCTATGTAAAATTTCTTAAGGAGTTGCTATCAAATAAGAGAAGCTTGGAAGAGCATACTACAGTTGCTTTAACAGAAGAGTAGTGCCATTATTCAAAAGAAGTTGCCTGAAAAGTTGAAGGAGCCTAGAAGCTTCTCTATACCATATAAGATTGGCACTCTAGATATTGCAAAAGCTTTATGTGATCTTAGGGCGAGTGTGAGTCTGATGCCCCTCTCCATTTGCAAGAAATTAAGATTATATCAGCTGATAAAGACTAAAATTACTCTACAATTGGCTACCATTCTGTAAAATATCCAGTGGGGATTATTGAAAATGTGCTTGTGAAAGTGGGAAAATTTTACATCCCTGTGGATTTCATAGTTTTGGATATGGAGGAGGACATTAAGATTCCCATCATCTTGGGAAGACCTTTCTTAGCTACAACAGGTGCTTTGATAGATGTCAAAGAAGGCAAGCTCACTCTTAGAGTTGCTGATGAGGAGATTGTCTTTAATCTTGCAAAGGCTGCTGAATATCCACTTTTTACTGATAGTTGTTATCGAGTTGATATTCTTGAAGAGGTGGTTCAAGCTATGTTCAATGAAAATTGCTTGGAAGATCCCTTGGAGAGTTGCCTTATACAAGGAGTTGACTATGAAGCTGAAAACGTGGAAGTTGCAGCTTGGGTACAAGTTTTGGATGCTCAATAGAGGGTGCCATATCACCGAAGGCATTAATTTGAAGAATTGCAAAAAGGGAATCCATTGCCAAAACCTTCTATTGAGGAGCCTTTTACACTTCAGCTGAAACCTCTTCCAACTCACTTAAGGTACGCATTTCTTAGCCTTAATGAAACCCTACCTGTGATTGTTAGTGCTTACTTGACTTCATCTAAATTAGAAAGAACTTTGAATGTGATTAAAGGCAGAATTAGAGCAATTGGGTGGAGTATTGCTGATATAAATGGAATTAGTCCTATGATTTGAACACATAAAATTTATATGGAAAATGATTATAAACCTGTGATAGAAAATCAAAGGAGAATAAGCCCTAAGATGAAAGAGGTTGTTAGGGCTGAAGTAATAAAATTGTTAGAAGCAAGTATCATATATCCAATTTCATATGGTCTTTGGGTTAGTCCAGTCCAGGTAGTGCTGAAAAAAAAAGGCATTATAGTGGTTCAAAATGAAAATAATGAGCTTATTCCTACTGGGATTGTTATCGGGTGGTGTGTGTGCATTGATTATAGGAAATTAAATAATGCTACGTGAAAGGATCATTTTCCTTTGCCATTTATAGACCAAATGCTTGAAAAGGTTGCAGGTAATTCATATTTTTTTCTTTTGGATGGTTATTCCGGTTATTTTCAAATTCCAATAGCACTGGAAGATCAGGAAAAAATTACATTTACATGTCCTTATAGCACATTTGCTCAGAGGCACATGCCCTTCGGGCTATGCAATGCACCTGCAACCTTTCAGCATTGTATGATGGTAATTTTCTCTGATTTTGTTGAAAAAATAATGGAGGTCTTCATGGACGATTTCACTGTTTATGGTAATTCGTTTGATGATTGTTTGGATAACTTGTCTAGAGTTTTGCAGAGATGTGAGGAAACTAATTTAGTTCTAAATTGGGAGAAGTGCCATTTTATGGTACATGAAGGCATTATTCTAGGCCATAAAGTTTCTAAGGTAGGAATCGAAGTGGATCAAGCAAAGGTTGAAGTCATCCAAAAGATGCCACCTCCAACATCTATGAAGGGAGTGAGGAGTTTTCTTGGCCATGCAGGGTTCTATTGCCGTTTTATCAAAGACTTCTCCAAAATCTCAAAACCATTGTGTGAATTGTTGAGTAAAGATGCTATTTTTAATTTTGATGATGCTTGTTTGAGTGCTTTCAACAGGTTGAAAGAAGCTTTGACATCTGCTCCTATTATGCAACCTCTGGATTGAGTTTACCATTTATCTTGATGTGTGACGCGAGTGACCATGCATTGGGAGTTGTTTTGTGTTAGAAAAAGGACAAGAAGCTGCATATCATTTACTATACAAGCAAGACACTGGATGCCACTCAAGTTAATTATGCCACAACAGAGAAGGAGATGCTCGCCATTGTGTTTGCTTTAGACAAGTTCAAGGTTTATTTGATTCGATCTAAAGTCATTGTCTATACTGATCATGCTGCTATTCGGTATTTGGTTTCAAAGAAGGATGCCAAACCAAGACTAATTAGATGGGTGCTCTTATTACAAGAGTTTGATATGGAGATCAAGGATAAAAAGGGTACTAAAAATGTAGTGGCAGATCATGTTTCTCATTTAGAACATGGGAATAATGACTCCATTCAAATCAATGACTATTTTCCATCCGAGCAGCTATATGGAGTCTTCCAAACTCTTCCATGGTACACTGACTTTGTAAACTTTTTGGTGAGTGGGATCCTTCCACCTGATTTTAATTATCACCAAAGGAAGAAGTTTCTCTCTGATGTAAAGCATTATTTTTGGGAAGAGCCATTGTTGTTTAAATTTTATGAAGATGGGATGATTCAAAGGTGTGTCCCTGATGATGAGATTATTAGCATCCTAAAGCATTGTCACATGAAAGAAAGTGGAGGTCATGCTAGTTCATCAAAAACAGTTGCTAAGGTTTGGCAATTGGGTTTTTACCGGCCAACCATGTATAGGGATGCCAGGAATTTTGTAACTTCTTGTGATCGTTGTCAATGTACAGCCAATATTTCAAGAAGAGATTAAATGCTTCTTTCCACTATCCTTGAAGTGGAATTATTTGACATGTGGGGAATAGACTTCATGGGACCATTTCCATTATCTTACAACAACCAATACATTATTGTAGCTATTGACTATGAATCAAAATGGGTTGAGGCTATGGTTAGCCCAACAAATGATGCAAATTTAGTGATTCGGTTTGTTAAAAAGTATATTCTCACTAGGTTTGGAACCTTAAGGGCGATAATTAGCGATGGGGGATCTCATTTCTGTAACAAAATTTTTTAGAAGCTCCTTAAGAGGCATGAGGTCCATCATAAGGTAGCCACACCATACCACCTTCAAACTAGTGGCCAAGTGGAAATCTCTAACAGAGAATTGAAATCCATCCTAGAGAAGACAGTAAGAAGTTCAAGGAAAGATTGGGCTCACAAGCTTGATGATGCATTATGGGCCTACTGTACAACTTATAAGACACCACTTGGCATGTCACCATTCTATCTTGTATTTAGTAAAGCATGCCATCTCCCTGTGGAGATAGAGCATAAAGCTTTATAGGCAATCAAGAAGCTAAATATGGATTTAAAAGTAGCAGGAAAGAAGCGGCTATTAGAGATAAGTGAACTTGAGGAATTGAGGCTTCAAGCATATGAAAATTCAAGGATTTATAAAGAAAAGAAAAAGTTATAGATGACAAGCACATTGTCAAGAAGGAATTCAAAGAATGGCAGCAAGTAGTACTTTATAATTCAAGGCTTAAACTCTTTCCGGGTAAGCTAAAGTCTAGATAGTCTGGACCATTCCGAATTTTGAAGGTATATCCATAAGAAGCCATAGAACTTCAAGATGATAATGGGAGTGCTTTCAAGGTAAATGGACAATGATTGAAGCCTTACATCATAGGAGAGGTACTTGAAAAGGGAGTGTTGTGTATTCTCACCAACACTCCCTAAATTTTGAGGTAACGTACAAAATGTCCAGCTAAAAAGACATTAAAAAAGCGCTACTTAGGGGGCAACCCAAGCTTTCCCTTTTGTTTCTTTGCTTTAAAAAAAATGATGTGTGCACGTTTAATTATATGTTTAGTTATGTGTTTAATTTTTGTCTTCAAGTAATATTTTTGTAGTTCATAGATGATGAGGAGATTGGGAAGCAAGGAATTTCAAATTTTGCAAGGAGATGGGAGTACACTCGAACTCATTTACCTGTTTCTTGAGTTTTGATTATGAATTGGATGGATATTGATTGCTTGGTTGGTGAAAATTTGGTCGTTTTGTGCATAAATGATTGTAAATGGGGGTTATGTGTGCATCAAATGCATATATGTTTTGATTGTGTCAATAGGTTATAGAGTTAGAGTGTGTAAAATTGAGAATTTTCAGTTTGGGTGTTGATGTTTCAGGTTTCACTATTTTTCCATACTGCACAACCTAATATGCACAACCCTTGTGCTAAAATTTTTGATTTTGTATCTCTGGTGAATTTTGGGAAAATGGTGCACAACTTGAAATGCACAACCTTGTGCAGAAATTTTCAGTGCTGTCTGTTTTGTGAATTTTGGGAAAAATAGTGCACAGGCTGAAATGCACAACCATTATACCAAAATTCTTGTTTCTGTAACTTTGTTACACATTTATGAGCTAATACACATAATAAATGGAGAGGAGGACCCACTTATTTTTATTAAAAAATAAAAAAATTAATTTTAAATGCTGATTTCTTTTTTTTCTTCTTTCCTTCTTACTTTCCCTTATATATATATTTTTTATTTCATTCTATTTTTTTTCCTTCTCTCATTTTCTTGTTTTTTTTTCCTTGATTTCTTTACTTTTTACTTTATATTTTCCTTGTCCTTTCTTTTTTTTTTTTTGTTCATTTTCTCCCTCTCCTAAAGCACCCTAGCCGCCGCCACCAGAACCACCACCAACAACCCAATGCAGACTTGTTACCATCTTGTTGGTTGTTCCTCCATCTGTAACCCAACCACTAACCAACCACCCAACACAAAACTGTGCCAATTTCTCCTCTTTATCTCACTGGCTGTTCCTCTCTGTTTACCCAAATCATAACCCCTCCTTGTTTACCCGAATCGCAACCCATTAACCCAATCACACAGACTTGTGCTCCATGTCCATTGATTTCCAATTGCCACACATCATCATATGAATGGCATCTAAGGTTTATAAGAGGAAAAAGACAGCAAGCTCTTCCTCATATAAGCCTATACAGCATACTCACCGTTCCACGATTCCTCCGGTAATATCCCCTTTTCCAATTTTTTTGACCTTCAACAGTCATGATGATTCTCAGTTTGAAAGGTATGCCGTTCTTCGCACAAAAAAATTTATCCTACTGTTTATCTACATACTCGAACTATGAATTATTTAAAATGGACGAGAAAATTTTGGGCAAGGTTGGAAGTTACTGGGGTGGATAAATTTTTTAGAATAAAGGAACCTACGTATACTGCTGTGACTTTGGAGTTCTTGAGTTCTTTTAAATTTCATAAAATACACCCTCCAAATATAAGTTTTATGTTGGCAATGTGAATCGGATGTTGTTGTTAAGGGAGTTAGGACCAATTCTCAGTTATGCTAGTTCCCAAGGCAAGTATTTCTCTCCGAATTATAATGCTGAAACTTTTTAGGAAGAATTGGGTGGCACAGGGATTTATGTACCTTGGTCTTCTAAAGTGACTGCCATAAAGGATGTTATACTTCGATATATTCATCAAGTAGTGGCTGGCTCACTCTTAGGTAGAAAAATCATAATATGTTGGGTCAGTTGGATTTGTACTTTCTGTGGTGTCTTAAATATAATTGGGAATTTGATGTTACTTGGCATTTTGCAGAAAGGTTTGAAGATGCTGCCAAAAAGCTTGAGGGTGCCATAGTGGTTGGCGGGTATATCACTTACATTGCCAAGCATCTCAGGTACCTAGACCCAAAGACTACAACACTTCCACTGGTCACAAGAAAGATGTTTGTTGATTTGGATACTTTGGATGCAATGGGTCTTGTTAAGAAACTTCCAGGACAAGGAGGAAAGCGCTACCAACCATTGTATGAAGTCGATGGACAAGACCCGCCGGACTGTCCACTTATACCAGACTCGGATGAAGGGGCTGAGTTTTCTTTTGGGTCATTCCAAAAATTCCAAAGGGAAGTCCATAATCGACTTGCAGCTCTTGAGAATAGGCAAGATACAATGGACAATCTTTTCAATCAGTTGCAGGGCCAACTTCAGCACATGAATGTTAAACTCGATTCCTACCTTGCGAGTAAATAACCCCATACTCACCAATCCCATTCCACACTTTTTCCTTCTTCTCCATGACCTACTCTTTAGTGGTTACCCCTCTCTCAATTTTGTTTTGTGTTTTGGATATTTGTGGACATTGAGGATACTGTCCAATTTTGAGTTTGGGGGAGTAAGTAGTTTGTTTTTTATGTCGTGTTAGTTTGTTTAGTTATTTGATGTTTTAGTTTGTTATTAGTAGTGAGTGTAGTTTGGCTTTTATTATTAGTGTTTGCCTTAATTGCACTTGTTTTAATTTATTTTGTTTTTATTTTTAGTTTGTTATTTTATTTTATTTTATTTTATTTATAGTTGTTTCTTTTTCTTTTCTTTTCTTATTGGTGTTTAATTGTGAATGAAATTGAGCAAATGTGATTTTGAGGATTACTAGTTGATTATTGATGGTGAATAATTGATGAATTGATGATTTTATTGATGAGACTAAATAGAGGCCAAGGATGGGCTATGGTTGATTTTGATAGAGAATTATAGAAGTGTTATAGGTTTTAGTGGTTTTTGTGTTAATTTACTATTCTAAAATCATATTTAGACTTGTTTGCACTTGTATTTTTTTTGCTTGGATATTGAGAATGCTAATTTAGAGAGGGCTTATGCAACTATTCCATCTTTATGTTACCTCGTCCATCTTAAAACATAGCATCCAATCTATTAAGGCGAAATATGAATCCACTTTTGAGAAAGGAAATGATAAAGGCATTTTTGTGTAGCCAATCTCATATATCCACCTTTTGTGTTAAAAATTTTCCTTAGTTATCCCATTTGAGCCTTTAAATTTCTTTTAGCTTTAGTTTTCTTTCAAAAATTTTGACCAAATTCTTCCTACCTTTATTGTGTATGAGAATGATTGTTGAGTTTAATGCATTTGAGTAGTTTTGATTAGTGGAATTGCACATAACATGGAATTATAAGCTGACGTGGTGTTTAGCGTATTCTGGAGCATTCTATGAGTTGAAAAAAAATGAAAAAAAAAACAGCATAAAATAAATAAAGTGATAGTTTGTATTGAGTTTGGGTGAAAATATTAGTTATACAAATTCATGATACATTGAAATGTAGTTTCCCCAAGTTGTGAAATGACAATTGTTATTCAAGTTAAGAAAGAAAAAAAAAGTTGAATATTGTCCAAGCTCAATGCAATATTTGCAAGACTCAAGGAATGGTTTGGGAATTGTTGTGCAAATAGTGTTAGTTAGTAGCTACTCAAATTTATTAGCTTGATAATTATTCTCAATTTTGTGTATGTTGGCCTTTTTCTTGTGAATCCCCTACTTGTTAAGACCCCATTACAAGCCAATAAAAGACCTTTTGATTCTTTTAAGATTGTGGGTTCCATTAGTAGAGATGAATTGTTTGATTATGCCTATAAGATGGATGCAGCCTTGAAAATAATTTTAGAGGTTTATATCGATGAAATTGAGTGTATATGCCTATCTGAAATGCAATAATATCGTTGTTTTAATTTATGTTTAATCAATGTCTTCATGTGATTGAGGGGTAGTTAAATTTGAACATTTTATGCTCTGCCTGTGATCCTTCTGTTTTTCTCAAAGTTAAGTCCAATATCTTAAGGTCATTCTAATATGTCTAGTCAATTCAATTGTTATTTCACCATTCGAATTAGAATTTCTTTTGCTTGGGGACAAGCAAAACTCTGAGTTTGGGGGAGTTTGATGTGTTAAAATTTTACATTAATATTGCTATTATTTTACCCCTAATTTAGAGGCATTTTAATGCAAATTTAGATTGAATCCTCAAAAATTCTATTTATTTGATTAATTTATGATTTTTGATGTGTTTTATAGATTTTGCAGGTTTTAGATCTTAATTGAAGTGAAAAATAGAGGAAAAGAATTAAAGACAAGATCAAAGCAAAATTCTAAGCTAAAATTTATCAACCCAATTTGCACAACCTGAAATGCACAAGCCCTGTATAACCACTGCAGAATCTATTATGATTTTTATTAAAATAAATGGAGTGGATGTGGATTAAATCTTAACCAAGCCTCTTTTAAATTTCTGGGACCCACCCAAAATTAGAGGGATCAGATAAGGAAAAGAAAAGGGGAGTTTTAAAGAGGAAATAAGGGTAAATCAAGGAGAGAATTGGGCTTGACAGATTTGGGGGCAAGAGAATTGCTTTTTCTAAAGAGGGCGAGAAACAGAGGACAACAGCAGAGGAAGAGGAGGGATAGCTGGGATTTTGAGGCTGGAAGATTGTGATTTCAACCTTGAAGATTCCAAAATTTCCATCTCCTAGAAGTTTTCTAAACCTTATTTCATTATTCCTTTAGTTTTATTGAATTTATGCATTGTTATTGGATTTATTCAATTTGTCCTTTCATTGAATTAATTATGAGTAGCTAAATCAATTTTTGTAGGGTTTAGATGGATTTTGGTTGATTGTTATTGAATTCATATACACTTATCATTTATTCATTCATATTGAATAAATTGTTTTTCTTGTACTTTAAGTGTATGATTGATTGGCCACCTATTACACAATCTAAGGTGTTGTATGAAGTAGCAAAAGTGGAAGTACAACATTAGTTTATGGGAAGAACAAACTTAGGATTAATGCTTTATAGACATATGGGTATTGCCTAGGTGGTGAATTGTTTAGTTTTCCATTGTGCTTAATGAGTTTAATCTAATTTCTTGCAACCATGACAGTAGGTGTAAGATTAGAATTAAATATTGATAATCTACCTCGAAAGAGGATTTTATTTAATTAAGGGAAAATCACCTTTAATTTCAATTTGTTGGAATAATTGCATAAGTGTGTATGAATTATTAACATGAAAACCAATTGATATCTAAACCCTAGTCTTTCTTTCATTGAATTAAATCTTAGTTAATTTGCTTGTTTTATTTTTGTAAGTTTAGTTTTAAATAAATTTCATTAGTTAATTAAAATTCACCTACTCCATTATTCTTTTTCATAGATTAAATATTAGAAAATTTAGACAACTTTGGTAATCAATTCGTTTCCCTGCGGGATCGACAACTCTTTACTCAATAAAACTATTCGCTACAATAGACCTGTATACTTGCAGTGCAAAAAGTGCAAACATGAGTAGATAGGTAATTGAATCTATAAACTAGAAGGAACCGATGAGGGTGAGGGTGAATGCAATGGTGGAATCAATGGATGGAGGTTAGGAAATCAGAGACCGCAGTTCTAGTGAGAGTTAGTAATCTATAGGAGTGAGGGCTGAAGGTGAGGTTGAGAGTCAGTGGGTTCAGAGTAATCTAGAGAGAGAGCTGAGTCTTTTGGGAGTCTATGAAGGAGAGGTCCAGTGAATGACGGCGAAGGATCACTTAGATGGTTCTGAAGAGGGAATCAGAGAGGGAGTCTACTGGTCTGTTGGTATCAGAAGAAGAGTGAGGTCATGGGAGAGAGGTGGTCGTTTGCTATGGATAGAGAGGGTGAGAGGCATCTATCTTCTAGAGAATCAGAGAGAGGGAGGTGTGTTGTGCCTTGCAAGAGAGATGATGCATGGAGGTGATTTTGTTAATGGAGAGAACAGAGAGGGTCAGAGAGGGAGAGAATCTGCCTATTTGTCTGGGAGAGGTGGCGTGCCTTTTGTGTCTTTTATTTTTGTTTTCAGTTGGTGAGGGTCATGATTTTGCTATGAGAGGAGAGAGGGGTGTGTGTCGTACTGCTAGATTTTGGCTGTTTCTTTTTTTTTTTTTTAATATTTTCAATTTATATATTGAGAAAATAAATAAATAAGGACTTCCTAATGAAAAAAAAAATTTAACTTTTAAACTACATATTTTCAAAATTAAAATTTAACCTTTTTGGTTGATAAAAATATAATTTCACTTTTCTAAAATTGGAAAATATGGAAATATTAATATTTTAAGATAAAAATTAAAAGAAATCTTAAAAATATATAAATTTGCTTAAATTAAAATAATCACTTAATTTACTAAAAATTTTAAAATTTTAAAAATTTATTGGTAAAAAAAAATAGTGCCTATAGTTGCCCCTCTTTACAAGTTTTCTGAATTGAAAAGTGAAACTTTTCAAGTCAGAAAATGAGTAAAGAAAAAGAGACAAGTATTTTGATCAGTCATTATTATTATTATCATTTTTGTAAAAAAAGTTAAACTACAGAAATTTAAATAAATCAATATGCAGAAGTTAAATTGTTGGAAATTAAATAGATCTATCAATTGCAGAAATTTAAATTTCAATCAATCAATTGTAGAAAAATAACTTTGAATCAATCAATTGCAGAAAAATAAATTTGATCATGGCAGAAAAAAGTAAATTTTATCATGGCAATAGAAATGTAAATTGTAGAAAAATAAATTTTCATCATGGCAGGAAAAAGTAAATTTTATCATGGCATTTGAAAAAAAATAAATTGCCGAAAAGTAAATTTTATCATGATAAGAGAAAAATAAATTGCAAAAAAGTAAATTTGATCATAGCAGGAGAAGAGTAAATTGCAGAAAAATAAATTTCACCATGGCAGGAAAAAAGTAAATTTCATCATGGCATTGAAAAAGTAAATTACAGAAAAATAAATTTCATCATTGGTAGGAAAAGTAAATTTTATTATGGCAGAAAAAAGTAAATTTCATCATGGCAAAAGAAAAGTAAATTGCAAAAAAGTAAATTTTTATCATGGCATTAGAAAAGTAAATTTTATCATAGCATTGGAAAAGTAAATTGCAGAAAAATAAATTTTATCATGGCATTAAAAAAGTAAATTTTATCATAGCATTGGAAAAGTAAATTGCAGAAAAATAAATTTTATCATGGCATTGGAAAAAAGTAAATTGCATAAAGATAAAGGGTGTTGTGTACCTCCATTGCAGGACTTACAAAAGGTTGCTTCAACATTCTGCTCCTCCTTTGTACAAGTTTTCTTATATGCTCTGGTACTTTGATTAAAGTTGTTTCAGCATTTGTTGCCCCTCTTTACGAATTTTTTGTGTTACTTCATAACACAAGAAACGAGTAAAGAAAATGCTAACTGCTTTAATATCTCGCACTTTAAACTTTTGGGTTGAAGATAGGTCTTTGGAGTTATTATTGGCGTACTTTGTACTCAAGACCTAATGTTGTTTGATTGAAGAGAAAATTACACCCACATTTCCCCAAGGTATTCCACTTTGAACTGTCTTATTGTTTAGCATCCTTAATCATATATTCATCTACTATTGCCTCTAACTCTAATGATCATTGATTGCCTCATTTTTTAGTATATTAAAAAAAAAACTTGGATTAAAGAGAGCTGCTTTTGCTTATTTTCTTGTTTCCTCTAGTTTTGTTCCTAAGTTTGATAATCCTTAATTGCCCTTTTCTTGATTAAAATATTGAATTAAAGTGATTGCTCAGCTCCTTGATCTTGAAAAACTTTCTTTCCATGGATTTATCTCATAATGCTCAAAAATAGCAGTAAATTGATCACTTGAACTTTTTGTTCTTTTTCTCACTTTTCTTTCTTTTTTCTTTTCTTTTTCTTTTTCTTCTTTTTTTCATTTTTCTCTCTGTTTATTTTTCT
The DNA here is from genome assembly GCA_947687605.1 of Reutealis trisperma. NCBI lineage: Eukaryota > Viridiplantae > Streptophyta > Magnoliopsida > Malpighiales > Euphorbiaceae > Reutealis > Reutealis trisperma. The sequence goes on along the minus strand of CANTUT010000519.1, from coordinate 110,564 downwards.
TTCTTATTTTTTTTTCTTTCAACTTTCTTCCTTTGTTTTTCTTCTTTTTGTCATTTCTTTTTTTTCTTCTTTTTTTCCTTTTTTTTAAAAAATAATAAATAAATAAATAATGATGAATCTTAATGATAACAAGTTGATTGCTATTTCATTTATTCTTTCTTCTTGTTGAATATTAGTTTCTTGTAAAGCCTAGTAATCACATCACAAATTATTCTCACTGTAAATTTTACCCCTTGATAAAAGGGAGGATGATGTAGTTGCTTAAGGAATATGCATGAAAAATGAAAAGGATTGGGTTTAGAGATAAAGAATAAAGGTGATAATAGATGGGACTGCAATTTGAGCAAAAAAAATATAACTTCAATTTTAAAAATATATTATTTTCTAGTCATCATACCCTTCCTCTTTTCCTTCTTTTTTTTATTTCATTTTTTTTATTTTTCTACTTTTTTTTTTTTTGTCATTTTTCCTTTTTCTTGTCTTTTCTATCTTGTTACTTTATTTTGTTCTTGTTTTCTATATCATCCCATATAACTTTTTCAGAACTTTGAAACCATTATTGTTAAATAAGGATAAAAATTGATAATGTCGCTAGTGAAAAGGCTTATCAATCTTACAAAATTGAAAGTGATCTCAAACTTAAAACACCTTGAGCTATTAATAATTGCAATTTCAAAAATAAGAATGATTCAGTAGGTTATAAATGGAAAACATGAGAGTTTAACCTCGAATTTTAAAATTGCGAAATAATCGATATCAAAGAATCATTCTATTATTTTGGGTGGGTGAGGCAGGGCCAATGTTGGTTGTGGAGTTATATTAACATTGGAATACCATGTGTTTTTTAAGAATAACAATCACTTTCAAATGATTAGTAGAATTAGTAAGTTCAAATGATTGATCATTGTTAATTAGTATTATTGGTAATGATGACCACAGAGGGGTATTTGAGGTATTCAGTGCATGGTCAAAAGTGGTTTGTATATGTGATAATGGACAACTGGGCTTTAAAATCACAAGCCTAGTTTTGGAGGTTGTGGAGGACAAACAGTTTGAGAAATAATATGAGGTTCATGAGAAATATTTTGGATTAGGTAGAGCAGACAAAATTATTTTTTTGATGAAGATTGAGTGATAAAGGTGAATGAAATCTACTGCACTAAAATTGAAACATGAATGCTCTTTTTTTTTTTTTTTTTTACTGTTCTTATTTTTCTTTTCCTCTCTTTTTTTCTTTCACTTTTCTTATTCTTCTATTCTTCTCTCTCTCTCTCTTTTTAAAAAAAAAAAAAAAAAACTTTGTATATTCTGGCATGTTGATTATTGTATAAGATATACTGAAAAGGTTATGACTGAGTTAGACTAGTTATTTTATATGCATAGGTCTAGATTTGGAGAGTAAATATGGATCAAATGAATTAAAATGTGGTAAAAATTTAAATGGTTTGTTTAAGTTTGCTTGGGTTAAAGGCGGTATGTGAATTTAAGGTTGAAAATGACTGTTCATGTTTAGGTGGTGCTAAAGTTATTTTTGATGAGATTGAGGCTTATATATAAAAGGTTAGTCTTGTTAGTCAATATTCGATTTGAAAATGGTATTAACGAGAAGGAAGTTATTTTAAACTATGAGTTATAATTAATTGATTTTGCCTCTTATTGTGTTTCTTATTTACCATAGTTCTTAAGTTTTGGAGAAAAATTGCAATTCTCTTATATTTTCCTCTTAAGCCTATGCAGAAATAAAAGGGAAATAATTATTTAAACCCTATTAGCAAAGCACTTATAGATTCTTCTCAAGTTTTTTTTTTTCTCTTTTTTCTTTTTTTCTTTTTTTCTTTTTCATTTTTTTAAGAATCAATTACTAATCAAAAATATAAATGCTCCACCTCAAATGATTTTCCTTTTTTTTTTTTGCAATATTTTCCCATTTAAATTCTCGATCGAGAATCATTTGTCAATCTAAGTCAAATATGGGCACTAATCTTAATTTGGGGCAAAAATCAATTAATTATAACACATAAATTCAAATGACAATATAATATGAGTTGAATTTAGAGTTTGAAATGACCCTTTGGTATAAGATTTAGGGTTTATGATGGATAAATGTTAGGTAAGGGTATCAATGAAATATCACAAGAGTCATCTTATAAATGCAAGAGGAATGTGATTGTGAAGAGAGTAAAAGTGGATCATGGTCATTGGTGCTTAGGTTTGGTAGATGTGTTAGCATATCCTTATGACAAATAATCAAAATGCCAAAAATAAATAACAATAAAAAATGCACACCTTTTTTATTTTGAGTTTTAATATATTTATATTTATTATTTTGAGAGCAGTTTGAGTGAATAATGAGAAAGAAGAAGTTTGTAGAGCATGATAACTATGATTTGATTTTTCTGATCTTTTTTTTTTGGCCCCTTAAGTAAAAGGATGTGGTGAATGAGTTTGCAATTGATGTAAATTTCAAGGTTTATGGATGGAAAATGTCTGCTATAACGAATACGGTGAAGAAGGCTATGAGGCTTTGAGATTTTGAAAGAGGAAGTATTGGATAATTAATGAAAGTGATTATTAATTCATAAAATACATGATATTTCAAATGTTTAGAATTGACCTTTTCTTATTTTAGGGTTTTCAAGAAAAAGAGAAGGCAGAGAATAGTGATTTGCACAAAAATGGATTATGGAAAAATTTGAATTGCAAAAATTAACCACTAGCAATATTTTTAGTCAAAATCACAATCAATTTTGAAAGAAAATAAGTAGTTAGAGCTCAAGCCTTTCCCTTTTTTTTCCTTCTTTTTTTCTTTTTCCTTCTTTTTTTTTTATTTTTTTTATTTTTTTTATAAATCTAGGGGTAACATGATGCAAAAAGGTAAGAAAAATAAATGGTTCCCAAAGAATAGAAAATAGTTAGATGGAATTTATTTTGTCCTTCCATTTTTACATCATCAATCTCTCATCTCTCTTTCTCTCTTCTTTTTTTTTTTTTTTTTTTAGATAAATGCCTCCTGCACTTCATCACAAAGACATGATTGAGTAAAAGAACATATTATGAAGCCATATTTTGCATGCTCAAATTGAAAGTAGGAAGAGATATCAGAAGAAGAATGTTACTCTCTTTGAAAATAGGTAAGAAGATTATTTTGGAAAATTAAGGATATAACATTTTGAATCTTTTCTTTATTTTTATTATTTTTTTTGTTTTTTCTTTATTTTATTTATTTTTTTGGAACAAGGGATAAATGCTTTCAAAGAACAAAATATTTCAAAACAAGAAGAACATTGATGTGATATTTAAGTTTTTACTAGAAAATAATATTCAAAAATAAGAAAAATAAAATGTCAATCAACTTATTATCATTATTACTATTATTTTTGAAAAATTTCATCATGATGCAGAAAAATGTTGTGAATGTAAACTTATAATGTAAATGATATGCATGCAGTCATGCAAATTATGTCAATTGGTGAACCTTCTTAATTTGAAAAGGTTATCTATAATCACATTTTAGCTTAAAAGGCTGGTTTCTAAGGATTACCACTGTGAGGACTCATGGTTTGTTCAATTTTCCTCGTTGCATAGGAAGGTTCCTAGATTGTCCCTATTAGCAAGTAACAAGGCTGCATTTACCCTCATAGTACTATCGAGGCTCTAAGTCCCATGGGTATTATTACGGATAGAATTAATTCCAACCTGAGTGTTGTGAAATTTTATTTATACTCACAAGTGCACGAATCACTAATTCTGTAGATAAGTGGCAACGAGATCATTTCCACAGAGAGAGCTATAAAAATAATTATAGAAAAACTTAATTAAACCACATTAATTTAATTCTAACCTAGTTCCAAATAATTTTTTTTAGATAATGATAAAGAGATGTAAAGTAGAAACATCAAAATAATACAATTAAAGGTAATTGAACTTGTGAAATAAAATTTACATAAAATATTACCAAGATTTCAGAATTCACTAATATTTAGTTAATAATTTTTATAATGTATTCATTCTAATTTTCAGAAGATAGTTTAGAAATCAATCTTTTTATCTTCTATTGATTTTATCACTAAGCTCAATTTTATTAAATTCTCAAATAGATTTTGTTTCACTTCAAAAGTGTAATTTCTAATCATTATATTTATACAATTTAATGGAAAACACATAATCAAAGAAAATTACTTTTCTTTCAAAAAAACCAAGTATAGATAATTTTCCTAACAATCAAAAATACATGATAAAATTGATGAAAGGATATTATCAAATGAAACCAAAATCATAAACATTAAATTGCAAAATATTTAGAATCAATACATAATAGAAATTAATAATCTAACATGGTTTTATCATCTACCTTAGTAAAATTAAAACTTAGAAAGATATAATTAAAATAACAAAATAAACAAAAGAACCCATTTTAGCGATTTGGATCCTTAATATTGAAATCTCAACTTCTTCCTTATTTTCTCAATTCTTTTCCTCACAAGCTCTTCTTTTGCTAAGCCATTTCCCTTATTTATAAGCATGAATGGCTAGATGGCAAGTTGATGAAGAAACCAATTTTAAAATGATTTTTCTTCTTTAGCATCATATATATGACTTTGATATTTAAATTCTTGGTTTTCCTTAGTTGGATTGCATAAGGATGGTTGGTGATGACTTGAAATTTTGCAAATTTTCTTCTTTAGCATCAAATGTATGACTTTGGTCTTTAAATCCTTTGTTTTCCTTAGTTGGCTTGCATAAGGATGATTGGTGAGCTATTTAGTCTCCATTGCACACTTGAAGATGGTGTCATTTTTCAAAATAAAAGAAAATGGCTTAGTTGATTTTATTGAAAAATTATTTCTTTCACAAAATTTATTATTATTATTATTATTATTATTATTATTATTATTCATACAAGTAAAAGACTATAATTTTACTCAATTTTCAAGCTTTCACATTTTATTTTCTATTTCACAAAAATATCATTAAATAAAAATATTTATTTAATAAATGAACAACAAAAAATAAATTTAAGAGCTATTAATATGTATTAAATTATGCTCATCACTGAGCAAAGGTATTTCGTGGATACTGCTGAAGACTGAAGTCTCACAAGTACCACTAATTTACCTTCTATCTAGTCCTAGGGTAGGTTGCCTAGGTATAGGGCTAACAATATGTGAAATGATCAATGCATGCATAAAAGTAAAGAGATACACAACCTTAGAAGCCATAAATAGATACCATGCTACTTACAAAGAAAAATAAACAAAAGGTTAGTAGATAACAGAACGTATAGTAGAAAGGAACAAAAGCACATCAAATGAATTAAAGAAAAAAAAGTAGCGTTTGCACTAAATAAAGAATAAAAGAAAATATTTCAAGGCCAAGATAATATTTTGAAAATTAAATGTGACTCTCTTATTTTTTTGAAAAATGCAGTCCCTAGCGGAGTCACCAAATTGTCACAACATTTTTTAGATGCCGCAACACCAATGGCGAAAGAAAAATATCGATTTTATTAATTAAAATGGAGTTGCTACCGACTAACTTGTTTTAAAAGGCTCAATTGGAAACTTTTAAAAATTGATCTGTTAAACCAAAATTTGGATTTGAAAGTTGCAGATGCATAGTGAAGGTGTTAGACACCCTATACATTAATTTTCAAAATATTAAATTAGCGTTGAGATATTTATCTTTTATTATTTATTTAATGCATAACATTATCACCTAATAAAATATGAAGATTGTTAACTTATTTATTTATTTTGAGAAATTGAATCCTACATGAGTTTAATTAAGAAAATGAAATTTAAATTTAAATTTGGGCTTACAGTGATTATTGATTTATTATATTAACATATTAAAATAAATGCAAGATAATTGAAAAAGAATATTAACTTTTATTTAACAATATTCATTTAATACAAAGTATTGAAGAATTTATTACATATTTGGTAATTACGAAAAAAAAATAAAACTTATTAATACATATAAAGGTACAAACTTAATAATTATAATTTTTATTACAAGTTTTCCAAAGTTGATCTTGAAACTTGTCTTCTCTTTATTCTTGAAACTTATCTTATCTTTATTGTCCTCAAATTAAAAACAAATCCTGCAATAACGAACTGACAAAGAAATTTTCTAACACAAATACATTTTTCTTTTATAAAAATTAAAGTAGATATTAAAAGGTATGAGATTTTATATATGTATAAATTATATATTTTAAAGAAATCTTCTTAAGCAGCAACTCAAATTTTGGCACACTGATATTAGAAGCTAAATAAGTTGATCCAAAATCCAAAATTACCTGCCACAATTATTTTAGACTTGAAAATAAAATTTTTTATTCAGATGATTTTAGATCAAAAATTGATTTTTGGAAATAATATTTTATGGTGATTTTAGAAAAATACTAGTAATCTAAGATTGTATTGGATCAACCTATTTATCTTAAAATTGGCATGCCTCGAATTACGCCACTTTCACTTAAGAATTTTTTTTGTACGGGTCCAGTTTTCATCATCGCCCAAAATATAGAAAAGAAAATTTAAGAAGAATTCGACAAAAATAATCTATTGAAAATAAGAAAAGCTATTATTATTATTTTTTAAAAAAGAAAAAGCTCAGGATATTATTTTCAAAAATCACTAAGAAGCAACTTTCATTGTGGCAATATGATCATTAAATTAAAATTTCAAAATTACAATTACCAATTAGCTACAATTTACCAATTTTATTTTGTAAAAAATCAAACAAAATAAAATAACTAAATTACTCTTTTTTTTTTTAAGAATATTTTCCATTTTTATTCATTACTTGATTAAAAGCCAAATTAATTCATTAAGCTTATTTTATTATTTTCAAAAAAAAATTGCCACAATTTAAATAACTTCAACTTAGAAAAATTTTGTATTTAATATATTTATCATCATAGCCTTTTATTTAAAATATCCTTTTTAACATACTTTATTTTGTATTTATAAAAAACGGAATGAAATATGGTAGTTTAATTTTAAGCCCAAATCAAAAAAAGAAAATTTTAATTTACTAAATTAAACATCAAAAAGAATTCAATTTCATTTTTAGAAACACAATTTTTACGGGTCCTCCATTTTGTACAGCACTCCATCCCAAAAAGGAGAAATTTGTTCTGTTGAGACGAATCCATGATAGGATATGGCACTCCATTCCCCTACCGTTCAACGGAATCCACCTGATGGAACAAATACCCAAAATATAATATAACTATATAATTAAAAATCCATTAATTTTTGTTACAATATAGTGCAGTAAAGATGAAAATTAAAGTGCAATAAAAGAGAAAATTAAAGATAAAAGTATCTAAAAGTTCCTAATTTCAATCTTGTCAACTAGAGAAAACAGATTAATATCAACTATGATAAAGAAATTAGCCATACCCATGTTCTTGCATCTTCTGAATCTGAATTCAGACTCAAACAATTAATCCCAATTGATGATAAAAAAGAACTAGATTTCCAGTCACAAACTAAAAGCATATCCATAACAGAGTAACATTAAGGAAATCATACCCAAATTTGAATACAAAATTATTACAACTCCATGAAAAACAAAACCAAGAACTAAAATTAATCCACAAACTCAACAAAAAATCGTGGCAATAATACCAGGCCCAACTATCATTGCTCGAGACAGATTCAAAGAGGAACCAAAATATAGGATCGCAATACCCATCAACCGAATTATACCCAATAAAGATCATCAAATAACCAAAAACCCTAAAAATAGCAAAATAAGTTACAGAAACATAAGAATTTGAGAAAATTTACCAAGACCAACGGAGCACAAATGGCCATACCCATAATCCAAATAGCAGAAATAATGCAAAATTTGGATTAAATCATATAGTAAAGAAAATTAGATAGAAAACCTATTTTAGACCATCAAAAATTCAAGTTTAAATAGACCCAGACAACCAAACAATCCTGTAAAATGCATGACTAAATCAAACGAATCAAAACGAAAATAGGGAGAAGAATAAACTTACACAATGTTATAAACAAACCCAGAATCAAGCACCAAAAGCCAAAAATTCATTGGAATTGTCATACACCAAAGACACACCAGACCCAATTCTCATTTTTAAACCAAAGACCAAGCTAAAAAATGAGTATGTGAGTAGATAGGTAATTGAATCTATGAACTAGAAGGAACCATTGAGGGTGAGGGTGAATACAATAGTGGAATCGATGAAAGGAGGTTAGAAAATTAGAGACAGCGGTTCTGGTGAGAGTCGGCAATCTGTGGGAGTGAGGGCTAAGGGTGAGGCTGAGAGTCAATGGGTTTAGAGTAATCTAGAGAGAGAGCTAAGTCTTTTGGGAGTCTGTGAGCGAGAGGTCCAATGAACGATGGCGAGGGATTACTGAGATGGTTTTGGAGAGGGAATCAAAGAGGGAGTCTATTGGTCTATTGGTATCAGAAGGAGAGTGAGGTCGTGGGAGAGAGGCAGTCATTTGCTATGCATAAAGAGGGTGAGCGGCATCTGTCTTCTAGAGTCAGAGAGAGGGAGGTGCGTTGTGCTTTGCAAGAGAGATGATGCGTGGAGGTGATTTTGTTAATGGAGAGAATAGAGAAGGTCAGAGAGGAAGAGAATAGGCCTGTCTGTCTGGGAGAGGTGACGTGCCTTCTGTGTGTTTTATTTTTGTTTTCAGTTAGTGAGGGCCGTGTTTTTGCTATGAGAGGAGAGAGGCGTGCGTGTCATGCTACTGGATTTTGGCTGTTTCTTTTTTTTAATTTTTTTAATATTTTCAATTTATATATTGAGAAAATAAATAAATAAGGACTTCCTAATGAAAAAAAAAATTAACTTTTAAACTACATATTTTCAAAATTAAAATTTAACCTTTTTGGTTGATAAAAATATAATTGCATTTTTCTAAAATTAGAAAATATGGAAATATTAATATTTTAAGATAAAAATTAAAAGAAATCTTAAACATCATATAAATTTGCTAAAATTAAAATAATCACTTAATTTACTAAAAATTTTAAAAATTTAAAAATTTACTTGTCAAAAAAATAGTGTCTACAAATCCTTTGATCCTTTCAAAAGTGTAACGAGCATGCACGTACTGTTGGACCCACGCAAGGGTCCTTAACTCACATGTGGTTAGGTATATTGTTGTTCTAGTGTCACGGGTACCCTATCCAAACCACTTTTACCTTTTCATGTAATGGATCTGGAACTTGGACCATAGGTTGTATGCAACCTAAATTAAGCCTATTTGCATATCCATGAAATAGCTTTTTCATTCATGCATTCATGCATACATGCATAAACTCAAGAACCTTGAACAAAATGCAAAAGTCCATCATCCTAAATGAAAAACTGCTAGCCCAAAGCCCATAATCCATTCATCATCATCCAAAAGTCTGTGATTGCCTTGAATCTTGATTTTTCCCTATCTTTAAGACAAATTCTTACCCTTTTTTGTTTGACCCTTATAAGGTATCTAAGATGGCTAAAGAAACCAGCAACCTTCCTATAGACACTGACCCAACTATGACTTATCAAGAGGAAGAGACCTCCCAATTGAAAGCATTCATGACTAGCATTCTCGTGAGACAAGAGAAGCAACTTACAGCTATAGAGAGAAATTTTTGTGCTGCTTTAGAAGCTTAGAAAGTCCAGTTTCAAGAACAAAGATAGTCTATCCTTGAAGAGGTCTGAAGTATGATTGGCCAAGTCTCCATTAATCCAGCTATGCCCTGACCTACCTTGAACCCAAATCATACAACCCATGGCCTGACATAAATCCCCACAAACACTGCGTCCTCCTTCAAAACAACCATTAACCTGATTGATAGAGGAAAAGCAATAGTTGATGCACCACCCATCCAAATGCCAAATACCACCACCCCACCCATGAAAAATCCCAATATCTCATCACAGCCCATACAGATTGCTACTCACTCTACTATTTCCTCTCTCATGAATCCTTTCAAGGGAAGGAACTTTTCTTACATTTTGAGCTAAAGCCCTTTATGGAGAAATTTGAAATCTTGGAGAAGACCATTAAGAATATGAAGAGGCATGATGACTTGGTTGATGTCAGTAATTTGACCCTCTTTCCCAATGCCAAATTTCCACCCAAGTTTAAAATGCTAAACCTTGACAGATTCGACAGGACCACTTGCTCCAAAACTCACCTAAAGATGTATATGGGGGCAATGAAGCCATTAGGAGTGGATGATGAACTTTTGGCTTAATTATTTCAACAATCCCTTACTGGAACTCTAGTAAAGTGGTTATTTGACCTTAACCCAAATCAGAAAAGAACTTGGGATGACATATGCAATGCATTTGTCAAGCAGTACCATTATAATGTTGAAGTGGACATAACAAGAAGGGATCTAGAGACAACCAAGTAGCTTCCCAAGGAGTCCTTCTCCACATTCCTTATAAGGTAGAGGACTAAGGCTGCTCAAATGGTAAACCGCCCTACCGAGTAAGGACAGATTGACATTATTGTCAAAAACCTTCTCCCAGTTTACCAGAATCATCTCCTAACCCAATATCTACTAGATTTCAAAGCCCTCATTTCCACTGCTTCCAAGATAGAGGATTTAATCTAAAGTGGTCACTTGAAAGATAAATCCTTTAACCTTAGATACAAGAAAAACACACCATACCAGTCCAATGCTACCTCCTCAACAAGTTAAAAGGAGGGGGGGGGGGGGGGAGCGGGGAGGGGGGGAGGTATCAAACATTTCTCACCACCAGCAAACCATTTCACACCACCAGCCATTAAGACTGGAAAGGAGGACCTTCACTGATCTTGGGGTCCCATTGGTTATAGTCTACAAGAAAGAATTGGAAGTAAAAATGATAAAGCCTCTAGAACCCAAAGCACCCCTAAATCCATTACCCAAATACTATAACCCCAATGAATACTGTGAGTATCATCAAGGAGCTAGGTACAAGACTAATGCTTGCAAAGCCCTAAAACACAAAACCCAAGACTTAATTGATAGTGATGATATCATTCGATCAAAAGCCAAACCCAACATCACCACCAATCACTTCTAAACCATAAAGTCAACTTCATCACCACTTCTAACCCTTAAGTTAATCCTATCTCTCTAATTCGATCAGCTTTTGATTTTTGTTGTGTGCTCGATTTGAGTGATTTTCTTGAGGAAATAGACACTATAACCAGAAGTAGCAGAGTTCACCAAACACTAGCCCTTCAAACTAACCAACCACCAATACAGCCTATTCCACCTTTAGTTGAGGAATTTAAAGGGAGTCTTGAACCTGACCAAGACCCTATCCTTAAACAACTCAAAAAGACCTAGGCCAACATATCCATTTGGAGCCTAATCCAATCATCCTACCCTTATCGCCAAGCTCTTTGCAAGGCCTTGAATCAATGCCAAGCTCTAATAGATATCACCTCAGAAACTCTGGTAGCCTCACTCACCAGTGCCATCAGAGCTACTGCCATCTCCTTCACTGATCATGATTTGCCTAAAAGGGGGCCAAGCCATAACCATATTGTTTACATAATAGTCATAACATGTGGTAAGACTGTGCCAATGGTACTGGTAGATAATGGGTTAGCTTTGAATGTGTGCCCACTAAAAGTAGCTAGCTATTTGGGATTAGAAGCCTCAAATTTTACACCTTCTAATAAAATAGTAAGGGCTTATGATAATACTAGAAGGGAGGTGTTAGGAATAGCTACTTTGGACGTCACTATTGATCTTGTCACTATTCCCATCCTTTTTCAAATTATTGATGTTCCAGCATGCTTTAATCTCCTCCTTAAAAGGCCCTGGATTCATCAAGCTAAAACAATCCCCTTATCTTTACATTAGAAGCTCAAGTTCCCTCATGGAACTTCCGTTGTAACCATCAAGAGGGATGGACATGGGAGAAGTGAGACCCCAAACCCTGTGCCTATACTAGAAATCCAACCTGGACAAGCTTTGTTGCCACTGACTGGGTTCTCTTTTGACACGATCCAATTCATTGAAGCAAAGAGAGGTAAAGAATATGTTCTTTTTGATTTTGATCCTTACGGTAATATTGATATTGCTAAAATGATGAGGAACATGAATTACTTTCTTGGATTGGGTTTAGGCAAGAGCCAGCAAGGAATGAGCAGTTTCAAGAAGTACCCCATAGCCACTCCACCTTTTGGGCTTGGTTATGAACCAACTGAAGAAGACCTAGCTGAAATGGAAAAAAAGGCCAAAGAGAGGGTGAAAGCCCTAAAGAGAGGCGAGTCCTATGATTGGCCTATGCGCCCCTATTTCAAAACTCTAAATGGCTACTTTGTGAAAGAAGGAGAAGATTTTCCTTTTTGTGGTTTTCTTAAACCGTGGGTATAACATATTTCCTAGAAACTAACATTGGGATTTGAAATATTCTTTGATGTCAAGTTGAGCATGGAAGATTGTGAGTCAGTTTCATTTTAGAGCAGGATTGGGAGGAAAATATAGAGGCCACTCTCTTTGAGTAGGTCCTTATGATTAGAGTAGAAGAAGAGATACATTCCACTCATTTGCTCCAACCAACCTAAACCCAATTTGACAACTAGTACTATAAGGGAGGAGTTGGCCAGTCAAAGTTCCCATCGAGATCCTCATAAGAGTCTTAATTTGACCTGAAGTCTAAACCAGAGTCTCTTGAGTCTTTTTCTTCATTTTCTTTTTTTTGAGTCTGTAAATAATTATTCTTTCAATTTTGATGTAACCATGGATAACGATTTTTTCATTCGTAATAAGAATTTTGAGTTTTCTTCTTATGATCTTGTGTCTTCTATTTCACTCAATGCTTTATCCAGTTTGAATAATACATCAAAAAATAGATAAATGAAATAAAAAATGATATAAGCAAAGAACCAATCAATATTGGCACCAATGAGAATCCCAAAACTACATTCATTGCATTTGCATGTTATAACAAGAATGGCTTTGCTAAGTTGATCCAAGAGTTTATTGACTGTTTTGCATGGACCCTTAAGGACATGACTGGCATAGACTCAAGCATAGCAGCGCATAAGATCCCTACTTATGAACATATAAAGCCTGTCAAGCAGAAGTTACAAAGGCTGAAGACATAATGGTCATTGCCAATTAAAGAAGAGATCACCAAGCAACTGGATAATGGATTCATAGAGCCCATCACGTACCCTTTATGGTTAGCCAATATTTTTCTAGTTCTAAAGAAGGATGGTAAAGTACAAATGTGTGTTGATTATCGGGATCTAAACAAAGCTTACCTTAAGGATGATTTCTCACTACCTTATATTGACCTATTGGTTGACCGTATGGCAAGGTCTAAAATAGTCTCCTTGACTGATCAGTATGCTGGTTATAATCAAATCCAAGTTCATCTGCCAGACAAAGAGAAAACTGCTTTTGTGACTGAATGGGGAACATATTGCTATAAGGTAATGCTATTTGAGTTGAAGAATGCTAGAGCAACTTATCAAAGAATGGCTACCACTATCTTCCATGACATGATCCACAAAGATGTTGAAGTGTATATGGATGACATGGTGATAAAATTTGAAATAGCTGAAGGGCACTTAGAAGCATTAAGGCCATTCTTCCTTAGACATCGCTAGTACAACCTGAAGCTGAACCCAACAAAATGCCTCTTTGGTGCGCCATCAGGGATTTTCCTTGGGTATATGGTTAGTAAAAGAGGGATTGAGGTTGATCCAACCAAATCAAAGGTAATTTTAGAAATGCCACCTCCTAATACAAAGAAGCAGATTAGAAATTTCTTAGGAAAACTCTAATACATTAGTCGATTCATTTCTCAATTGGCTAATGTATATGGCCTATATTTAAATTATTGAAGAAAAGGGCTTCTAAGCAATGGAATGAAAATTGCCAAAAAGCCTTTGAAGTAATCAAAGAATATCTCCTAAACCCCCCTGTCTTGCAACCACCTAGATTAGGTAAGCCATTACTCTTGTACCTCTCTGTCACTCAAGTGGCTGTAGGGGCAATGCTTGCTCAAAATTCCCCAGATTCACATAAAGAAAATGCTATCTACTACCTAAGCAAACAACTCCTAGCCTATGAGCTTAATTACAACCAAATTGAAAAGTTATACCATGCTTTAGTATAGGTTTGCCATAAACTCCAGCATTACCTCAGCTCCTACACCACTCATGTACTTGCTGACAAGAGCCCCTTAAAATTCCTTATGGAGAGGCTGGTTCTTGATAGTAAGATGGTGAGATGGATGGCTGTTCTAGCAGCATATGATTTGAAGTATGTCTAGAGGAAAGTTATAAAAGGAAGTGTAATAGCTAGTCAATTAGCTGTAGCTCCTATAGATGGCTAATGGTCAGAACCAAAATTTCCTAATGAGGATATTATGGAGCTAAAACCTAAAGTTTGGAACTTTTCTTTGATGGTGTAGTAAATAACAAGGGTTATGGTGCAAGGATTATCATGGTTACCCCCAAGGGAGAAAGTCTACCCATAGCTATTAAGCTAGTTTTTGAAGTAACAAATAATGAAGTTGAATATGAAGCCTACATTTCTAGGTTAGAAGTTGCAATAAACCTTAAAATTGACTATTTAGAGGTCTATGGGGATTCAAATCTGATTGTGTCCCAAGCTTTGAGTAAATGGAAAATAAGAGAGGAGCGTCTGGTTCCTTATCATAAATGCTTAGAGGATCTTGCAGAGAACTTTCATGAATTATCATTCCATTATTTGCCTAGGGCTAAAAATCAATTTGCAAATGCTTTAGCCACTCTTGCATCGATGTTGGATATAAGTGATGGAGAGATAATCAGACCTGTGGTGATCGAGGTAAAAAGGGAACCTAGTTATCACACCATGTGTATGCATAGTCATTTGGCTTATCAGAAACCCTGGTTTTGGGATATCTTCAATTACCTATAAAATGATGAACATCTGAAAGGGGCAACCAAATCAAAAAGAAGAACTCTAAGGCAGTTGGCCAGCAATTTCATCCCAAATGGGGATGTCTTGTATAAAAGAGCATGGGACAATATACACTTGAGGTGTGTAACTGAGAATGAAACTTAAAAGATCATGGAATGGGTACACGGTAATGAAGAAGGTCCTTTCATGAATGGGATTGCATTGGCTTAGAAGATAATGAATTTGGGGTATTTCTGGTTGACTATGAATCAAGACTGCACTAAATTTGTGCAAAGATGCCATAAATGCCAGATTTATGCAAAACTCCAAAAGCAACCTCCTGTTCCACTCAACCCGATCACAACTCCTTGGCCTTTTGCAAGTTGTGGTATTAATGTCATTGGGAGGTTAAGCCCTAAATCTTCTGCCAGACATGAATACATCCTAGTCGCGATTGACTACTTCTTAAAATGGGTTAAGACTGCTCCTTACTAAGTGTTAGATTCCAAAATAGTAGTTCAATTTATACAAACTAACATCCTTTGTCAGTTTGGAGTTCCTTTTGAAATCATCACAGATAATGGATCACATTTTCAAAAAGAAGTGGTCCAATTATTAAAGAAAGAAAATGTCCACCATAGATCCTCTCCCTATCGGCCTTAAACCAATGGTGTAGTTGAAGCAGCTAACAAGACACTAAAAACCCTCTTATAGAAGATGACCGATAATCATAAGAATTGGCATCAACAACTGCTATTTGCTTTGTAGGGATACTGCACTTCCATCCATACCCCAACAGGCGTAACCCCTTACTTATTAGTATATGGTATGGAAGCTATTTTGCCAATTGAGGTTTAAATCATATTAGCCAAAATCATGAGAGAAAGTCAGTTGAACAAAATGAATAAAAGGCTACCATGATCAACTTAACACCATTGATGAAAAGAGAATGGATCTCTTATATGAGATTCAAGGTTATCAGCAGAAGATATCAAGGCATTTCAACAAAAGAGTCAGGAGAAGAGTCTTGGAAGAAGGAAATTTGGTTTTGAAAGAAATCAGAGCTCCCGTGCATGATCCCAGGGGAAAATTTAGACCAAATTAGGCTGGGCCTTATATACTTAAAAAGATCATGTTAGGTGGGGCAGCTATTCTAATGGATCTAGACAGGGCAGAGTTCATTAGTTCATGCAACTTAGATCAACTTAAGCATTATTTATGTAAATGTCAGTTTTTTGCTTTTCATGCATCATATAATTTAGAACTATGCATACCTAATTCTCCAAAATATTTGATTAATTGTATGTAAGGAGATACATAGGCAGCCCATTATGGGTACAGTCCAATTTTTAATCAAAATTACAATTTGTGCTTCCATCATTTGGTTCTTTGCTTGCAAAAAAAAAAAAAAAAAAGGAATAATAAAAAATAAATAATAATAATAATAATAGAAAAGAGAAGAAAAGAAAAAAATGCTCGCTAAGTTGAAAAACTGAAAGGGCGGTTTAGGCAAAAGTAAGAGCAAATAAATAATGTATTATTCAAATTTCATCTAAAGAATGAAATCAATGTAAACAAAAGATCCAAAAATGACAAATCTACTATCTATGGCTATATCTAAAGCCCTAAGTCCTAGAGTCCTAAAAGTCTAAGCCACCTTTTTTTATTTTCCCCTTTGGGTCATCCACCTTAGGAGTAGTCTCTTCTGTAACCTCCTTATCCTCGATCTCATGTAGCAAGGCCACCCTCCTCTTTTTCTCTATAGGCCAAAACATAGCAATCCACCATAAGTTATATTCCTCCAGCCTGTCAAACCTATGATATGGGAGAATAGTATGAAAGCCTTTCATCTAGCCATTCATAACAGCCTTAGCCACAGAGGGTGTAATCAGGGTAGATTGGAATTGGGCGTCATTAAGGGCCACTCCTTGTGCATGACCCATTTGTCTCATAACCTACGTCCACTAATAGAAGGTTACCATATGCAACCTCAAAAGATAGACCATCTGATAACCAAAGCTCATGATCATGAATTTCTTGATCTTATACTAAGGCCAAAACCATAACAGCTCCTTTGAATCCAACTCAAGTAACCATGAGATCCACTCCCACTCCGAGCTAAATTTGAGAACTATCTTTTGTGACCTATACCAAGAGATTGAGTAATCTTTTCGAGTAGGAGGAGTAACCACCTTCAAATGATCCCTAAGCCATATCTGCTTTGGAATACGATTATGTGAAAAGGAGTAAAAGGAAAGAAGAGTATAGGAAGGAAAGTTCAAAAAACATACCTACAGAATAATTGGGCTCACTGACCATGATCCATCACTCCTTTATGCTCGATTCAAACTAAGAATAGTCTCTGCCAGGACAATTGCAGCAATCGAGCATCCATCTTCCATTTGGCTTACCAACTCTATTATCCTAATATCTCTCCAACCCACAGGACCTATAAACAGAAAGCCTGAAGCCAAACAGAAAGATAAGGCTTGCATATGATGATCTTACCAAATATCATCCTCAAAATCCTTAGGGTCAAGGAACTCAGCAATCACAGTAGTAAGATCAACTCAATCCCCTATAACCATAGGGCTAGCAGTTGCCACATCCAAACCTGGAAGCCTTTTGAAAGAGTTAAAATAACCTACCCCTTCAACTAGAGCAGCCAAATTCGCCTCGGGATCATACCCTATGCGTATATTAAACTTCTCAAAAGTAGGGCACATCTCTTCCATACTTGCCCCAAACCTAAACACATGAACATCAGGATCTCAAAATTTCAAGCAGGCCCTCAAGAAATCCCAATCAATCCTTACACCCCTTATGCACTGATCCCATACCTCCATAGATTGATTCGCTCCATTTGTTCAAGGTTCTTAGTCCATAAATGCATAGAGTGATTGAAGTAGGGCTCCATGGCAAAGAAAGAAAAAAAAGAGAGAGGGAAAATAATAAAAGAAAAAGATAAAAAAAAAAAGAAGAGAGAGAGAGAGAAAGAGAAAGCCCGAAAAAGAAAGAAAAATTAAGAGAAAAGCTTCCTAAAGGTCAAAGAAAATTTGAAGTGAAGTTTTGGGCACAAAGGGGCCTATTTATAGAAGAAAAATGACTAAAAGATGGAATGTCGCTATCAAAACTGCATAAAGTCTCTGCGGAACCATAGAGAAAGTGTGGGTGACTGCACAACATCTATGCCAAACTGCATAAGCCATGTGCGATACTGCACAACTCTGTGCAGTTTTGTAAAGGCTCTTTGCAGTTTTGCATAGCTTAGCACACCAACCTGAGCCTCTTATTGGCCCCCAATGCGGTCTGTCATATAATTCTTAGTCAAAAAAAAAAAAGAGAAAAAAAAAAAGCAAAAAGGAGCTAGAGAAAGGAGTAAAATGACTAAAAGTGGCCCTATCATGCATTTTGCATCCATAAGCATACATAATCCCAAACAAAGCATGTCATCCTATAGCATAATCATCTCATAAAAGGTCAAAAGGATATCATGTTCTAAATGCATACATACGTACATCCATACATGCATACATGACATTTACATACATAAGTCATAAATGCATAACACGAAAGCAGGTTTGGAAACAAGGCTAGTCTCTACCACGTCTTTATCTCCTCCTCTGCGGTGGAGATTTGTTGCTGCCATCAGATAATCCTCCAAGAGACAAGGCTGAGGATAGGGCTAATCTTAGCTGACCAACCATCTCATAGTCATATCAAGCCCAGTCCATCGGAACTTATAGAAAGTAGAAAAGAGTTAGAAACAAAGGGATATAACCATTTAGGCATGCAGATGCATTTTTACAAACCTCAGCAATGTCATCTGCGAATGATGGGCATCTTGATGGCAGAGTATCAGGAATGTTGTATCTGACTATCCCGTGATCTCGAGAGAAATAATCCAAATCCTCAATGGCTTAGAGATACTAAGGAAAAGCTCTACTAGGTCCTACATTAATACTCAGACCCACACCTGTACTAGCACCACCCGCACCTGTACTAGCACCCCCTATCTCTCATGGTGCATGAGCAAAACTAGTTGCTAGTCTAGGTCAAGTACGTCTATCATAGAAGGGTATGCCTAGCATCAACCTGCTGCAATAAAAATCATCATAGTTAGCCCTAGGATCTAGTAAAAATTCTATCAAAAGCCCTGCAGCCAGTACATTCTGATCTTGAATGCGAAGTCCATATCACATCTTGATAGTATGATCAACAGGAACAACCCTCTCTTCAGTAATCTGTGCATGAACCCTCTCTCTAAGATAGAACATCCAGTCGGATTGGAAATGCAATAGAAGACAAATAGAAGATAAAGCTAGGCTCAACTCCATCCTCTCTGGCAGGAGTACCATCCTTGACATAAAATTCCTTCATCGGACCTACAAGGATATAAGAGGTGAATCATCGAAAGCAGTGAAAGACATAATAGGTGTAAAACGATCCATACCTAGGATAGAATAAGCTAAGAGAAGTAAGCTTTGATCCCATAAAAGCTCAGTCGCTTATATCTACCTCTATTCTCTAATCTCTAAATATGACTATATGAAATATGGCTTGTAATAGCATCCCTGAGAGGGGGAGATAAAGAGGGGAAGTACTCATAAGCCCAATACTATAAATTAGACAATAGTTAATCAGACAATCAAACAGAGGGCAAATGTGTGATAGAACAAAGATATCAAAGTATACCTCCCAAATAATGGAACTCCCGCCCAGACTAGCGAAGATCCCTCGAGAGAGATCAAACATCTCCCAATACATAGCACAAAGCACTAATCCTCCCCAATCAAACTCACCAATGATGGTCAGATCCTCTAATGAGCGAAGGATATTCAGGTCAATAGTATCCCTCCTCGTGTGAATAAATGAGCATTCAAGTATCATCAGCATAGTAAGGTGGGCAGCCTGCTCATCGATGGCTGAGACTCTGGTGTAAATGATGGAGTCAATGTGATCCTGAAGCCAGACAAAAGAAAGATGGACATGGCCTTGTAATGGAGGCGCACATAGTAGTGCCTCCAATCTCCCCCTCAGGTAGTCTGTGCCACTTAGTATAAAACTCCAAAGGCTATCGATGAAAATGCAGCCCTGTCAGCATTATCAGGTCTAGGGGAGTCATTGTCATCTCCCCGCAAGGGAAATAGAAAGTGTCAGTGGTGTCCCACTACCTCTCCACCAGAGCTCGCAGTAATGGTACATTACCCCTATGAGAATAATCTAATGAAAGGAAGCCAAGCAGCCTCGATGACTGAATCAGATCCCTAACCTAGGGACATGTCTCTATGAAGATATTCATAACTAACAAGTTTGACTGTCCCCCTCTTAATTGAAAGCTCACATCCTTACTTTGTAAAAAAAGGTCATCACTATTACTATCAGTAGTAATTTTCATTTAAATTTTGCTATCTAAATTACATGTATGTATTTTCTTTTTTATGCCAACTACTTTGTAAAAGAAAAAAAAGGAGAGAAATATAAATACCTCGATGGCAAAAGTGCGAGACACATGATGCTCTGACTTTTGAAGTAGATTGTTAGGTTAGGTGTTCTCCCGGAGGGCTTAGTAGCTCCAGGTGTGGCGGTTGTTAGATGGGGAAGCCATAAAAATGAGAGAAAAGAAAAAGAGAGAGAAAAAAAATGTTAGAGAGAAGTTAGGGAGAATTGAGAGAAAAGAAAGTTAGAGAGAGAGTGAAAATGTAAAAAATGAGAAAAAGTGAAAAGTGAGAAGTAGTTACCTCTTTATATAGGGGGTCCACTCGTATAGTGAACTTCCACTGCCAGATCACTTGGGACGCAATTTTAAACTCATTTCAAGTTAGAATTTAGCGTGGTTAGTTCTAGTGCATTCGCAATATTTTTCCCTTTTTTAAGATACCCTGCTCTCCCAAATCAAACTTAGGATACTTCTGTTATGATAGAAATAGCAAAAAATCAAAAATTTTGTGAAAAATAGAAAATCATCCAAATCAAACCAGAAATGTCTCAAAACTAACCAAGCATCAAGCTAGACCTTCCAAAATAGACTGAACCTATTACTTCTACCAAATTTCCCCAAATCTTCTCTATTCCTCAATATTAATGCTGGACAGATAAACTTAATTGAGATTTTCACTAATCATCTATCTCTTCTTTTGACATTAAGGCCAGACAGAGAGCATTAATTGAGATTTCACCAAATCAACTCTTCTTCTAACATTAGGGCCAAACAGATGGCCTTGATTGAAATTCACCAAACCTTGTTTCTTTTCTAACATTAGGGCCAAACAGATAGCCTTAATTAAAATTCACCAAGATCATTCTCGCATCTAACGTCAAGGCCAAACCGATAGCCATTGACAAAACCTTATTTAGCCTATGAGGTCTCCTCTTAAAGGATTTAATAAGAACACATAAGCCCAAAATCTAACATGGTATCATTTTTTCCCCAAGTTCACTATCATCAAAATTACCTTTCCAGTAGGTCAATTCTGATGAGGGGGCAGCTGTGAACCCTTAAATTTGCACCTCCAGACAACCAGCACTCAATTACGAACCTTTAGAATCAAACCAAACTTAAATCAGATATGAAACGGGTCAAAACAGAGTAAAAAAGGGCGTACGGCGAATAGGGACTGCACAGGGCTATTCGTAGGCTATGTGAAACTGCACAAATGCTGTGCAAAACCACATAAGCTCTATATAGAACTGCATAGGCCCTTTGCGGTTTCACTGTGCTCATATGCCTTTTATGTAGTTCCCGAAACTTCCTGTGCGGTTTCGTGCTTTGGGAAGCAAATCCCACATCACCCAACATTGAAAGTTTGCCATTTCTGCTCCCTCCTATTTCCCTATAAAAGCAACACCCTCCTACCTCATTTCCACACTTAGAATTGCTTAATCAAACTAATTGATTTCAAAGCAATCAACATTTTTTAAGGTTTAGTTTGAAAGGAATAAATTTTTAGTATAAATTTTTATTTGGGTGGTCGTTTCAAGGTAGCTCTCCTCAAATCAGTTTGAGGAGGTCCTAAATAACACCGTCCGAATCGCTATTCAAAGGTTGTCATTCCGCTGAGCTGAGAAGGTGGAATTACGATCTGGTTGTCCACTTCATCTACCCTATGTCCCCAAACCTTATCCTCGTAAGGTATTTATTTTCTTCTTTTGCTATTTTGTTTTGTTTTCTTTCATTTTCTTAGGATTGCTTAGTTTATTCTTTTCATTTATTATTTCTTTGCTTGGCATGTTTTATCATTTTCTTTCATTATTTTGAGGCATATTGATTAGAATATGATTTAGAAAACTAGGTAAATAATTTGAATTGATGCATTGACTTGTTAATTAAAACTTAACATGATTAACAACTTGGTAATTAATAATTCTAGTTGATTAATCAATCAACCCACCTTTCAATTAATATCTAAAACATGATAAAATGGCTAGGCTAAACTAACCCCTTCGCAAGAAGGGCGAACTATATGGATTTTGATTCTCATTCAAAAGGATATGTATGCTTGCTTGTTTAAAGCATCAAATCCAATTTAAATAAAATATAACTTTTCTCTTGTATGTTACTTTATGAATTAGTTCTTTTCTTTGTGATATTTGCTTTTAGTTTTATTTTTTATTATAATATTGATTTTGTCTTTCTTTTGCAGTATTTTTCTTTAGTAATTGCTTTAGAATAATTTTGGGGAATGTGTGACTTCCCTAAAATCCATAAGGGCTAGATGAAGTATCCCTTATTATGGTTTTGAATTGTAAAGTTAATTCCTTTACTTTATTTGCTTTTATTGCTTTAAATGAATGTTTATTTATTTGTTTATTCATGCATTATGTAAATTGTTCATAAAATTTATTTTAAGTCATTTTATATTAAAATTGCCAAACTAATTTTCTTAAAATAAATTGAAAATCTAGTCCCCAAATCCTCTTTGATTTCAAGGCTAGTGATATTCTCTTTTGGGATATTAATTGGAGTCAAATTGGGTTTTTCCTTAATCTTTACCCAAATAAAATAAAATTAAGGTGGCGACTCCTTTCAAAATTAACCAGTCTGAACCTTAGGGTTTCATCGTGAGTTCAAACCCAAATGAGCATTTTAATCCCACTTAGCATATCAGACATCCCACTTAGTAGATCAGACCGATACTCGGGCAAGGCCTCACAGTGTTTCAAATCTAAATAAATTTTCTATATTTTTAATCTTATCTTTATTATTTATAGTTGGTTTCCATAGTGTAATTAATCCTTTTCATTGTTATATTTTCTAACAATCTAAAAACAATATTTATAGGTTTGTATGATTCACCATAGCAGCTACAAATAGCATCAAACTATTGAATTAAGATTTTGTTCATGTGGATCAATTTGATGGGATGAATTTCACTTATTGGCAAGACAAGTTAAAGTTCATGTTGACTTCATGTGATGACTATATGGTGACAATTTGTCTTTATGTTGATAATATGCTAATAGCGAGCAACGATATGAAAGGTGCTATAGAAACAAAGAGGTTTCTATCTTCAACATGAAAAGTGTTGTAGAAATAAAGAGATTTATATCTTCAACATTTAAAATGAAAGATTTTGGGCAATCAATACTGTACTAGATATAAAGTTAAAAGAACTAGTGAGGGATATGTTTTGAGTTAATCTTATTACATAGAGAAAGTATTGAAAAAATTTAGTCACTTAAAAATCAAAATGCATATAATGAAGAATACAATGGAAAATCAGGACATATAAGTCTTAGACATGATTATGTGTCAAGAGTGAAATAATCTCACTCACATTTGTAAAAACAAGTAAAATTTAGTTGATTTATTCACCAAACCTCTTATAAGAGAAATTGTAATATTAACGTTAAGATGGATGGGGCTGAAACTCCTTGAATAAAGATTCACCAATGGCAGCAACCCTACTTAATATTATGAAATAAGTAATGTAGAGTTCAAAGGTTAAAAACAAGGCATTGACATGTGGAGTGGTTGAGCACTTTGGAATATTTTACTAGTTCCATATAAGACACTAAAGTGTTGGTTGTCACTAAATGAGGGTTGAGTTTTTTATACTCTTAATGAAGTTGAATCAAATTAAGACAAGTATCTCAAAGAGTTACAAAGATACTAGAAGAACTTTACCTATATGATCTTAGAAGTGGTGCTGCTTCAATTGAAAGTTAGAGTTTCTCTCACAAAAGTTCATGAATATTAAATCAGTTCATGGTCTTATAAGAGCTGAGGGCATGATTGCGTGAAATATGAGATTACTTTGTATTTATGTGTATGGTGTCACCGGTGTTATCATTAAAAATAAGCTTTTATGTTATTTCAGATTTTGAATTCAATTTATGATGCTTACACTAAGCTAATATTCAAATCAAAAGATATATTATTTTATTTATAAATACTACTTAATCACTTGGAGAAATTTATTTTTATTTGAACAAGTAGGAGATTGTTGGGAATTTTTTAAAATAAAAATGGTAGTTTTTTTTTTTTTTATTAAAGATTGTGTCCTTTTCAAATATTGTATTTTTTCTAAAGATCGTGTTCATTCTAAAGTTTGTCTTTTTAAAAGGTTGTATCTTTTACAAAAGTTATGTCTTTTATGGAAATACTTATAAATAGGTATTTGATATTTAATTATAATTAGAATTTCAATTTTTATGGAAATACTTATAAATAGGTATAGAATTTCAAGTGATTGAATTGAATATTCTCTAATTTCTATTAGAAATTCTTTACTATTTGCTTAACATAGATTTTCTAAAAGTTTGTCATATTCACTAAAACTTTGTATTAAATCCATAGTAATTTTGTTGAGAAGATGGTGCAAATATCATTTTTAGGAAAGCAAATTTACGCGTTTCAAATTTAAATAAATTTCTATGTTCTTGATTTTGTGCTTATTATTTATAATTGGTTTCCATAGTGTAATTAATCTTCTTCACTATTATATTTTCTAACAAAAAAATATAAAAGATAAAAAAAAAAAAACCGTAATGATAATGAATTAAATTAATAAAAATAGGAATGAGATGCAACATAAATACCTATAAAAAATATATAAAATAAGTTTCAGATTATTAATGTGTTGTAAGAGCCTTTTTTTTTTTTTTAAGATATTATTAAATCTTAAATAATATTAAAACATTCAGAAATGTAAAAACAAAATTAATAAATTGAATAAATTGATATTGATAAACAAATTAAAAAATTTAAAGAATAATCTACATAAATAAATATAATTTATAGTAATATTATATATATTAAATATTAAATAATATTCAAACATTAAAAATATAAAAATTAATAACTTAAATAAATTAATATCGATGAGCAAATAAAAAAATTGAAAAGGTAATCTACACAGTTAAATGTAATTTCTATTAATGTTATAAATAAATAAAGTCTAAATGGTAAAAGTTTTTATCTAGATAGGCAAACTTATAAATGGTAAAACTTATTAATGTTATAAATAAAAATAATAAATAATAGTAATATTAAAATTATTAATATTTGTTTTTTTTTTTTAACCTTCAGAGTTCGTGTTTATTTGTTACTATCCTTTAATGCTATGGGCAAAAGAAATTAATTTAAATTGTTAGAACGGAAAAAAAGAGAAGCCAAAATTTAATTACAGTTCAAATGGGAAATTCACTAATTGTTTTATTATAAGTATTTAACAACATAAGAGACAATAAATAATCTATTGTTTATTGTTGGAAATATTATATATATATATATATATATATATATATATATATATATATATATATATATATATATATATATGCCACTCATAAAATTTCTTATTTTTAATAATATTTTTAAAATGACATTTGTATAAAGATGTCTAAGATTGAATGGAATTAAACTTGAAAACTCACTGATGAGTGATTAAATAAGCTCAGACAAGTAATACATAACTAATAAAGCCTAGCTCAAGAGAGAGTAATTCATTTCTCACTCATATCGTGTATCCTAAACGAACTAGTACAGGCATTGCAAGTTCCATATTCAGTTCGGATTAGAATCTCCTACTTGTTGTCCAAATAAAGTTAGGACCTACTATCTATAAATATCTCAATTATAAAGCTTGAAGGCAGATTCACTTATATTACAGTTCGACTATATTCAATAAAATCTTAGGGAAAATTATCTCATCCCAGTTTACTTTATATCATTCAATCGCATTCAATTCATTGTGTATTAATATCTTTTGTTTAGTCGAAATCAGCTCGATCAAATTGACGCCGTCTGTGAAAAACAATTAAACAAATTGTATCCCCTTGAAATTATCCACAATTTCTTACAAAAACCATCATCATGGCAGGCAACAACCACGATGATCAGGATAACTTTTCTAGAGACCCCAAGAGTAGTCGAACTCATCCAGAAGATTACAACCAGGATGAGACTAACACCCCCACAGGTCGCATAGGACCCATTCACGTCAGTACAACATTGCAACAACTAAATTCTTTCATTCTTAAAAAAAGTAGTAGTTAACCTATGATATTAACACCAGAGGCTGCATCTGCATTACAGTCATTATTAATAGCCCTTCAGACCCCGCAAAATACCCCTTTACCAAACACTAGAACCTGCACTGAGTTAGTAGAAGAAGGAGACTTGAATCGGAGACTGGACTTCGAGGCAGTCCCTCAAGGAGATTTGAAAAGAAATCACTGGACTTAACGAAGCAAAGGAGGAAGGTCAAATGCAAACAAGTACTAGTTCTGTGGACCATCACACAACACTAAGGATACCCGTGCAACTAGGAGGACATACCCCACTGACCAAGAGAGAAGTGCTCACACTAAGAGCTGAAGTCAGAGCCATAAAGAACGAGGCACTAAGGATCAAAAACCAAGCTAGCAAAAGACACAAGAAAAGATATAAAGCCTATGAGCAAAGTTCTTCCGAGTCCTCATTACAAAGCAAGGGACAAGAAGAGCAAGAAGTGGCTAGTCAAAGAAACACAAAAGACACAAAG
This sequence comes from Reutealis trisperma, assembly GCA_947687605.1. NCBI lineage: Eukaryota > Viridiplantae > Streptophyta > Magnoliopsida > Malpighiales > Euphorbiaceae > Reutealis > Reutealis trisperma. The sequence goes on along the minus strand of CANTUT010000519.1, from coordinate 83,685 downwards.
AACATGGTTAAGAAATTCATGGACAAACTTACAAGGAAGATGGGGAGAAAATCTATGGACAAAAACTTCAATTACTGCTAAAATCCACTTTCACTAAATTAATCTGAGAATATGGAATGCCTAGTAAGTTTAAACTTCCAGTACTGAAGAAATTTAGCAGAGAGATGGATCCAAGAGCCCATGTGATGGACTACAAGCATGCGGTCAAACTCCAAATGGGGAGCGACGAGGTGCTATGCAAAGCTTTTAGAGGATCGCTATAAGGGGTAGCCATGAGATGGTTCGATAACCTGAAAGAAGAAAGCATTTCAAACTTTGCCTAACTCACTATAGTTTTTATGCAAAGATTTGCAGCTAACATCCCTTTAGAAAAGCAAACTCAAAGCTTAGAAACTATTACCCAGAAAGAAGGGAGTCCCTTAAGGACTATGTGGCTTGCTTCAATAGAGAAGCTCTCAAAGTCACCCACTTAGATCAAGCCTGGGCCATGGAGGCATTGTAGAATGGCACCAATCATATTGACTATTTCAAAGGGTTATGTAGGCATGCACCTACCACATTAGAAGAAGCCATGGTGATTAGCCAAAAGTATATCATATAAGATGACAATGACACCTTCGCTTTTAAGAAAAGGAAAAGAGGTGAAGCTCTGAAGGAAGAACCTAAAATGAAAAAACAAGATGAAAAATCTAAGAAATACCTAGTGGTGGGGAAAAATAACAACAACAAAAATCGAACACTTTATGCTCCAAATCTACCAAAAAGGACCCCTTTAAATGTAAGCCCAGCCGAGGTGTTTGCTACATTCAAAGATAAGGATATTTGGGTTCACGCTCAACCCTTGCAAAAACCAGCAAATCAGAGAAGTACAAATAAGTTCTGTTTATTTCACAACACCCATGGGCATAACACTAACAACTACTAGCAATTAATAGCGGAGATAGAAAAGCTGATCAAGCAGAGGTACTTGAGAAATTTCATAAAAAAACAACAATCAGGGAAGAACCAATAAGGATAAAGGGTAATAACTAGTTAATGACAAGTCGGCAGGAGTAGTCAACTATCTTACAGGAGGACCTGACGAACCAGTAAGTCGCAATCAGACTAAAGCCTCTCACAGGAAAAAAAAAAAAAGCCCCCAAATTTATTTTTTAAATGGAGCCAAGGAACCAGCTTTTAGGGCAGATGGCAATAGCCTGTAATATCCCCATTTCGAACCGTTGGTCATATAGGCTATGGTTGCATATTTTATAGTGAAAAGAATCTTAGTTGATAATGGTAGCTCAGTCAACCTTCTCTTCGCAGATGCATATGCCAAAATGGGTTTGAAAGAGTGTGAGCTACATGTCATAGGGATACCAATCCACACATTAGATGGGATAGAAGTACCTTCAGCAAGAATTGCTAGGTTGCCCATTACCTTGGGTATAGCCCTAAAAAGCATCACCACCAAAGCCAACTTTGTGGTGGTCAGGCTACCTTTGCCATACAACATTCTCATCGGGAGGCCCCTCCTCTATGATATAAACACTACAACTAACATCAAACACTTAAGAATGATGGTTCCTAAGCTTAAAAGAGGAGAGATCAATATCTATGGGATACAAGAGCAGGGGGAACCAGAGAAGAAAAAAAGTAAAGAAAATATCCCCTCAAATGGAGGAGGTAGCAGTGGTGGAGGCAGCAAAAGAAATTCCTAAACAGCGAACTAATCCTATAGAAGAATAGAAAAGCTACCCATTATGACAAAGTCAGGAAAATATTTGCTGGTGAATGCCTCACTCAATAAGCAGCAAAAGGTCCAAGCCCACCAGTTCTTGATATCTAACTCAACTAGTTTTGCATGGTCTTTAGCAAATATGAAGGGTATTAACCCAGACACCCTAACACATGAACTGAACATGGATCCTACATTTATGCTAGTTAGATAGAAAAGGAGATGCTTTAGGCCATCATAAGCAATGATAAACAGCGAATTAGACAAGTTAATAGAGGCAGGCTTTATAAGGGAGGTGTAATACCTAGACTGGCTTGCCAATGTATTGTTGGTGAAAAAAGGAAACAAATCATATTAAACATGCATAGACTTCATCGACCTGAATAAAGCTTGCCTAAAAGATTCCTTCCCCTTACCCATGATTGACAAGTTAGTAGACTCAACTGCAGGCTAAAAATATTTATCCTTACTAGATGCAAAGCAAGGGTATCATCAAATTCGCATGCACCCTAGTGATGAGGAAAAGACCTCATTTATAAAAGAAAGAGGAATCTACTATTATGTCTCTATACCTTTCAAATTGAAAAACATCAAAGCAACTTACCAGATATTAGTCAACAAAATGTTCAAAGAGTAGCTCGGGCAAAACCTAGAGGCATATGTGGACGACATGATCATTAAAAGTAAAAGCTTTGAAGACCACATAAAGGACCTAGTCGAAGTGATGGGAGTCATGAACGAATATGGGATAAAGTTAAATCCTAAAAAGTGTGTCTTTTTTTATTTAAGAAGGCAAATTTCTAAGGTGCATGGTGAGTGAAAATAGGATTGAACCAAATCTAGACAAAGTCAAAGCAATTTTGAACATGCTTGCACCTCGTGACGTTAAAGAAATATAGAAACTCATAGGGAGAATCGCTGCCCTAAATAGGTTCTTATTAAGGTCTACTGAAAAGTACCTCTCTTTTTTCAAAAAACTAAGGAAGTCAGCTAGCTTTTACTGGACAAAGGACTGTCAACAAGCTTTTGACGAACTAAAAATGTATCTTAGTTTGAAACAAGTACTAAGCTGACCATTGCCTGGATAACAATTATTCATCTACTTATCAACCTAGCAGTAGGCATTTAGCTCGGTCCTAATTAGGGAAGAAGGAAGCACACAAAAATTGATCTATTATTTCAACAAGGTGTTGCATTGCACCAAGCTGAATTACCTCTCTATTCAAAAAGTAACCTATACATTAGTGCTATCCACAACCTACCTATATGCTCACAAGGCATACTGGTAACAAACGAGCCCTTACAGAAAACATTACACAAGCCATAGATATCAGGTTGAATGCTGTGTTAGTTGGTAGAACTATGATAATATGGCCTCCAATACAAGCCCAGATCGATAATCAAGGCATAGGCCCTCACTAACTTTATATCAAAATGCTCATTTAGCTCTGAAGAAATAAATAATAAGGTCAATTCGCTAGTAGAAAGAGCAAAGTCAAAAGAGCAAATGAAAAATCAAGAGTCCAAATGGGAGTTATTTGTTGATGGAGCCAGTAGTGAAGATGGTAGTAGCATAGGCATTGTTCTAATAAATGGCCAAGAATTCTCGCTAGAATATGCCCTTAGATTAGGATTCAAAACCACCAATAATACCACAGTATATGAGGTTATAATCCAAGGACTAATGTTCATAGACTGCATCCACTTGCAGTCGCTTTATGTTTACAGTGACTCACAGCTTCTTATTGGGCAAGTACCAAGAGAATTTAAGGCCAAAGAAGCTACCATGATCAATAAAAGATGAAAGTTACAATCCAAAAGATGAAAGATAGAGGGGTAAAGCTATAGATCTATAAGATCCTAAGAGAACAAAATAACTAGGCAGACAGACTCTCCAGGTAGCTGTAACCCATCCTGTTGAATTGCCTAGAAAGATCTTTGTAGCATACTTGGCTTACCCAAGCATCTAGGAAGGGGAGGAAGTAATAGACATAGATAAAGAACCCTTCTAGATATATCCTATAAATAACTATCTAGAGAAAAATGAATTGGCTACTAACACTACAGAAGCAAAGAAAGTGAAGCAGTAAAGTGCCTACTTCTCAGTCCACCAGGGTGTACTATACAAAAGAGATTTTTCCCTCCCCTAGTTAAGGTGTCTAAGGCCAAAAGAAGCAAGTTATATCCTTTAAGAAATTAATGAAAGGTACTGTGGAATGCATATTAGAGGAAAAATTTTAGCTGCTAAGATATGAAAGAGGATGCAATTGCCTTCATCAGAAAATGTCAAACTTGCCAAAAATTTGCCAATGGAAAAAATATACCAGCAGTAAAACAAAATGCAATCACCAACCTATGGTTCACAAAATGGGTAATAGACATAGTATGTCCTTTCCCCATAGCATCTGGATAAAGAAAATTCCTACTTGTAACAGTAGTGTATTTCACCAAGTGGTTAGAAATCGAACCTCTGGTGAGCATAACTACAGACAAAGTCATAAGTTTCCTATGGAAGAACATTGTGTGCTGATTTGGCATACCCTGCTAGTTCATCAATGATAATGGAAAGCAGTTCGACAATGCTAAAGTTAGGGCTTTTTGCTAAGGGCTCAACATAAAACAACACTTCTCCTCAATAGCTCACCCACAAACTAATGGACAAGCCGAGGTAACAAATTGGACTATCCTTCAAGGGTTAAAGAAGAAATTGGACACATTTGGCCAAAGTTGGGTGGACCAACTCATTCATGTCCTTTGGGCATATCAAACAACACCGAGACAACCTACTAGAGAGACTTCTTTTAGTCTGACATATAGAATATAAGTAGTTATCCTAGTTCACATCAGCTTACCTAGTAGGAGAGTAAATTTTATCGACAACGAGGTGAACAATCAGGCAAGACAAATTGACCTAGACCTCCTGGAAGATCTTAGGGAAAAAACAGCCATCAAAATGGCTGCATTTAAGCACCAAGCAAGTAATTATTTCAACAAAAGAGTGAAAGCTGGAATGTTCAATGAAAGAGATGTAGTCATAAGTTTTCTTGGAGCTATAGGCAAAAGAGAAGGAATGGGCAAGCTCGCATCAAACTGGAAAGGACTCTTCAAAGTACAAAAAGTCATAGGGCCAGCTACTGACAAACTTATAACCTTATAAGGGGTGGAAGTTCCTCATATTTGGAACATCTAACACCTAAAAATGTACTATCAATAAGGAAATAAAAGGCCCCTTGAGTTTTAAAAATTATTCCTTCCTAAAGCCCAAGAAAAGAAAAATGGGAGATTGCTCTTTGTTAAGGGAGCAAGTGCCTAAGAAAAGAAAATGGGAGATCGCTCTTTGTTGAAGGAACAGGTGCTTAAGAAAAGAAAAATGAGAGATCGCTCTCTGTTGATAAAGCAAGTGCCTAAGAAAAGAAAAGAAAAGAGGGGAGATTGATCTCGGTTGAGAGAGCAAATGCCTGAGAAAAGAAAAAGGGAGATTGCTCTCTATCAAGACAGCAAGTGTTGAAGAAATGAAAAGAGGGAAGATTGCTCTCTGTTGAGGGAGCAAGTGCCCAAGAAGAAAGAGGAAATATCACTCCTTATTAATAGAACAAAACATTGAAACAGCCTGGAGCGGCTTGCCAGAATCTAAGTGAGCACCAAAAAAAGGTTATGTAAATCACTTATTGGCGAAATGGAAACTCAGACAAATCTCCAAATGAGATAGACTTTTTCTAAGACTAGTCATTAGGAAAAGATCAAAAAATTGAAATAAAGTCAAGCACTCACAGAACTAATATTAAGTGTTATTTTAGCACATGTAAATGAAAGAAGCTAGATAGAAGAAATAATTGGAATTTCATTACAAGAGGGTAAAAATTTACAATTGTTTAAAATTTATAAAAAAAAAAAAGAGGCAGAAAAATCATGAAGCTGGAAGGGTCTAAGTTACTCAAGGATGGACAGAATTGGAGGACACCAAAGAGGAAGATGAGCTAGGAACGAAGACTCGCTTCGACATATAAGTCATAACCTCTTAAAACTTGGTTGCACAAGTGTCGATCGCCAGGTTAGAAAACTAAATAGTTTAAGCCCTAGAATCCAGGGTGAGCTGACATTTATACTCAGGAGAACCTAAGAAGTCCTTTAGAACATTGGACTTATCCTTCTCTACCTTTTTGCGAAGGCACTTTGAACTCTGAAGCCATATCTGAAGCTCCTCCACTTGCTGCTCAATCACTTGAAAATTCTTTATTAAGATAGGATAGTCCTAAGCCTACTCTTTGAAGTCAGCCAGTTCGGCTTGTGTTTTCTCAGTTTTACCTCGCAGCATGCCCACCAGCCTTTGCCGATCTTGGAGCTTGGTATCTTTCACCTTCACCTCCATCTCTAAATCAGCAATTTAGGAGTTGATGTTGGTAGTAACGCATTTTAGCTCCTTGGATTTCTTGGTAAGGAGGCCTTTGAAGCAATCTCGTTCCATTGCTAGTCTCTTAGCCTCACTCTATAGCTCCTCTAACTCAGTTGTATCTAGCTTTTTCTTCCTCTCCTCTTCCAAAGCGGTCTGTAAAGATGAAACTTCCTTATTTAAGTCCTCAGTAATCTTCTGAGAAGAGGATTGAAGGTCAAAGAGAGTTGCTTGCTACCTTAATATTACATCATGATGGGAAGAAAGGGTCTAATGTACCACTAATCAGTACCAAGTGAACTCACTTAATTTCTCCCCTAATGCCTTATTAAGTTGAGATAACTGAAAAAAAATGAAGCATAATAAGACAAAAAAAAAAAAAAAGAGAAGAAGGTGCAAAGAGTGGAAGAAAACATATTTACCTCCTCCAGTATAACCTTGGAGTCTGAAAGTAATTGCTCAAGGAAAGCAAGTTCAAGTAAGGGAAAGAGTGGGGGGAGATCCGACCTCACCACTTCAGTCTGGTTAGTAGCAACCATCTTGCTATGACAAACGAGACCCTCTTATTTGACCACTTCGTCTAGAGCAACCGCATTGCTATTCAGACATTCTAAAACCTCTACTTAAGGAGCTGGGGTGCCAGAATTATTTATCACCAGATCATTTTGATTTTTCTTGCATTGCTCTGGCAACACGTCCTCAAGTTGAGCTTCAGTACTAGGAGGAAAGGGCTGATTGTTATTCAAATCTTGATCTAACCAAAGGTATGGATCAAAAACAGGAATAGTAGAAGATGGAATAAAGGCATCGACCTAAACCCCATCTATTCTAACAGGTCGTCCAGAGATATTGGTTGAACTAGCAGCTCGGAAGAAGGAGCAGGAGCTCCATCAGTAGTTCCTATAAAAAAAACACAAATAAAATAATAAATAAACAAATCAAAGTAGGAGAAGAGCTTGGATAAGAAAAAGAAAAGAAGAATGGGAGGAAACTTAAATCCTATACCTGTCAGGAGACTAGTAAAGGGCATGGCAGACTGAGGAAGATCCCTCTCTAGTAGGGACTAGATAACTTTGTCTGCTATCTCTTTGGCAGGTACTCCTTTGCTATCTCACTCAACTATCAAATCCAAAAACTCACTGTTCACTAAGAAATTCCTCAAAAAGTTAAAGATAGTCTGCTTAGAAGAAGAAGAAGAAGAGTCACTTACAGCTCGGTGGATAAGTTTGGTCATTGTCAGATCGTTCTCATCATCTCTGAACTCTAGCACGTTAATTAAAGGGCCCTCTGGGAGCATGCCAATAGGTGCTAGCTTAGAACTGGTACCCTCCGCTGCTGTTTTTGGTTTAGATTTTGACCCCTCAGCAGCAGCAGGAGACTTCTTAGTTCTATTCTTCTTTTGGGGTTTTTCCTTTAAAGGAGATGCTTTCTTCTTTCCATTAACCAAAGATTTAGTTCCCTAGTCCTCTGCAATAGCAACTTTGAGCTGTCCAGTTCGCTCACTAGCAACAGCAGGAATGCGACCTCATTATAAGGGAGCGGCTCCAGGTTCTTTTACAAGTCATGAATTTTTTTATACGTATTATCCTTGTTAGTAATGTAAATTACAAAAAAAACAAACACAAGATCAGTAAAGTGAAGAACCACAAGAATAAAGTATATATAGGTAAAAGACTCACCCCTTAATTCATTAATCACAAGGTGCATAGTCTTACCCTGGGCATCCTTTATTTGGGAGGCAAAGTCAAGGCTCACCATGTCATAAGAACAATCATCCTTAATAAGGGTAAGCATAGTGAAAATCTCCTCAGGTAGAAGATTGCTAGGAATATCTAACAACCCATATACAATAGGAACTTAGAGAGTGCCACAGAAGCCAAAACCCTCACCACCTCAATACTTCTCCTTTATTACTACAGTGGCAAAATACATGTGGCAGTTTGCCACTTTGTTTGGCTTTCCATTAAAAAGGACTCTTCCTAGCTTTGCCCTAGTACACCATCCTTGATGATCTCCAAAGCAAGTGAATTTGAAGATACATTAGAACATACAAGGAATAGGACGAAGCCCTAAGGCATTGCAGACCACCTTGAACTGATGGAAATCTTGAATAGAATTAGGGGAGAGCATCATAGGGTTAATGCAAAAGTAATTGAAGCATTCTACAAGAAAAGGAGATGGTGAAAACCTCATACTAGCTTTAATTTGATGACAAAAGAAGATAATGTGATCATTATATTTCAACATTTCCTAGGTATCAGTAGCTTCAGAATTTTTGAAGATTTTGTCATGCGGTTAGGGAAGGTCAACAGTGAATCTTTCCTGACCCTCCAAATTCTTAGCAAAAGGGCTGAGATCAAACACCTTTAAAACAAAAGTCACCTCACCCCAGGCCTTCTTCCTATCCGTTTTGATATCATCATAAATAATTTCCTCTTTTTTAGGTGCCATTTCAAGAAAATATAATGAAAATCGATGAAAAAAGGAGGAAAAAAAGTTACAAATTTTTTTGGAAATAAAAGAAATTACAGACAAGGGTTTTTCTTAAGCAAATAACAAACATAGAAAATTAGAAAGAAAAGGATGAAGAAGATAAAGTGAAAGGGTTTTTAACTTAAGCCCTAAAAACCACACGCCAATTAATCATTTTAAATTCAAAAATGACATAACATACACCTATATGACAATAACAGGGCCACATGGTGAGTTTTTAGGAGAAGAAGCCATCTCTTTATTTAATAACTCAAACTTCTAAAGCACGTGATGAGCAAACATAGACCTTTGACCTTCTATAGTAAGGACTTTGCTGACGAACCAAACTTACAAGGCATAAAAGAGCCTCACAAAAACAATCCTAGCCAAATAGAAAGAATAAAGCGAATTAGTTGAAATGACATAAGTAGCTCACTCTAAAATTTTATTTCAAGCGAAGCACATGCATTGCTCACTTTAGTAAAATAGGGGGCCACTTGAGGGACTAAATAAGCCTATACTGGGTCTAGGCGCAACAAGTAATACATAACCAATAAAGCCCAACTCAAAAAAGAGTAATCCATTCCTTACTTATATCATATGTCCTAAGCAAACTAGTATAGGCAATACAAGTTCAGTATCCAGTTCTGATTAGAATCTCATACTTGTTGTCTAAACAAAGTTAAGACCTGCTATCTATAAATACCTCAATTATAAAGCCTAAAAGGTAGAGTCACTTATGTTATAATTCAACTACATTCAAGAAAATCTATGGGGAAATTACCTCATCCCAGTTTACTTTATATCATTCAATCCTATTCAATTCATTGTGCGTTAATATCTTTTATTTGGTCAAAATCAACTCGATCACCCACTTAACTTAATATTTGTGGAAACAAATTTATGAAATAAAATAGAACAGTATTATTATTTTTATAGGTTTGATCAAAAAGCAAGACTTTCATAGTAAATCTATATAAATATCATATATTAAATAGCTTTAAAAGAAATAATTAAATAAACAGTTAAATAGCAAGAGAATGGGAAACATTAAACACAGTTATATTAAATAAAAGACCTTCACATAATAAATACTGGTAAATCCTATTAAAACATAATATACAAGCCACAAATGTAGGCACCATGTGCCTAATAAAAACAAATGTGCAAACTCATTGGGCAGGGAAAATAAAAGTAGATATAAGAAAGCTTTAGAATAAGTGGAAAACTCTTTTAAGTGTTGATCTAATCTTCCTTGTGTCCTCCATCAACTTCTCAACTTCTTAGACAAACTAAAGTACTCACAACTAGGGCTAAGCACGATTCAATCCAATATAGGAATTTGAAAATCTCTAAGATTGAATTAAACTTCATGGATTTTGATTTATAGAGAACTGGAATCAGAACCAAAATAAAAAAAAAAAATCTTCTTATTATATTGTCCTGAAAATTTCAGAATAATACAATTCAGGGATCAGATATTTTAGTTATGGTCTAATCCAATCCAATACAATCTAGAGATTCAAAGATATAATCTTAAAAAAATTCACAAAATTTTTTCTTCTCTTTTAAATTTTTTGTTTATATAATAATAATAATAATAATAATAATAATAATAATAATAATAATAATAATAATAATAATAATAAACTTCTGAATAATTAGCAAAAGGGATTTTAAATATAATAATAATAATAATAATAATAATAATAATAATAATAATAATAATAATAATAAACTTCTGAATAATTAGCAAAAGGGATTTTAATTAGAAATTGGTGAAAATCTATAAGTAAGAAATTAATTAGAAACTTAGAAATTAAAAAACAAAAAATTTACAGAAACAAAAATTATAGAATCTATAAATCTAACTTTACATGTCTGACTCAACTTATGATTCACTAAGAAACCACTGAAAGGAAAAGAAGAATTGAAAAGAAGAAAAAAGAAAAGAAATCATAGAAATAAAAAGAAATTAATATGTGGTTATATCTTAGTATTATTAAAACTCTAATTTATATTATATTACTAATTTTTCATCAACACAAATTTAATGAACCTAAGATGTATAAATATCAATAGTTATATTCAATTGAGGTATATACATTTATAATTATAGATTTACAATTCACCTATTTTTTCTTATGATATAATCTTGATATAATTTGATATATGGTATAATATCATGTATAATCATATAATTTTTGTGTTATCTATATAGTATTCAATTATCATTACTTATATATTATAAATGAAAAACTAAAAAACTTCGGTCATTTTGGTCCAATTCAATTAGGTACAATTTGGTTTAATTTGGTTTAGTTCTCAGACTGGATATACATTAATATCTAGAACCGTACCAAAATATTTCACTTGATTCAGTTTAATTCAGAGAAAGTCAAAAAGTCAATAGTTCGGCCCAGTTTTAGATATTTTTGTCTAATTATCAAGTTTAATTTAAAACTTTTAATATCCATACTTAGCTTTACTCACAACTTAACTTTGTATAAGCCGTACTAAACATCCCAACATCTTGCTATTGAAGGACTTCACAATGCATTTTGCATATAACCATACTTCTATGATTATAATCAATAATCTCAACATCAAAAATAGCAGATAAATGATCTAAAGTGGCCAGGATAGTAGCATTCTTTTCATCATCGGTAGATGCAAGACTCATACCCACCATATAAGGAACACATTTGTTTCCTAAACTATCAAAGCATGGGTAGTATATAGTGCAAATGTAGTTGTCACCATTGGTTCATGAGTGAAGTTGGAACAAATAGACCTAAATGCTTCAATACATGTTCCAAAATTGTTTCTAAATCAATTTTCACTATTAATCAATCTTTCTATCTTCTATTAATTTTATCACTAAGCTCAATTTTATTAATTCTCAAATAGATTTTCCTTCACTTCAAAAGTGTAATTTTTAAGCATTATATGTATACAATTTAATGAAAAACACATAATAAAAAAATTACTTTTCTTTAAATAAAAATCAAGTATAGATAATTTTCTAACAATAAAAAATATATGATATAATTGATGAAAGGATATTATTAAATGAAGCCAAAATCATAAACATTAAATTGCAAAAATATTTAGAATCAATACAAAATAGAAATTAATAAATTAACATGGTTTCATCATCCATCTTAGTAAAAATAAAACTTAGAAAGTCATAATTAAAACAACAAAATAAACAAGCGAACTCATTTTAACAATTTAGATCCATAATCTTGAAATCTTAACTTCTTCTTTATTTTCTCAATTGTTCCCCTCACAAGCTCCCTTTTGCTAAGCCAATTCCCTTCTATTTATAAGCATAAATGGCTAGATGGAAAGTTGATGATGAAGCCAATTTTGAAATGAACTTTCTTCCTTAACATGAAATATGTGACTTTAAACTTTGAATTCTTAGTTTTCCTTAGTTGGATTGCATATGGATGTTTGGTGATGACTTGAATTTTTGCAATTTTTCTCTTCCTTAGCATCAAATATATGACTTTGAACTTTGAATCCTTTGCTTTCCTTAGTTGGCCTGCATATTAATGGTTGGTAAGTTCTTTAGTCTCTATTGCACACTTGAAGATGATATTCTTTGTCAAAAAGAGAAAATGGCTCAGTTGGTATGTTGAAAAATTATTTCTTTCACAAAATTTATAATTATTATTATTATTAATATACATGCAAGTAAAAGACTATAATTTCACTCAATTTTCAAGGTTTCACCATTTTATTTCCTAAAATTTTATAAAATTTTTCTTTTAAATTTTGTTTATTGATTTGAATTTTTTTTTATCTTTTATATGATTTTAAATTATGAGAGAGTTTGTTTTTGTAAATTGAAGAAGAAAATAAAAAAAAAAAGGGAAAAACAAAAAAAATATAAAATTGAAATGTGAAAAAAAAATTAAAACAAAATAAAAATTTATAAGTTAAAATGCGCAAAAACTAACAACCAACTAGTAATCAACCATAAAATATCAAAAATCAACTTATAAACTAAAAACAATCAACCTTTGATCAACCAAAAAACAACCTAATTCTCAAGTTTCATTATTACTTTGAAATTACAGTATTTTATAAATGCTAATATTAAAATATGCAAAAATCAACAATCAATCACAAATTAATTTCTGATCAATAAAAAAACCAGTATTTTAGAAATATTAATACCAAAATAATGCAAAAACCAATAATCAACATGTAATCAACAACAAGTCAATCTCTAATCAATAAAAAATAACTAGTATTTTAGTAATACTAATATTAAAATATGCAAAAACCAACAATCAACATGTAATCAACCCGTAATTAACATGTTTTCAACTAATAATATCCACTACAAATCAACCAAAAGACAACCTAATTCTCACTTATTCCATCATCTCTCTCAAATTACAGTATTTTAACAATACTAATATTGATTACTAGTATACAAATGTAACCAATAAAAAATGAAAACACATGCGAAAAATTCTAAAAGGTAACAGAAAAACCAACCAAAAACATAAACTGTAGTAAACTAATATAATGCATCACATACATAAATAGACTATTAAAAAATATACAAATATTTAAAAATATTACATAATACAATATTAAATAAGGAGACTAAAAATAAAAAAATTAAAATCCATCACACAAAAAAATTAAAATTCATCCAACAAAAATTTATTTTTTAAATAGTTTAAATTTAAATTTGAATTAATAAATTACTACTTAAATCATATATTTTTAAAAATATAATTAAAATTATAAAATTAGATATTCAATTAAATTAGTTGAGAATTATAATTTTTGAATGAGTTCAATTTATGAATTGAAGAAAGAACTTAACAAGTAGTCCAATAAAGTAAGACAGGGGAATATCCATATGGTGGATTCTAAAGAAACATTCAGGTCCCATTTAATCATAACCCATAACAAGTCACCTTTTTGGAAGTCAACCCACCACTTTAGCCAATGTAAATCCACTTATCACCTTTTTTTTTTTTTTGAAAAAAAAAAGCAAAGTTTAGAAAAAATAGAGCAATTCAAATGGTGTACGAATTTCAAATAAAATCAGGATATCTCCAATAACCATTAAGAAAAATCAACACAAACTGAAAAACAAACACCTAATATTCATTCCTAAGAACCCAAAAATTAAAATTTTAAAAATCATTAAAGAAAGGATTAAGAGAGATTATAGAGCTAGGACTGAAGGGAGAGAACTCGGCATCTTTAGATGGGAGATTACTCATGCGACCTCGCATGTAAGGATCACAAGACAAATAGAGATTCTCAACAAAAATAGCTTTATTACCTTGTGGTACTTTGAGGTTAATGGAAAGATTCTTGATGTTATTGGAACTTGACTATGAGAATTATAGAGATAATAATAAGGATAAGAATAAAACAAATAAGACAAGGGCATAGAGCTACCATCAGGAAGGCACACTTACTCTCCTCCTTTTTGTCTCTCGTCATGAGAGAGAAGCTTCTTGGCATAGTAGATTTGGCCATGGAAACTTGATTGCAGTTGGGATTCTACACAGCGATGGAGCGAGATTGAAAAATTAGGGAGCTTTTTTAGAGTGAGAAACATTGGCCAGCCATTAAAGAACAATGAAGAGAATCAAAAGCAATGGAATTATAAGGGGAGAGCTTTAAGATCAGTGTCATAGTGATGGCAGTGAAAATTAAAAGCAAGTGCACTAGTTGATGTGACTAGGGAAGGTCTAACCAACAATAAGGTTGTTGTTTAGTTTAGTTATATGGACGTTAAATCTTTACTGAAAAAAAAAGTAAAAAAAAATAGATATAAAAATGTAAAAAGCATAAAAAACAAAAACACAATTAGCAGAAAAGTCACGATTTAAAAAGAGTGTAACATGTAAATAAAACATAAAAATGGTTGAAGGTGTAATTTCCTTGATGTTTAACTACTAATTGTTTTCTTAATCAGGGTTATAACTATTTGTCAGGGTGTTAGCAATTTGAAGAATATGGGCACATTCCATATAGAACCTAGGTGTATGCATAATGCAAATGTTTAAAGCAAGTCTTTATGCCACAACCCTAATGCTTATTCTCCAAAATAAATCGCTCTTATATTACAAAGATCTAGTGCTAGTCCCAAACATTTATGAACAATGGTTTAAATAAGTGTGGTTCATTATGCAAATGCTTTAAAAGGTAAGGTTTACATTAATAGATCTCTAAAAATGGAAGCAAATGGTTATGGAGGCATCAGTAAATTTCATCCATGGTCCTCTAGCTTTCAAGGCACGCACATAATGGTCATTCAACTCAATTTTATTTCTTAAAAATATTGAACTTCTAGACTATGCACATTAAAGTACTTTTGTCAGCTCTATTAGCTAAAACTAACGGATAGTACATGAGGCACCTCCACCTTATCAATTTTTATTTAAAAAATTCCACCTCAGCCATCAGACTTATGCTCCTGCGTGTGAAGCTATTCTCTCTCAAACTCACTTTTCTCACCTCTCTCTATCACTCTTATCACTTTCACTTTCTATCTGCTACATTCACACGAAACTACACTAAAAAATAGGGTTTTCCATTAAAGAGTGAGAATTGGCAGGATATATTAGCGCCATTGTGGCATTGGGTAATAGGGTAAAGTAAAAACATCAATATTTTATTGTCAAAAGGGGAAAGTAATGAGGGGCAAAAAGAATAAAAAATCACTTGGGAACATAGTAAAGAAAGGGGTGGACCAGCATTGCCTGATGGGGATACAACAACCAGGTATGGACAATTTTTTTTGTATTGTTCATTCCATAAAATGCATTGTTTTATAGTTAGAGATTGGTTGGGTAAGTGGTTGCAATATTAATATATAATTAATTAGTAATCAGTTTGATAATAGTTTGTTTAAATTAATGAAATTGTTTAAATGACTAGCAATTAGTATCCATGGATATCTCAATATAACCTACAACATAATTGGTTGAGTGCAAATATGACTAATAATTTTTGCAATTTGTAACAAATGGCCTATTTAGCGTGAAGGTGCATTATAATGGCACTAAGGTAGAATTGGGTACTTCGATCGTGATGAGCACTATATATGGAATTTGCATCTAGATTATTTTGAAACAATTGAAGTGGATAAAATACTCTTTGATATTGGAGTGCATAGGAATATAAAGTATTAGTGGAGGATGCCTGATAAGGAATATAAGAACCATTTGTAATTAATTGGTGGTAGTGTAAATGCTTATGAATTGGCATTGTGTGGTTTTGATACAGGTGTAGCTATTGAAGAAATAACTGAGGATGAAAATTCTGATATTAATAACAATGTTCCCATTGTTACAGTTGGTAAACAAGGGAGCTCAAGTGGCTATATTAAATTGCTCCCAGCATTGACATCAGATCCAACCGGTGGAGACTCAATTGTAACTAATATAGCACTAGAGTTAGTGAATGAATCCATAATATTTTTTATCGTGTAGTAGATGTGGAGTAGAATCAATGGCCTAGTGAGTTTAATAATGCCAATACCAATGGTTTTGAGGATGATTTACTTGATATAGATGAGCAACCTATAAATGTTCAAGATATATATGAACAAACGACAAATGTGCAAGCTACATATGGGAATCAAGCAATAAATGATATAGCTACTGATGGTGATTCAATTTCTATGATCCTTATTATGACTTAATTAGTGGTGATGAAGACCTAGCTGAAGTATTGAATAAAGCTAGGGACCTAAAGTTGAAATGTGAACATATCAAGGGCTTCAACAAGTCACGGGGGGAGACTTAGGGGCACTACACAATCTATGCAAGCACCAACTAATAATCAAATGGATGATGAGCATTTAGATCAAAATTCAAATTATGCAACAAGTGATGAGCTGCATACTGAATCTGAAACATATGATGAAAGGAAGCTAAGGTATCTTGAGTTTATTGCTTCTAGAGACATAGAAGATCCCCATTTTTCAAGTGAGTATGGTGTTTAAGGATAGATTTGAGTTTAAGGAAGCTATAAGGAATCATAGAATAAAAAATAGATTTCAGATTTAGTTTCCTAGGAATAATAAGACATAAGTTGAAGTAAAATGCAAAAATACAAATTACAGTTAGAGAATTTATGTTTCACTAACCAATAGTAAAGAACCTAATGACACTACATTTCAAATTAAGGTTGGACACTTGAAACACACATATGGAAAAGTCTACAGTAAATTTCATATGACTGCAAAGTGGTTGGTATCTCATTATATAGATGAGATAAGAGATAACCCTAATTGGCTATTGACAGCTTTTATGGCAAGGGTTCAAAAAGGACACAAGATTTTCAATAAGAAGTATGAAGGCTTAGAGGGCTAGGGATCTTACACTGAAGAAGATTAATGGAGATAAGGCTGAGCAGTATGCAAAACTGCATTCTTTTAAGATTGAGCTCCTAAGATCCAATATAGGCTCAACTATTGAATTTAAAGAAGAAAAAGGTGTGTTTGATGGCATGTATATATGCTTAGCATCACTGAGAGAAGGGTTCAAGGAAGGTTGTAGGCCATTGATTTGCTTGGAAGGTTGCTGGCTGAAAAGGACATATGGTAGCTAGTTACTAACTGTTGTAGGGGTTGATCCTAATGACTGCATCTACCCTATTACTTAGGTAGTGGTTATGAAAGAAAATAAGGATTATTGGGAGTTTTTTTTTAAGAATTTAGGGTTGATCTTTAAATTTTCAACTCACATCATTGGACCTTCATGTCTAATAAATAGAAGATGAGAGCATCTTGTGATTTCTATTTGAATAGTTAATTCATTTTGGATCCATACTAACTAATTTTTTTTTCGATTGTGTAAGGACTGCTAAGTGTTATAAAGGAAATGTTTCCTGATGTAGAACACAAAATATGCACGAGACATTTATAGACTAATATGAGGAGCTTGTTTAAGGGCAAAGTATATAAAGATCTTTTATAGAACTATGCTAAAGCAAGCTATATGAGCTAGTTAGAAGAATGTTTAGTTGAAGTAGAGAAGAAATCAATGGAATATAGAGAACGATTGAGCGAAAGGCCTTCTGAAAACTAGTTTAGGGCATGCTTCAAGAGAGGGAAAGACCTTGTGAAAATTGGTATAGGGCATACTTCAAGACTTAGACTAAGCGTGACATTTTACTAAACAATCTCTGCGAATGTTTTAATAGGTACATACTTAAAGCTAGAACCAAGCCAATAATCATCATGCTGGAGATGATCAGGAACCCATTAATGAGAAGGACTACTAGGAAGAAGAAAGAGTATGAGAAGCTAAAGTAAGCATAGACAGTATTATGTTCTTAAATCCAAAATAAATTAAACAAGATAAAAGAAACCTCTGGTAACTATTTCTCTATCTTTGCTAGCTCACCAAGAGTTCGAGTTAATGGCAAAAGGCACCAATTTTTAGTGGATTTAAAACCAAAGACTTGCACCTATAGAAGATGGGATCTCATAAGAATCCTTTATCAGCATAGGGTAATAGTCATATTTGGCAACAATGTGTAAACCCTTAATTTTGCATATAATCTAGCCGTAGTTTGACACCAGTTAATATTAGTGCAATATGTAGAGCCAGTATGATGGTCTCATTAGCTAGTTAGCGGGCAAAGGTCAAAGGGGCAGCGCCCCATTGAAAAAATGGATTTCCTTAGTTTAGCACCCTTTAGTTTGCATTTGAACTTTTGAACTATACTTAGATCATCTAGGATTGAATAACAATCATAACACAACTAGAATCTCTCAAATATGATAAAAAAGGGGTCGAAAGGGGCTAAAAAAGGACTGAGTTTTGGCTAGGGTACTGCCGAATCGAGCGACACCAGGTCAACACCATTATGACGCCGCAGCATGGATGGCATCATAATGGTGCCACCCATGCCACCGATGCTCCTCCTGTGCTGCCAACCCTCTAACCTTTTTCCTAATTTGCCCTCAATTTCTTTTTATAAATACGGGTCTGCTTCTAGCCATTGGACAAACAGTTTTAGATATGAAAAATCCCCAATTTTTATTTATTTTGTGAGATACCAATTCAATGTGGACTTAGATCTAGTGCAAGGCTTGCCCCATTCATACGAAGAAAGTACAAAACCAAGGTATAATTCCTTCTTTTGAGATTTCTTAAATTAGATCTAGAATTCTCTCTTTTATATCTTTCCTTAGGTCTAAAACTAAAAAGATCTAATTTTATTAATTTTAAATTTGAATTAAATTAACAAATCAAATTAACTTTTGCCAAAACCCTTCCTTTATAAGAAGGAAGAACTACGTGGGGTTTAACTCCTATTCAAAGGGATACACAAGCATGTTAGTCGTTTAGGCATCAATTCGAAAATATTTTATGAAATAATTTTTTCCTTTTCTTTCATTTTTATGAGATTATTTCTACTTTGTTTTATTTTACATATGATTATGTTGTTTCTTTTTTATTGTTAATTCTTGCAATTAGTTGAGGAATGTGTGATTTTCCTAGTACCTATAAGGGCTAGAGAAATGATCTTCTTTTTATTTATTTATTCCATTTTTTGTAATAATTCATAACTATATTTTATCTTATCTTGTTTATCATTTTATAACTATCATGCATTGCACATATATATTTGCTCACAAATTATCTTTATTTCTATTCATGAAATTTATTTTAAGTTATTTTGTATTGAAATTACCAAACTAATTTTGTTAAAATAAACTAAAACCTAGTCCCTGAATCCTCTTTGGTTTCGAGGCTAGTGATATTTTCTTTTGAGATATTAATTGGAGTCAATTTGGGTTTTTTTTCCTTAATCCTTTTCCTAAATAAAATAAAATTAAGGTGGCTACTCTTTTCAAAATCAATTTATCTAAACTTGAGGATTTCATCATAAGTTCAAACCTAAATGAGCATTTCAATCCCACTTAGCAAATCAGACTAGTGCTTGGGCAAGGCCTCAAAGCTAGTGACTCCACTGGGGATCACCTTTGTTTTAACAAAGATATAAGAGGACTACCAATTGGTTTAAATTAAAGTTTGGCACTTTTAATATAGAAATGGCTTTCATGCATCATTTGCATAGGCTCCTTACCTTTCAACCTAGATTTCTTAGGAAAATAATGTATAAAAAGTAACATCGAGTGGGTAACCCTCCTTGGATCTGCCGATAGCAAAATCATCTACCCCGTGATGAATCTTTTAATCGTTTCAAAAGTGTAACCAATATGCATTTACTGTTGGACTCACATGAAGCTCTTTGACTTAAATGTGGTTAGGTATATCGCTGCTCTAGTGTGACAGGTATCTATCTAAGCCACCCTTTCCCTTTTCATGTAATGAACCTAAATGTTGACCTTAGGTTGTAAGTACCATAATCAAAACCTTGTATCTTTACATTCTCATGAAATGTTTCTCCATGTATATCATACATTCATATTGTAAAAAACATGCATTCATTTCAAATCTAGGCTACACCTTGAGCCGAAGAAGGGTCACATACTCGCTTATATCTAAACACCTTCACTTTTAAACCATAAACACTCTCACATCTTTATCCCAATCACCTTAGCCCCCACAATCCTAAAAGGCCATCACCTACAACCTTCATCCAAATACTGACACATGAATCTCAACTTTTAGCTTAAATACTTTAACCACACACCTTAAAGCACCTCACCCTAGCCTTTAACCTTACATGCCATTAACCCTAGCCTTTAACCTAAAAGCACCTCACCCTAACTTTTAACCTTATATGCCATTCACTTTGGCCTTTAACATAAAATTACCTCACCCTATCCTCTCACCTCTATCCTAAACACCCTCACCTTCACTCTAAACCCTTTCACCTCCATCCAAATACCTCCACACCTAAACCTATGGTCTACCTCAACCTATGGTAAAAGAATCAAACCCACATCAAACTTATGGTAAAAATAAACCCATTTATAGTACCTCTATTTGCATATAAAATTTGACCTAGCTTTAACCCCTACAATCTTATCTAAGCTAAACATTGACTTAGTTTCATGTTGATCCTCAATCCATTCCTAAGCTAAAAACTGACCTAACTTCATTTTCATTCATAACCCATTCCCAAGTTAAACACTGACCTAGTTTTTATCCTTCATAATTCTTATCCAAGCTAAACATTGATCTAGATTTCAACTTTCATAATTCTTACTTAAGCTAAACATTAACCTAGTTTCATCCTTATCTATGGTCTTTACCTAAGCTAAATACTGACCTAGCTTTCATCCTTTATAATCCTTACCTAAGCTAAACACTGACCTAGCATCATCCTTATCCATAGTCCTTACCTAAGCTAAACACTGACTTGGCCTCATCTTTTATAGTATTATCTAAACCCATAGCCTATCTAAGCCCATACTCCAGTCCAATCAAACCTATTATCCAACTGTCATCAAACCTAGGTTCACCAACATCCAAATCCATGGTACATCCATAACCCAATCGCAAAACCTATAGACCCTCTATCCTTAAACTCATGGTGAACCATCCACAAATTGCAATTCTAATTACTTGAGGCTAAACTCTCACTTAGCCTTCCTAACTAAACTTTGGTTCCTCAGAGCTAAAATCTGACCTAGCTACTCAAAGCTAAAATCTGACCTAGCTACTTAAAGCAAAATCATTATTCAAGCTAAAATTTGACTAGGCTCCCCTAGCTATGTACCAACCTAGCTAACATCATACACCTCCACCCTCATCAGATGTCATACAAATTACACACTTTCCCATACAACACCTACTAAATGACCACAATTTACCTCATCCCCTATGGATCCTTTCCAAGGGAAACCATACCTTACCCTAAGATTAAGATCTTCCTGCCCAAATTAGAAGCCATGGGGGCATGATTGATACAAGTACGTTAAGCGTCTTCCCTAATGCCTGATTGCTACCAAAGTTCAAGATGCCAAAATTAGAAAAATTTAATTGTACCACTGTGAGGCCTCATCTGAACACTGGCCCGGTCCACTAGAGGGAACTAGGATGCTCATTCAAGTTTAGACTCACGATGGAACCCTTAAGTTCAATTGGTTAATTTTGAAAATGATTTTTGGGAGTTGCCACCCTAATTTATTTTTAAATGGGAAAATTAAGGAAAAACTCAATTGACTCCAAATTATTGATTTTTAATTAATTATCCAAGGATAAAATCACTAGTCTTGAACCAAGTTGATTTTGGGAACTAGATTTTTGGTTTTAAATAATCTAAATTTAGCTCTTAAGTTTAATTTGACTTTGCAAAATTGATTTCATGAATGACAAATATTATAAGATGATAATTGTAAATAAGATGCATGAATATGACATGAGTGCAAGGAGAAAAATAAAATATCCACAAATTAAAAAGGGAAAAGAGATTGATAGAGATTTGGATTTGAGGTTTGAATTTAAATTCTAAATGTGCCTACGTACTCCATTGAATAGAGATTAAAACCGACGTAGTTCATTCCATGATTAAGTGGAGGGGTTTAAAAGTTGATTAGATTGATTTTGGTTTAGGTGTGTTAAGAGTGAGGAAAAATGTGAAAAGACCATGAGGAATAAGGCTAGAAATGGCTGAAAATTAGACTGAAAGGGGTAAAAGGGTCATTTTTTGTGTAGGTGGGGCCCACTGGCTTCAGAAGGTTGTAAAACCCTATGTGGCACTGCTTCAGGTTCTTGCGGCATGCCGCACATGGGACATGCGGCACCACACGCCTACCTTGCGGCATGCCATGTGGCACTGTTCACATTTTTTGAGATTTCTTTTTTTTTTTTTTAGAGATTGGTTGTTCGTATAGAGTTTGGGAAATTTGAATGTCTGGTGGCAATGTAATTAAAGGCTAAAAGAATTTCTTTCAGGGGTGTTGCCCTCAAACTCCCACCCACTAACCGATTAATGAGACCTCCATAACACATTAAACTTAGCAAGTGTTAAGGCTGCATTTGGATAAGAAGGGTTCAAAATTAAAGGTTCACAACCACCTACCCTAAGATCCATTTGAAATTATGGAGGCAATGCATCCATTTGGTCTTAATAACAAACTCCTTGCTCAACTCTTTCAATGCGTTGAGATAGTTTATTGACTTGGATGATACCCCAAAACATACTATGACTTTTGCAAAGTGTTTGTTAAGCAATACCACTACAATTATCACATCCCACTTTTAGGATGGACGGTCCTAGGGCATGGGAGGCCATAAGGGTGGATCAAGCAACTAAACTGTAGTAATCACATCATCAATGCCTAATATCATAACCTGAATCACATTAAGCATCTCTTATTACAATTCTATGAGTATTCTTCTTAATGATTATCAATAATATTTATCAATTAATTCATATATATTTCTTATCCATATATAAACAAATTATATTACATATTAATACAACTAAAACATCAATTTCTACGAAGCAACTAACTATATAACATACATATACTTGCATATAAATAACATAACAACCATCTTCAAAGAAACATCTACTTTAACATATATGCCATCTCCAAGCGAGACTCATGCTTCAACTCAAACTGATCACTCTTTAATCTCTTGTAAAAAATTTTGGGAAATGAGAGGTGAGTTTATAATTCAGTGAGTAAAAATTAGGTTACACTAAATCATGTGGTTGGGTGTTTAACGGTAACTAAACAAAGAAAACACTTGGCTAACTTATATACACATACTAATTGATAAGGCAAATGGTTAACAGTAATTATCAATAATCCTTTTGGAAATTTAAATCAAATATCAATAATATATATAAATCTTTATATTGAATAGCATATAACGTATATTATTCTTGAAATTAATTTATCAAATATCAATAACTCATTATACTTTTGAAAGTCAAGTCTATATAACAAATACTTTAATAAATTTTAAAATTTTCATTTAAATAAAAAAAATTGCAATACACCTCAAATACAAATTCAAGTAACTAACCAAAGTTTCAAATATACTTCCAAATAAATAGTAACACATTTCAAATAGGATTGTATATAACTCATAAGATATTTTAAATACTTTCTTTGAATAACTAATAACTTGAAATTTAGTTCAAATATAATTGTAAATACAACTTATGAAATATGTTTCAAAACTTCTTTTATCTAGTAATTATCTTTAAAATCTTTTACAATAGATGAGAGGATATTCTATCCTTATTTTCTCATCAATATTGCAACAATCTCAGCTCTTCTTACAGAGCATTAGCCATACATCTTGTACTTTCTTATAAAACATCATTCATAAAATACTATAAAATCATATCATTAGCAAAAATCTAGTCTACAATAGATGGATGTGGATTTAATCATTGCATCTCAATAGAACTATAATAATGGTAGAAGCTTTCTTGTAGAGCAATATCATACTTCTCATGCCAAGCAGACCAGGCCAAGCAACTAGGATAATACCTCCTCAAAGCTGAAGTAGATACAATGTACACTGACCTGTGTTCCCCACACCGAATAAGGGGATCTCTACTTGAAAATTCAAAAACTAAATAAAAATAACTTTATAAAACATATAACAATGCACTAGCGTATAACTTCCTATATAGGGAAAAGCAATAAAATATCACCTCTTATAAGAGAATTTAACAAATTTAAATGCTCACACAAAATACTGCAAATATTCATATAAAATATTTCAATACTCATCAATAGCAAATTTATTCAACACTTATAAAATCAACATAAACTCATTAATAATTATTTTAGTACATACTTTATAACTTTTAAAATTATAATAAACATATATATGTAGTTCAATTATATTATCAAAAGAAAAGCAAACAATCATATATGTATTTGCAATAAGCACATGGAAGAAACTTTTATGAACTTATTATTTAGGATTCTCATAACAATTAGGAAACTCAATTTCAAAATCACAATAGATAAAAGGATAGTAATTACTCACCTTTTGTCGCTATATTCTTCTAGTTAAGTTCAAACCACCTCAATTTGCATGCAACTCATCTTTTCCTTATCTCATTTCCACCTACACATAAAATCCCAAATCACATATCAACTATGATTCAATCCTTTATTTGTTATTCTTATAATCTATTCATAGAATCTTTATCAATTAAATTCTCTATAAATTATTCTTATATATATCCTATAATTCTAACGAAAATTCAGCAGCATCTCCCCTAAAATTGGACTAATTCCCTAGAAAATCAATAACATTTTAGCTCAATAAATATCCTAAGTTAATTATCCAACCCAAACCTCCAACACTTCAAATAATCCCATCTGCCATCTCGTTCATAACTTAATTTCATTTATTACTTGCAATAATAAAGTTACTGAAATCTTTATAAAAATATTTCTTTTTAGTATTCGGTTAAAATAACTTAAAACTTGTGTAAAATATAAACTCATAACTTATAGAGAAATTCATCAATTATAATAATTTATATTCCACATTAATTATTCGCTTATAATAATACTCATGAAAATATTTGAATTAAATTAACTATGTACTTGAAAATTATATGAGTTATATACTTAGATATCGATATATCAAAAGACGATTATCTAAATAATTTAAACTCTATTAAAAATCAATTTAATTTATCATAATCATATATATATACACAATTATATTAAAAGGAGTATTTAAATAACTTATTCGATATTTAATGAAATCCATTAATCAAATCCTATAAAATTAGTCTAAATAAATTCATAAAAATCATACAATTTTATTTCACTTGCTTAATACAATTATTTTAATATTATATATGTAATAATTAACTATATATGTATTTACTAATAATTTACAAGAAAATTCATATAACTTACTAATAATCAACTATATAATTGAAAGGAAATCATCAATGATTTAATTTCATTTTAAACAAATTTTATACAATTTAGTAATGATTTTTATCTATCAAATTAACACTAAAAACAACTAAATATAAACAAATTAATAATTTTTCAAGTATATAAACACTAGGGTTAACTTAACAGAAATGTGTTCTAGGCTCACCGAAATCGAATTGTCACAATCTAGCTTCGAAATTGGATCATATGCGCGAAAAATGACCTACTGGAGCATCTCTATCACAGGCGACAAAGACCCTCCAGAGACTCGCCACTACTGGAGGTGGCAAACAAAGGTGATGTTGATGCCATTTTGTTCGTCTCGACATTAAGAACTTGGATATGTCCACCACTCACCACCACGCTCCTCCATTTGACTGGAAAAAGCCTCAAAAGATTTGATGGCTCATCTTCTAGTCTCTTTCTCCAGTCATCCTCAGATGATGAGCCAGGTATCAAATTAAAGCCCACGATGAGACCATTCCATAGCCATCAGAATCACCTTCATCTATCACCAAAAATCATAGTTTGAATCTTCAGTGCTGGCAAAGCATTGCATTATACGTGCTATGTCGTCTGCCGCCCCTTCTTGTTGTTGTTGCTTCCCTATGGTCTCCAAAGGTCGAGGAGCGTCTGGGCAATGGTGATGCAGCCCACTGCTAGCCAGAGGTTACCCCATCTACCTTCTCTCTCTGCTGTCTTTGTCTCCTCCCTCCGCTCTCTCTCTCCCCAATTCTGCTGCCTCTTCTTTCTTTTTTCTTCTTTTTGTTATACTCATTTTTAATAAAATTTACCATATTAAACCAAAATTTTTCCTTAGCACTTAATTTCTTAAAATATTCTCATTTCCTAAATTTATTGAAAAATAATCATATTTCTTATTAAATTGGAAATTCATAAATTACAAAAAAATCGGGTTGTTACAACAACATTGAAGTGGATATCATAAGAAGAGACCTAGAAAGTGCCAAGCAACTTCCAGATGAGTCTTTCTCCATGTTCCTTACAAGGTGAAGGGCTAAAGTTGTGGAAATGATAAACAAGCCAACTGAGTAAGAACAAGTGGATATCATTGTCAAGAATCTACTCCTAATCTATTGAGCCCACTTGTTAACACAATACCTACACACCTTTAGAGCTCTAGTTGCAACTGCACCAAAGGTTGAAGATTGTATCCAAAGTAAATCATTTCAAGTTGAATTCCCCACCACCAACATGACAGTGATGAGGAAATATGAACTCGATTCAACCCTACCTTATCTCAGCCCCAAAAGGCATGTCATGGAATAGTTCAAGCTCAACTAATCTGACTTGTCTAAGGTTGAATCTCAATTTGAGTCTAAATCTCAAAGTCTAAGTCTAAATCTAAGTCAGAGTCTGTCGTCTTATTTTCTTTTTTGTGGATTTTGTGTCTACCATGTTGGTCCCTTTTTATCATCTTATAACAAAGTTTCCTTTATAATAATGCATCTACATTTTCTTTTCATTATTTATGCATTAATTTTCTTATCTTTCCTATGGATGAGCTTTTAAGAAAAAATGAGAGAAGAAAAAAAGAAGAAGAAAAAAGAAAAAGAAAGAAAAAAGAAGAAAAAAGCAAGAAAAAAGAAATGAATAAATAGTCAATTAAATCTACCACAATTAGCACATGTTAGAATTCAAGGTGCCATCAACAATCACACCACACCTAACCTAAAAAAGGTCAAATGATCAAATAGTTGAAGTATGAAGAGCAAATCAAATGGAATTACCCATTGTACTTTGGGTAATCAAATGATGCACCTCAACCAGAAGCACTAAGTTCAGAGAAGACCTTTGTCAAACCTAAAATTCAAAGGTCAAAGTCCCACAACATGAAGAAAAGCAGTAGCCCAAATCATGGTGAAATTTTTATTAATTCAAGCTCGCTCAGTTGAAAATCCAAAAGGGCAGCTTAGGCAGAAGTTAGAGCTGAAAGAGAGTGAGAGAGAGCTCATCCTAGTCATCTTTCCTTGTGTCCAAAGTTGTCAAATTATCTTCAATCAACCTTTTATCTTATGTCTTTAAAGTCATCCTTCCTTACTAGATGCTTGTTCTCTGAATTTATGCTGTCTTCTATGCCCTTATCCTATAATGGAGGCAAGTCTTCCTAGAATGTCATCATTTATTGTCAATTCATTTTGCAGCTTAGCTTAAAGAGCTAATGCATATCTCTAGTCCTTCATATTTTTATCCTTAAGTTGTCTCTTTACTTGTCCTTTAGCCACTTCTTAAGGGACTTCCCTTCAGCTAGTGTCTCGCATGTGTTGATTCAAACCAATAACAGATCATTCCAAGTGTCTCTTCAATTTCAAAATGGTAAAATAGATTGACTTGCTCTTTTCCATAAATCATGCTACAAATGGCAAAACCATACAACCTCCATAGTCCTTTTCAGAAGTTTAACCTACCATTCTTGAGCTTTATGAAATCATACTATTCCATCTCGAGCCTCATTAGTGAATGATACCATCATTTCAAGCTCAAGCCTCATATCATCCTTTCCTTAGAAAAAATCTCAACATAGGCAGAACTACAGATCCCTAGGTCTCTCAAAACTCATCATCATCGAAGTTAAATTCCTTGACAAAACCAAAAGTCAAGACATATCCCCCAAAGCCTATCATCCTTAAGTTGATTGATAAGGGCTCGAACTAGTCAAAGCCTATCCTATGGTTCTTTGGCAAACCTCTCAATATCCTTAAAAGGATCAAGCCTCCTAAGCAAAACACATGATCGTTAAGATCAAGGTCTCTTAAGGCCAAACAGATAGCCTTGATTGAAATTCACTAAAACCATTCTCAGTTTAATCCTCTTAAATTGATGCAACCATTTAAAAGGAAACCCTTATCCATGAGCATGTAGTCTCCTTATGACCAAAATATTTAGTACCATACCTGAGCTAAAGCCAACCACCATCAAAGGAGGTTCAAAGCACCTTTGAAGAAAAGCCTAAGACCAAAAGCTTTCATCATGAAGCCCAAGACTAAAAGCCTTCATCATGAAGCCCAAGACCAAAAGTCTTTGCTATGAAGCCCAAGCCAACAAGCCTTCACCATGAAGCCTATATCTAGAATCCTTCTTCAAGAAGCCTAAACCTGTTTATTATGAACACTAAAAGTCTTCACTATGAAGCTTAAGCCAAGAAGCCTTAACGATGAAGCCCTTCAAGAAGCCTAAACCTCTTTATTATGAAGACTAGAAGCCTTCATTATGACTCCAAGCTTAAAAGCCTTCATCATAAAGCCCAAACCCAGAAGCCTTCATTATAAAGCCCAAACCAATAAGCCTTCACTATGAAGCCCAAATCGAGAAGCCTTCACTATAAAGTCCAAACCAAGAAGCCTTCACCATGAAGCCTACTCCCAAAAGGCCTTTATTTATGAAGCCATAATCTCCTCTAAGGCCAAATTTGACTGAGCCTTCCAAATTGATTTCCTAGCCTAAACCTTAAGACTTACCATCCCAGTTTGATCTCCTATAAAGTCTAGCACTCTATCTTAATCTTTCTAACATAGTCTTAAAGCAAAATCTGACCAAACTTTCTAAATGAACTCCTTAAAGGACCATAACCTAATTGAGCCTCTAATATGACCTCTCATATAGCTAAACCAAACCGAACTTCCAAATGACCCTAGCTAAGGCTAAACCCAACCTAGCCTTCTAAGATGATCCACTCATTCTAAATAATCTTTCGTAAAGCAAAACCATACCAAACTTCCAAATTGATTCTCCCTAAAGGCCATAACTAATTGAGACAATTGCTAGACCTGACCAAAGACTTTCGTATAAACTTCTTTGAAGATAAGCTTGACGAATTGACCTTCCCCAGAACTAAACCTAACCTAGCCTTTCAACCTAATCATCTTTAAGGACTTGACCTTCCTGATCGAGCTTTCCAAATTCAGCCTCAAACCAAACCTTCTTCGAAGCTAGACCTACCTAAACCCAGCTTGACCTCTTTTAGCCATACCTGGCTTAACCTCCCAAATTAACTTCTACTTAGGCTGAACTGATAGCCATTAACCAAGTAGCCTCATACCTTATATGACCTTGAGCTAGCCATTTAATCTGATCCCAAAATCAATAGGCCATTCCTGACTAAGCCTTTCAAGCTGATTAACTCGATCTCTACCTCCTCCAAGGCCAAACTGATAGCCTTTGATAACCCTTTAACCAACCTTATACCCTGTCCAAATTGAATGTGACCCTACCATTCCTAAGCTAGTTTATTTGAACAAAATGACCTAACCACTGTCCTTTTTCATTCTAAAGTGTTGTCACCTCTCTTCCAAATATTCACCTTTCCGAAATGGGGGCATCTTTCTCCAAAAAACTCAGCATTGTCCTACCAAAGTGACCCTTCATAGGTTTAAAGTATCTAATTATTGCATAATCATATGCATTTTGCATTAAGCAGACTCTTGAATCAAGATAGATTATCAGGTCAAAATTCACAAAGCCAGACGAATCACCAATCTGAGTCAAGAAGAATCATTAATCTAAATGCTCGAAGCAAGGCGAATCATCAGTTCAAATCAAGAAAGATCACTAATCCAAATTCCTGAAGTAAGATGGACCATCAATTTGATAAAATCGTCAAGCAGAGTTCCTCGATCATGACTAGAACCATCAATATCAGACCTATCCTAGGATAGCCTTAGGTTTCATACCTTAAATCTGAATTAGGTATCTCCTTTTGTTAGACCATCCTAGGATAGCCTTAGGATCATTAACTTAACATAGGGTTACGTTTCTCTTTCCAAACCATCCTAGGATAGCCGTAGGATCATCAACCTAACATAGGGTTAGTTTCCTCTTTCAAAACTTATTAGACCAACCTAAGATAACATTAGAATCATCAACCTAGCATAGGGTTAGGTTTCTCTTTCAAAATTGTTCAAACCATCTTAGGATAGCCTTAGGATCATTCCATCTATAAATGTTTAGTAACGATTACCTAAACATCCTTATGGTTCCTTTTTCCACATATTCTTTACCTTTAAAATTTGATCATGCCTCTCACCTAAATATGTTTAAATCCTAACTTAGACCATCTTTTCTATCCCTCATTCTCAAGGTTCACTATCATCAGAATCGCCTTTTTGTCAAACCAATTTTGATGAGGGGATAGCTATGAATCTCTAATTTTGCACCTTTATGATCCAGCCACAGCTTGACACTAATTAAGGTTAGTGCAATACACATAGTTTGTACAACGATCCCATTAGCCGGTTAGTGGGCAGGGGTCAAGGGGATAACACCCCATCAAAAAAATGGATTTCCTTAGTTTAGCACCCTCTAATTTGCATTTGAACTTTTGAACCATCCTTATATCATTTGGGATTGAATAACAATCATAATGTAATTGGAATCGCTCAAATCATATCCAAAAAAGGCTGAAACAGACCAAAAAAGGACAAAATATGGGCTAGGTACTACCAGACTGAGTGGTACTATAATGGCTGGCATCATAACGATGCTATCCATGCCGAAGGCCCCTCTCCTATGCCATTGACCCTTTAGCTTTTTTCCTGATTTGCCTTTAATTTCTTTCTATAAATAGGGGTCTACTCCTAACCATTGGACAGACAGTTTTAGATAGGAAACATCCCCAATTTCTATTCACTTTGTGAGTTCTCAATCCAATATGGAGTTTAGATTTGGTGCAAGACTTGCCTCATTCATATGAAGAAAGTGCAAAACCAAGGTATAATTCCTTCTTTTGAGATTTCTTAAATCAAATCTAGAATATATCTTTCCTTAGGTCTAAAACTAAAAAGTTATAGTCTTGTTAATTTTAAATCTAAATTAAATTAACAAATCAAATTAACCTTTGCCAAAACCCCTCCTTCATAAGAAGAAAGAATTGCATGGGGTTTGATTCACATTTAAAGGGATACGCAGGCATGCCAGTCGTTTGGACATCAACTCCAAACTATTTTATGAAATTTTTTTCCCTTTCTTTCATTTTTATGAGATTATTTCTATTTTGTTTTATTTTACATATGATTAAGTTGTTTCTTTTTGATTTGTTAATTTTTGCAATTAGTTAAGGAATGTATGCTTTTCTTAGTACTCATAAGGCCTAAAGAAAAGATCCTTTTTTTATTTATTTATTCCATTTTTTGTAATAATTCATAAGTATATTTTATCTTGTTTATCATTTTATAACTGTTATGCAGTGCACGGATATATTTGCTCATGCATCATCTTCATTTATGCTCATGAAATTTATTTTAAGTTATTTTGTATTAAAATTGCTAAACTTATTTTGTTAAAATAAACCGAAAACCTAGTCCCCGAATCCATTTTGATTTCGAGGCTGGTGATATTTTCTTTTGGGATATTAATTGAAGCAATTTGGGTTTTTTCCTTAATCTTTTTCCCAAATAAAATAAAATTAAGGTGGTGACTCTTTTCAAAATTAATTTATCTAAACTTGAGGGTTCCATCGTGAATTCAAACCAAAAATGAGCATTTTGATCCCACTTAACTTATCGAATCAATGCTCGGGCGAGACCTCATACAATGAAATGCCTGAAACCTATATTAATAAACTGTATCATGTGAAGACTACTTTAAGGGTTTACAACCACACAATTGAGCCAATAAATGGGCAAGAAATATGGCCAAAAGCAAGTGGTAGACATGTCATAACTCCTTCCCTAGTGGTTTTTAAGAAAAGTGGTAAGAAACCAACTGTTTGGAGAAAGGAAGCTGAGGAGCAAGAGAAAGCAGCTACTGTAAGAAATTTGAAAAGGAGTAAGGAACAAGATGGGATGCAAAATTTTAATGGAGATGAGAATACTTATAGAATGAAAATAAATGGGTTATGAAAATGAACTGCAGTGTTTGTGGTAGGGTAGAGCAAAATAAGAAAAAACACAATAGCGAGGATACTTCATCAGCTCAGGTTATTTTATCATTAGCTTGACCATGGTTGATAAATACTTATGGTATTATATCACATATATTATTTATTGTGGATTTATATACAATATTTAATTGTTTATTGTGTCTTTTAATGTGCAGGCTAGTCAACAAGCACATGGAAGGAAAAGAAAAAAGGGTGCCACTTCATCAAGACCTAACAAGACTATAATTAAATTTAATCCTATTGATACTAAGGTAATAATTTGGTAGAACATATTTAATTTTATTCACATTTCATGTATAAGTAGCCAAGGGTGAATTAATATTATTTATTTTTATGAGAAATTTTAAAATATTTTTTCAAATAAATATTTTGGGGGGAATTTTAATGAAAATAATAAGAAAAATATTTTATTTTTTAATTACCTATAATCAGCCTACAAATTAAATAAAAGGCCCAATTTTTCAAAAGCCTATTACACAAAAACACTCCTAACTTAGCTCATTAAGGGTAAACTTGGAATTTTCCCAAAACCTTAAATATAAGAAGCCAATTTTGGGCAGCCCTAGTTGTAGCAGCCACCATTCTATTTTCTATTATATTTCTAGCAGAAAATTCTCTCAAAAATAATCTCTCAACTGAAATTCACAAGTTGCTTTCAAACTTTGTGATTTCGCGACTGTTTTCGTAAGTTTTTTCCTTCTTCCAATTCACTATTTGATTTTTTATGTAACTAATCATGAGAAAATTATTTTGGCCTGTGTATTTACTAATTTTTCTATTGATTAAATTCAACCTAGGGGAATTTTTGAAAGAAAAATTAATTTTTCCACCGAAAACACAATCCTCTCTACGTGAATCCTTCAAAGGTGAACCCTAAAACTCAAAATTGAAATTTTCATGCATAAATACATAGGGGCTATCAATTTATATTTTATTGTGTTCTAAATTAATTTTTATTGTGTTTAGAGGAAAAATATTGATTTAAATCATATTCTGTATATACTGTAATGATCGAAAAATACAAAAAACAAGGAAATTCATGGTTTTCATCCTAAAACTTAAAAGTTAGAGTTTTTATGTGTATAAACCCTAATGGGCTGCCGATTTATGTATATTTGGGTTCTAAACTAATTTTTGTTATGTTTGGATGAAAAATAATAGTTTAAATCATGTGTTTACATATTACTGTAATAATCAGAAAAGTATGAAAATAAAGAAAATTCACGGTTTTCAGTCTAAAACATAAGGTTGGAAAATTTTCATGCATATATATACATGTGGGTGTCGATTCCTATGTTTGAATGTTCTAAAATAATTTTTGTTATGTTTACATGAAAAATATTGGTTTAAATAACATTTTGCATATTAATATAATAAACGAAAAATGCAAAAAGTAAGAAAATTCATGTTTTTCTTGATAGGTATATTCAGCCAACTCAGGGATTTTAATCCCAATGTCTATAATTTTTATATGATATATTCTAATAATTATTGACATATATAAATGAATGATAAATGATTTAATTGCATGTTGGTTGAAGGAATAACTCTAGAAAAGTCTAGAGACAATTAGGTACTTAGGGTTCCTAATCTTATTAGTATGTATGGTTAATATGGTTATATGATATGGAAAATAGGTTTTATGATAAGTTAGTGATGAATTAATGATCTTAATTTGACTATGAGATTGATTGTATGAATTGGTTATAGGAGATAAGCATTACACTTGAAAGGTTACTTGTTAAGTTAACATATATAGAAAATATTAAGTGTACTAAGTTGAATGTTAAATTGAATTGATATTAAGATCATGATATATTGTGTTTGACACTACAATAGTCATAATATGAGTTATAATAAGATTTCATATGGGCCTATAAAGGCAAAATATACTTTAAAAGTCAACATGTTATGTGCAAGTGATAAGTGCACTTCTAAATGCAACTCCAAGTTTATATGAATGTTGTATGTGCATAGGGTAGTTATGGGATAGGATAGCATGATATGAAGCAAATGCTAAGTACTGAATTAAATATTATATTAGAGCTTGAGGAGTAGTAAAAGTTCAAAGGGGCTATAAGTACTAGGAGCAAAGGAACCACAAGGTGAGTAAACATTATGTTCAAGTTATAAGTACAAGTTATCATGTTATGCAAACCTTTGATATCTTGAAACCCAAGTTCTTTCCTATTTTAAATTATAAATATATGATTTTTTTGTAAGCTTGGGTTGCCAAAGGACAATTGGTTCAAAACCATTTTTGATTATTCAATGATAATATAGAACCTTTATGAATTGTTGCCTTTTCTTATTTTCTTTCTGAAAACACATCATTATTTATCTTTTTTTCAACAAGTTAAACTGCTATTGCTATTATATTACATGTGATTGCATTCGTACATGCTATTGTTATAAGTGATTACCATTAGCTCTAGCTATGGTATCTATAAACCTTTTATGCAGAAATCCTCCTGTCGATGTGAGTAATCATCGATACCTATGCACTTAGTCTTAACTAGATGGATAGGGGTAGTGTATCCACCTCAGATAGAAGAGGTGGTTCTAGCCATGGAGCCTGATTAGTTTCATGACCTTTTACAAATTACAAGTTGGGAGTTGGAATTTGGTATGATGCCACCTCTCTCTTGAGTAAATGAGCTAAAAGCAGTCACTCTTTAGAAGTTTACAAGTTACAAGTTAATTTTTATGAACCTTACTCATTTGCAAATCATGATTTATAAACCTTTAACCCTTATAAAAGGATACATGCTATGCTATTTTACAAGTTTTATTGCTTACTCATTGAGATCATCTATCTCACACCTTTTCATTGTATGGTTTTAGGTGAGCATCATGAGGAGGCAAGGTGATTGCTCTAGTAACCTACTTTACTTGGGAAATTCCCTTGTCAAAGTTTATTACTATGCTATGGTATGATGAGTCTCTAGATGCTCCGGGAGTCTTATTTTGGAACTTTAAGTTTGATGATTTATTTTTGAGTCTTTAAAATGTTCATTTATTTTGGGATTGCATTTAAAGTTTATTTAACTATTCTTCTGCAACTTAAGGTTTTCCTTTATAAAAGGTTTTATCAAGATAATGCTTGAGGTTCAGTACAATCCTTGGAAAAGTTATTACATGTATGAGTGGGTTCTATGGGCATGGATGACCTTATGTCCCCCTATGTTCTAGGACCGTCATATCACTGAAATTGAGATGTGACAGTCATATGGAGACTAAATACATTGTAGGGGTAGGTCATATAGAAAAGAATTACATGGTAGGGATGTGTTATAGAAAGTGAAATGTATGGCAAGGGTGTGTTATGAAATAGAGAAAAGTATGGCTGGGGTGTGTTATAGAATGGTGAAATGCATGGTAGGGGTGTGCGATAAGTACTTAATTGACTACACTTTACCCCTTGTTTTTAATGTATTTTATCCTTAAATTGAGTTTGATTTGTTTTTTTAGTGCTTTTCCAGAGTTCTTTTAGTTAACCCGATGCCAAATGATGCCATGAACCAAATGTGACTCAGAATGGTGAAAGATCCAAGCAAAAATGTTAACTTTTGGAAGAAGATGGGCAGACACCACTGAAATCCTAGCTGGGATTCCACCGGTGTGGGTAGACACCACTAAAATCCCAGTTGGGATTCCACTTGTGTGATAAGAGCAAATTAGAAATATATCCAGTAGCCTCCCATGGGTAGAGGCACCACTGAGATTTCACTCGTGGGCCCCTGGCATCATTGGCACTACTAAAATCCCAGCTGTGGCTCCAATGGTGTGAGGTTAAATTCTAGCAATACAAATAAGATCAGATAGCATTTTAAAGGGGAGCTACCACAGAGCAAAAATAGAGATTTAAAAGGGTTGACTAAGCCCTAGGGTCATGGGAAAGGCTTGAAGGCTAGAGATATTGAGGGCTTAATCGAATCAAAGACCAAGATCTAAGTGGATGTGAAAGATTGAATAGAAGTTTTCGAAGAACATCTTCAAGATCTGTTTGAGATTTCTTCTTTTTTTTTTTTTTTTTTTTTGCATCTTTGTTCTTCAATTTTAATATGAAGTAATTATATTTGTGATGAACCCTAGTTTTGATTATATAGATTGAAGGATTTAAACTTTAATCAATTTGTAGAGATACCTTGGTATACATAGATCACTCATGGGAATAGAGAGTTGACTGGGGTGCTAGAGATAAACCTACAAAACTTCTTTATATGTTAATCTCTTGAACTTAATGTTGCTCTTATTTGATAATAGGTTGAGAAGAGATTCCCCTATAATACTTAGGAAGTTAGGGATTTAATCACTTGAGAAAGGTTTTTATCTAATTTAGTGAGAGTCTAATTCAATCCATTGTTTGATATGCATTAGAAACTAAGGGATTTATATTTAGATTAGCTTTGCCTATATTATTTCCATCAATATCATTTATTTGCTTTCTTAGATTAGCTTAGTTAATTTAGCTTAGTTTAATCAATATTCATTTTAATCAACTAGACAATAGTCAAAGTTTGCCCTAGTACTTATACACTATCCTCGTGGAGACGATACTCATATTCACTACTTTATTACTGGATAACAACCTGTGCACTTGCAATTTGTTAGTGTGCGTTTCGGCACATCAAGTTTTTGGCATCGTTGCTAGGGATAGTTTTATAATATTAGAAATATTAATAGAGATTATTGATCTAGTTTTTATTTTTATTTTTTTGTATTTATTTTTCTTTTTGATTTACTTATTTTATTTATTTTATTTTTAGTTGTTTTATTTGTTTTTTCTATTTCACATTTTTGTTTTAAGTTTATGTTTCTAGAAAAAAAAGAAAATTTTTTTCTCCATGGCTAATCAGAACTATCAGGATTGGAACTCTTACCCTAATTTAGAATGGGGATACGAGGGAAATCAGTATTATGATCATGGATATTTTTATCAAACTGATTTCCTAGAGGAGTATGCATGGGAGGCACCAATAGAGAAGTCATCCCTTGAACTTACATTAGAAAGATTCACGGCATCTACGGGGACTTTGACTAAGGAAGTAGAGAGCAGCAGAAGCCATATATCAGAAGCTAGCTTCCCAACTCAATTTAAAGTGGACACTACATTAGAGGATGACGAGCATGCACAAGAGGAGTAGAGGTTGGAAGAGATGTTTGTGACTTTAGTGGAAGCTACAGAGAAAAGATTTCAGAGCATTGAGACAGCTTTGGAATACCAACAGACCTCTTTTCACAACCTAGAGAATTTCATTGGGTAGATTTTAAAATTGCTAAGTGAGAGACCTTAAGGCAATTTGCCTAGTGAAACCAAAGCCATTCTAGAAGAACAACAAAGGACCACTACCACAACTTGGCTATGGAATCATGATAGTGATGAAGAAGAGAATGGTTAGGATAATTTAGGGCTGCTGCACACATAATTTGATGGTTGCTTAAGTAAGCAACCCCAAATCTAGCAATGGGATATGAATGGAGTGGAGTCAAGTGTTGAAGAACTTTCTTTTGATGATAGTGAGATAAGGGAGAACATGGAGGGGGAAGCTATGCATGCTGAAAGTCACCTCCCTTATCATCCTAGCTCTCCCACCTTTTGAAAAGAACAAAAATAAACCACTCACAACCCCAATAACCACCCTTCCTATACCCCAAATTCCATCAAATGAATACCTAGCCACAACTAATCTTAGACCCTTGCCAACTTTATCTAAGTGCATATTTGTTAGAGAATCAACTATGTGTTTAGTACTTATAGTCTCTAAATTTTCCTTAGAAAGGGAAATTTATTTTATAGAGGAGTTGAAACTATAGGTCAGTGAATTTGGGTGGAGCATCTCGGAATTGCATGAGGTGGCTGATATTTGTGACATGCTTGCTCTCTTAGGTGCCAAAGCTAAAATTCCTACATCTAGTCCGTGGGTAAGATTGTTTGACGTTGGTTCTAAACCTTACAAGCTCAGGCTTACACAAAATGGAGAATCAAAAATAATTTTTGTTGCTAAAAGAAGGTTATGTAAAGGCCACAACCTTTGCATATTCTTCTTTATCTTGGTTTATAGAGGTATATGGCATAAGGAAACCTCCGAGCCATTGCTGGAAGATGAATAACGATAACGTCCAGCTAATACGACATTAGAGAAACGCTGAATGGGAGGCAACCCATTGATGGTCTATTTTAGTTTTTATTTTTATTTTCTTTTTGTTTTCTTTTGTTTTTATTTTACTTTGAATGGATCTTACTTTGGTTGTAGTTTGAATTTTTTTTTTCTCTATGTAGAAACATTGATCATGGTACACTCTCACTGGAAGGAGCACCAGTAAGATTCATGCGGTAGATCATTCAAAGCAGTTAATTCTATCTTCTACTTTCATTTTCCTTATTTATAACACATTGGGGACAATATGTTACTTAAGCGTGAGGAAGAGGTATATTATTATGCCCTATCTTTTATTGAATCTTGCGTGATAGTTTGATTTGAAATTGACTATCTATAGTGATAAATTGGCCTAATTTTTCTATGACAATGACTTGTTGCAGTGTGGATTGAATGTGGTGGTCATGATTGGGGAATTAAATTTTTGCAAATCTTTTTGCCTAAAATTTGAATCTTTAGTTACACTTTTTGAGCCAATTTTATTCCATTGTTACTTTTGTTCTAGTCTAGTAGAGATGCTTAATATCTTAGGTGGCTTGGCTATTTTCCTTTAAAAAAAAGAAATAAGTATATATATTAAAAAAAAAGATTATGCAAAGAAGCTTTGAAAATGTTTACATATTCCACTATTCTTGACTCTTTAAACACAAGGGATTGAGAATATGAATAGTGCTAGTAGCCATTTGAATGTGTGATTCTAGTTTAGTAATCGGAGGCCCACACCATTAGTTTGCATTCGCGTAAAAAGGCTAGGATGACAATTCAAACAAGTCAAGCTCTTTGGTTAATTAAAAAGAAAACATGAATTGAAATGTATAATTAATGAAAAGTCGAGTGAGTAGTCAAGCACCTGTGGGAAAAATCCTTATAAATCTACATTGCTTGAACTTTTGTTTTTGTGGAATTATTTGTTCAAACTTGTAACTTTAGAATTTAGGTTTCAAATTTTTGAGATTTGTTTTAGAGATTTCTTAAATTGGCTACTGTGTTTGAGCTTTGTTGATTTCAAGCTGCTGTAAATCTTTTTGAATTTCTTTGACTAAAGGGGGCAAGTTTTATTTCTTATCGTTGTTATGATTTAATTTGCTTGAGGACAAGCAAATACTCAAGTGTGGGGGAATTTGATAAGTACTTAATTGACTATACTTTACCCCTTGTTTTTAATATATTTTATCCTTAAATTGAGTTTGATTTGTTTGTTTAGTGCTTTTCCAAAGTTCTTTTAGTTAACCTGGTGCCAAATGATGCCATGAATCAAATGTGACTTAAAATGGTGAAAGATCCAAGCCAAAATGTTGACTTTTGGAAGAAGATGGGCAGACACCACTGAAATCCCAGCTGGGATTCCACTCGTGTGGGTAGACACCACTGAAATCCTAGTTAGGATTCCACCCGTGTGATAAGAGCAAATTAGAAATACATCCAGTAGCCTCCCACAAGTGGAGGCACCATTAATATTTCACCTATGGGCCCCTAACATTGTTGGCACCACTGAAATCCCAACCGTGGCTTTGGTGGTGTAAGGTTAAATTCTAGCAATATAAATCATATCAAATAGCATTTTAAAGGTGAGCTACCATAGATCAAAAATAGAGATTTAAGAGGGTTGGCTAAGCCCTAGAGTCATGGGAAAGGCTTGAAGGCTAGAGATATTGAGGGCTTAATCGAATCAAAGACCAAGATCCAAGTGGATGTGGAAGATTGAAGAGAAGATTTTAAAGAACATCTTAAAGATCTGTTTGAGATTTCTTCTTCTTTTATTTTCTGCATCTTTGTTTTTCAATTTTAATATGGATGAACCCTAGTTTTGATTGTATAGATTGAAAGATTTAAACTTTAATCAATTCGTCTTTGGTTGTTTTATTTTCATGATAAATCTTATTATTCTAATTAGGAATTGCTAGCTTATTGATGGGATATTGTTTCTATATTGGACGAGTAGAGATACCTTGGTATAGATAGATCACTCGTGGGAATAGAGAGTTGATTGGGGTGGTAGAGATAGACCTACAAAACTTCTTTGGATGTTAATCTCTTAAACTTAATGCTGCTCTTATTTGATTATAGGTTGAGAAGAGATTCCCCTATAATATTAGGAAGTTAGGGATTTAATCACTTGAGAAAGGTTTTTATTTAATTTAGTGAGAGTCTAATTCAATCCATTATTTGATATGCATGGGAAACTAGGGGGATTTATATTTATATTAGCTTTGCCTAGATTATTTCCATCAATATCATTTATTTGCTTTCTTAGATTAGCTTTGTTAATTTAGCTTAGTTTAATCAATCTTCATTTTAATCAACTAGACAATAGTCAAAGTTTGCACTAGTACTTATACATTATCCTCGTGGAGACGATACTCATATTCACTACTTTATTACTTGATAACAACCTGTGCACTTACAGTTTGTTAGTGTGTGTTTCGGCACATTAGTGTATTATACCTAAACCAATTCTAACTTAGAAAAACTCAAATTTTAGCATTCAATTACATAACCAAGGTTAAACTAAATCAAATTAGCAATTCAATCATCAAACATAACATAATCTAATCATTTGTCAAGAGTGTTACTAATAAATCAAAAAGGTAACTTAAGGTTGAGAGACTTAGGGTATTACTACCCCTCTTAAAATAAAAATTCATCCTCAAATTTTAAAGAACTACTTGATCATGCAAAAATTAAAGGATACCACTCCATCATGTCCAACTCATTCTTCCAAGTATATTCTTGTACCTTATAGTTCTACCATTGAACTTTAACCATAGGAATCTCTCTATTTTGTAATCTCTTGACTTGTCTATTAATTATGGCAATAGATTATTCCTCGTAAGAGAGTTCTTTGTCTATTTTGATGTTGTGTGGTTTTAATACATGTGATGGATCAAAAATGTACTTCCTTAGCATTGAGACATGAAATAGAGGATGCACATGTTTTAAGGTAAGTGGAAAAGCTAGCTTGTAGGAAACTTCTCTAACTTTAGATAGGATCTCAATAGTTTAATGAACCTTGGCGATAATGTCCCCTTTTTGCCAAACCTCATCACTCTTTTCATTGGGTAAACCTTTAAGAAAACATGATCGCTTATAAAGAAGTGAACATCCTACCTTTTAGCGTTGGCATAGTTCTTTTGTCAATTGAATGCAGTCTTCAATTTATCTTGGATAAGTTTCACCTTCTCTTAAGTATCCTTTAGCAGGTCGAGTGCCTCCATCAACTACTCTCTAGCCTTGGTCAAGCAAATGGGTGATATACACTTTCTTCCATAGAGAGCTTTATATGGTGCCATTCCTATAGAGGAATGATAACTGTTGTTGTAGGCAAACTCAACTAATGACAAATACTTGTCCCAGCTTCCTCCAAAATCCAAAATGCACATCCTTAACATGTCTTCTAGGGTTTAAATGGTACATTCTAACTATCCATCTATCTGAGGGTGAAAGGTGATACTAAAATCCAATTGCATTCCTAAAGCCTTTTGAAATTATTGCCAAGATCGAGAGGTAAATTATGTGCCTTGATATAAGATGATGGATATTAGAATGCCATGAAGCTTCACTATCTCATCTATATAGATTTGTGTATACTGAGTAGCAATATAAGTTGTTTTCACCCCAATGAAATGTGTAGAGTTAGTAAATTGATCCATGATAACCCAAATAGAATCAAAACCTCTGGCAATCTTGGGAAATCCAACTGTAAAATCCATAGTTACCCCTTTTCTCTTCCACTTGGGAATTTGGATCACTTACAACAACCCTGATTGTCTCTAGTGTTTAATCTTAACTTATTAACATATGAGTCACAAAGCCACAAAGTGGTTGCATCCTTCTTCATTCCTAGCTAACAATAATCCTTCTTCACATCATGATGCATCTTAGTGGCCTCAGGATGTACATTATATGGTGCTTGATGAGCTTCCTTGAGTATCTTTTCTTTTAAG
This sequence comes from Reutealis trisperma, assembly GCA_947687605.1. Lineage (NCBI taxonomy): Eukaryota > Viridiplantae > Streptophyta > Magnoliopsida > Malpighiales > Euphorbiaceae > Reutealis > Reutealis trisperma. Next base: position 41,251 of record CANTUT010000519.1, on the reverse strand, counting down.
CTAGCTGCATTAGGTATATATACCTAATCTCCAGATATTATCATGCTATTGATAACTTAAAATTTTGGTGTTTCACCCTTCTTGACATCTTTCCTTATCTTGGCCAAATTGCATCTTATATTCCCTTAATCCCTTCTAAGATCTTTGGCCTTACTTCAAATGAGCTATTAGACTTTGACTCCTACTTACGTGTAGCTGTAACACTTGATTTAATAACTCATTGAATTCTCATAGAATTAATTGCCATGTCATCATAATATGAGATAAACTCCTTATGGATTTTCTGCTCAGCGCATCAGCCACTATAATGGCCTTTTAAAGGTGGTAAAGAATTTGACAATCATAGTCCTTGAGCAACTCCACTCATCTTCTTTATATTAGGTTTAGATATCGCTACATTAGTATATATTACAGGCTTTTAGGGTTAGTGAAAATCTTGCACATCTCTCTATATAAATAGTACCTTTAAATCTTATGTATGAAAACCATGGCAGCCATTTCTAAGTTATGGCTGGGGTAATTGACCTAATGACTTTTCAACTACCTTAAAGAATAGGTTATAACCTTACCACATTGCATTAAAACATAGCTCAAACCTACTCTTAAAGCATCATAGGAAATGGCAAATCCTTTATTCCCTTTTAGTAGAGCTAAAACAAAGGTAGATATCAAACACTTTTTTAACTATTGGAAATTGCGCTCACAAGTCTCATCCTATTTGAACTTCATTTGACTCCTTATGAGTCTAGTAAGATGTGCTGCTATCTTAGAAAAGTCCTTTATGAATCTCCGGTAGTATCTGGCTATTCATAAGAAACTTTAAATCTTAATCACAGTAGTAGGCCTTGGCTAAGTTTCGATAGCTTCAACGTTCTTAGGGTCAACTTGAATCCCATCTCTACTAACAATGTGGCTAAGGAAACACACATGATCTATGCAACAATCACACTTAGATGGCTTGGCATACAGTTGATGTTCCTTTAAAGTCCATAATATAGTTCTCAAATGTTCCTCCCTTATCTTTTAATACACCAAAATGTCATTGATAAAGATGTTGATGAAGTTATCCAGATAGGACTTGAATACATAATTCATTAGGTCCATTAAGGTGGAAGATGCACTAGTTAGTCCAAATGGAAGAACTCTAAACTCATATAGACCATATCAAGTTCAAAATGCAATATTATAGATGTCACTCTCTTTGATTTTCAACTGATGGTACCCTGATCGAAGATCAATCTTAGAGAAATAGCTCGCTCACTATAGCTCATCAAATAGATCATTAATCTGCGGAATAAGATATTTATTTTTCATAGTTACTCTATTCAGCTTTTGATAATTGATGCATAGCCTAAGGGATCCATCCTTCTTCTTCACAAATAGCACGAGTGCTCCCTAAGGTGAGCTACTAGGCCTTATATGTCCCTTATCTAATAGGTCTTGGAGTTGGACCTTTAACTCCCTTAGCTCAATAGGTACCATTATATAAAGGCATCGATATTGGTTAAGTGCCTATCAGTAGCTCAGTGGTAAATTTTAGCTTGCGGTCTGTTGTTAACCCGATAACTCATCAAGAAATACATTAAGAAACTCCTATATATTGGGTATGTCGTCAGCATCACTAAAAGTGTAATACCCAAGGATTTCATAGTTCATTCTAGTTACTAATAATACTAAGACTAGATTTTTGAATATTAACATAGTATACAAATGAAAGGGAATCAGATGGGAATCTTGTGACATTGTTTGAAATGTTCACCTGGCTTATGTTTTTATCATGACTAATTATGCTCTAATAAATTAAATAGAGTTCATATGATAACTAATATTGTATATAAAGAAGTTAAAGAACATAAATTTGAAAGTTATAGTGAAAGGAAAGAAAGGAATTTAAAAGGAAAATTTCTAAGATGCTAATGGACTTGTTATTGGGCTATGGGCTTATTATTTGGCCTTTGGACATCAAAGGCCTAGCCCAACAGTAATGGGCTGGGCCATAGGCCTAAAACTGGTGTAACATCAACTAGTTAGAATGGTTAGCCCAAAACAAAAAATTTGGATATAGAAATGGAGCCTTCAAATTTTGACTTCTAGCCACCAAAATTGACCCAAGTCAAATCCTAAATCAAATTGAATTCCTATCTTTCCTACATATAAGTCTAGGTTTATTTTAAGCATTCCAACACCATATAATGAACATCACAAATTTAGATGAAATCTTGGCCATCCAAATGAAATAAATCATAACCATTCATTTAGATCACATCTTAGCCATTAGATTAAGCTTAATCAAATCCTCACCATCCATAGTTGAGCTTGTCTCATTCCATAGTTGTTTAAAATTTTTTAGGTTAGGGTGATTCATTAGCAAGGTTATTTTCAAGCTATGCTTCTCCGCTTAGGACTTGCTTTACTAAATTGCTATGTTTTGTGTTGCTTGTGTCATCTTAAAGATAATCGATCTAGAGCTCACTGGTATTTTAGGGCTTAGTATTAAAATGTGTTGTGTTTGACAGTATTGTAAACAATTAATAGAGATTAATATATATATATATATATATATATATATATACTAAGATGACATTAAATCTATCATTAAGATGACATTGAATTCCAATATTTCTAGTTCTATCAAATCTACTGGCATACATCTACCCTCAATCTCTATTGCACACCCTTTGAAAAGCTTATCTACTTCTACTATCTCACCCTAAGGCGTGGTTATCACTAAGGGTTCGCGCAATATCTTTTTAGTTCTATGCAATTTCACATCACAAGTAGGAGACACAAAAGAAGGGGTTACTCTAGAATTAAATAAGCTTTTAGCTAGAATAGTATCTAGAGACATCATACTATCATTGTAATATACCAACCCAATACAGGTCGCATGTATAGAAGTATATGTGAAAATGTTTGATTAGTATCATGATACGTGCCAAAGTTAGTGATGAATATGTGAATTAAGTTCAAATATTTTGTATTTATGTGTGAATTTTTCGCATTTTATAAGATAAATTATTAAGTAATTAATAAATAAATTTTGATTTATAAAGATTATTAAATGAATTTATGAAAACTAAATTTATTATAGAAGATATGACCTCGTATATTATTAAATGAATATTTTTAGACTTAAAATGATTTGAATTTAAATGTTTTATAGTAATAATTTTATATAGAAATATTTTCCTTAGTGTTATAATTATATTGACATTCAAAGTTATAAATATTTATAAATTTACATTTGAATATTGATATTGATATTAATATTTATTTATATTACTATATTGATATTGATAAAGTAAAGTTATATTGATATTTCATATTAAATTTTTTATATGATTTAATAATATTGTTATATAAGTATTTCAAATAATAAGGAAGTATTTTCAATTTAATATTGATATTTGGAATAATTTATTTATTATATTTTATATTGATACTTAAAATGATATTAATTTATTATGTTGTTTTATTAATATTTTTAAGAGAATATTTTGTCAAACGAAATATTGATTTTTAAATTTATAATTTGTCTAAATGAGAAAGTTTAAATGAGAAAAATTGAAATTTTATAATGTAATATATAAATTTGTTTAATTATTATTTGAAACCATATATTATGATTTATATTATAATGTTTTAGTTAAAATTATGGTTTGAAAGAAATATGTAACTAATTATTATTATTATTATGTATATAAATATATGAGAAGAAAAAAAAAATAATAAGAAAAACCTGGATAGCCCAACTCGGGCAGAAGAAGAAAGGAAAAATAAACAGAGGTAGAGAACTAAGAGAGAGAGAGAGAGACATGGTACTATCAGCCCACCGCTGTTTGCTTGCTGTCAGCCAACATGCACCGCATCGGAGGAAGGGGCGCCTGCTAACCAGCTAATCCACCGAAGGCCATCGCTAATCACCGCCGGACGATGGTGCATGCTTAGTCTAAAGAGCCACTGACTGAAATCTTCTAGTCCAATTTTTGACCATTTTTCGATCTCTTTTTTTTTTTGATGAATTTGGTATGGTTGAGTTCCTTGTGATTCCAGCTTTGATTTAGTATATCATTTGCTAATTTTGGATAACTTTTATTTTGACCAAAATCTAACAATTTCCCCTAGCTGTCGTGCCATTTTTGCCTGTTTTTTGATCAATTACAGAGAGTGAAACATATATCCAGACTCCTCAAGCCATAAGCTAATTGTTGGTACCTTTAGATCGTGATTGGGTTGTCATGGGAATTTTCCTGTGACCGGATTTCGGCGACCCTAAAACTGACAATTTCGGACAGGAACTCTGACTTATTAAGCCAAGTCTTATGGTTTAAATCTCGACTCCTAATTGTGTATAGATAATGAATTATGAATTTATTTATAAGAATTTAGGTAAATAGTTTATTGGAATTAATTAGTTAAATTGGATAATTGAATTAAGATAATTGTTAATCATATGATTAATGAGTATTATTGATGATTAAGTTGAAAGATTGAAGTGAGATGTTAAGATTGGAATTGATTTAGTTGAATTGATTGGATATTAGTTTGATAATGAAGAATGGAATCGGTGGATGGGATTAATGTATTGAGGGTCTGGATTGGACTAATTAATTGTGTTATTATTGATAAATTAGATTTATTATAATTGGGAGTTAATCCTAGTTTAGGAGAGATACTACCGAATTTTTGGTAGATAATTTAGAGTTTAAAGATAGATAATAAAGAAATAGTAAAATAGTATTTAATTGATGATATTGTGTTCTTAGGAGAATTTCAAAAGGAGAATTCGGAGGATAACAATGAGAAGTGAATATTTAGCTGGATAGTGATCAACAGTCCAGGTGAGTGAAGAGTACATAAAGCTATGTTTAAATTCAAAATATTTATCATTAATAAAATATTGTTATTGATAAGTTAAGAAACATGTTTATAGTAATATTAATTCCATTATTTATTTATAAGTAATAAATTGTTAAAATGTTAATATTTATTATAATTGATTTTCTATTGATTTCCAAGATTATAAATTTAATTGATATTCCAATAAATATGATACTAAAAGCCCTGCCATAAAATGCTAAATATTTCCTAAGTATTAATTAAAAAAAATTCCAATGCTTCATGAAATAATTGAAAAGTTACCGAAAATGGTCAAAGCTATGTATAAGCATCCTGCTTATATATATATGGATTTATATCTAAATTGTAACTATATAAAAGATTTTATGGTTAAATAAGGAAATTGAAATATGGGAAACTATATGTAAGATTAAAGTAATTGTTAATATCCTTCCTAAAGAGGAATTACATGTATAATTGTTAGTAATATCATTATTGTTAAACTATTGAGCCTTAAATACTAAAAGGACCTTATATAAGTTTCATGTGTTACCTAGAGTAACTCTTTTCTACCAGCATCTGAAAAGTTTTTTAGAAAGTATATGTGAAACATGAATCCAAGTAACCCATTTGAGCCTTGGGAATTATTGGAATCCCAATTTTTCATTTTATTAAGGATTAACCTTAACACAGAGATCCCCGTCTAATATGGGTAAGACATCAGACTATGTGCACATAGGAATTAAGTTATGTACAATTGATATGGGGGTATGTTCTAAAAAGAACCTCTATCTCGGGTATACCAAAGCGCCTCTACGCCAAATTTAAGGGAACTTTATGCTTCAGGTATGCTACAAATAGCCTCTACCCTAACTATATAGAAGCTTGCTCATATCAAGAGCCTCTGCTTCGAGTATGCTCAAATGAGCCTCTACCCCAATTTAAGTGAATGATCTGTATTGACCTCAATTGTATTATTATCGAAACACATTGAATTTCTTGTTCATTGATACCCAACCAAGCTAATTATAAGATCTAAGAATGTTTTCACTCTATTTACCATTTGTGTTCTAAAAGTGAAATAACAAACTAACACTACAACAATAGAAGATCCATTCTAATGGAAATAATTAAAAGTTTGAATATTATCTCCCTTGAATTAAAAAGTATATATATGTGTATAAAATATTTCCCTTAAATTTGTTAATGTCATTAAAAATATATATAGTACTAAATACATATATAATTTGTTTAAATGATATGTTTATTTGCTGAAAATATTTAAATTATAAATGTATGATTTCCATAATGTATATATATATACATGTTTCTTATATGAATATCAACAATAATTTGATATAATTTTATTTCAATATCTAAATGATATGCGTCATTATATAATAAAATTATTTGGCTACAATTTATCGTTGATATATATGTTATTGATATTAAAGCTAATTGTTTATAGATTGCTTAAATTTCAAAAATTTCTTTTATATCCATGTATATGAACTTTACTTGAATATTCGAAAATCATATAGTTATATAATTTTTATAAAATTTATTTTGAAAATTGCAAGAATTACAAGATTTAAATATAATCATATTTATTTTCCCTTAAGATATTAAAAATATTAAAAATGTTACATTATTGATTTTATATCTTATTAAATATAAAATGTTTTCAAAATATGTATATTGATATGATAAGACAATTATTTATATATATGTAGTTTTTTAAAAAGTTAATGTTCTTATCGTATATGAATTTTGAATTTTGAAGATTTATATAATGAATTATTATTTTAAATTTCTTATAATGAATTACGAAATTTTTAAAGAATTGTATGTCTATAATAAATAGTTTTCAGCTGTCTGTATTTATATGTTTAAACTGAACATATGTTGCATAAAGTTGCCTAATTTCTAAGGAATACAAAGTTCCAAAATATATTTGTATAAAATGATAAGTTGAAGTTTTTAAAACCTTATGGTTCTAAATATTTATTTGTGTATCTATGTGTAGAGAATTATTATAATGTTGAAATCATACCAAAGTTTGAGATAAGTTAATGAAGAAAAGAATCATATGCCTCAAGTGTTATGCAATTGGAATTAAATAGCAAAGACTTCAAGATGTATGTGTTTTTAAAGATATTAAATTTATATTGTAGGAGTTTGTCTAACTTCTACAGAATATGAAATTTCAAAATGTCAACATGTATACTAAAGTTTGAAATCTCTAGAATCTTATAAATTTAAAAACTTATTTATACACCACTAGTGTTGAAAAATGTTTAAGCATGTTCTACCTTTATCAAAGATTATTACCTTTTAATGAAGATAAAATTATGGGTTACTGTTTGAATGCAAATGTGATGTTATTATATACTATAATCTATTTACTGCAAAAAGTAAAGTTCCTCTAATTATCTTAAAAATGCATCTCATATGATCTATTAAAATAATCAAAGTGCTATGATTCAAAAGATTTCGAAAATGTAGAGTTAGTTGAAAATGGAGATTTATTTTGTACAATTTTCCTCAAATATTGAGAATAGCATAAAGTAAAAGAATTAATATAAGGATTTGAAGATCATGAATTATTGATAAATGAACAGGGAATTATATTTTAAATTTTCCAAAGATCAATTGTATTCTTGCTCACTGAGCTTTCCTCGAAGCTCACCCCCTCCACTCACCAGTTTTTGCAAGTGAAGATTTAGTGTTCTCAAAAGTTTGTTGGATAGTAGCAAGTCAGATCCTCAAGCAATCATTTCTTTCTTGAGGATTACTAAGTCAAAGTTATAGTTGGAAATTTGATAATTATTTGTATTTAAATAAATGTTTAAAAATTCTTAGATGCTCCATGTGTGTAAGATGGTATTATTGAATTTGGTGTGATCTAAAATATTTGATAAGTATTATGTTAATGTGTAAATTGAATGGTAAACAAGGATAGCCTATGAGAATGAGAATGAATAATGAGAATAATGTATAGAAAGTATGATTGGGTTACATGTTGTGATCTTGGGCTAATGTATTTGTTACTGATATCGTATTGAGTTTTGTTAAATGTATGGGTTCTATGGGTGGACATTGCCTGTATGGTTACCCATGCCCTAGGACTGTTACATCTTTAAAAGTGGGGTGTGACAATTACCATATTATTAGAAGCCATGGCATCTTATTGTTTTAAGGCAAAAACTTGCCCTTTTAGTTTTCCTTGTACAGCCTATACAACCCTAGATATTTGTCTCTGAAACTTGCTTTTATTATTGTTCCCATTTCTAGGAGCTCAATTATTGACTTTACTTATTTACACTATAGGTTGGGATGCAGTTGGTGCAGTTCTTAGCTTATTTTGATTGGGATAGTCCCAAATGAAGTGGCCTATCTCACCACAACTAGCATATGCTCTAATTGCTCTCTAGCATACTCTGTCATATTTTCTTCCACAAGTGGTATAGTTGGGCAAATTAGATCCTTAAGGTCCATTGCACTAGGTGTTCATATTCATAGGAGCCATTACTACAAATGTGCTCATTGCAAGGCGCTGATCATTTTGGTCACCTTGAGGTCTCTATGGTGTTTGAGTAGTGGTGCCCTTAGAATTAGCAACTTGGGTAGCAGTTCCTCTAGGTGGATTTCCTTGACTCTTACTCTCGAAATTATGCTTGTGCTCTCTCTTGGCTCGCTCGGCCTTCTTTGCCTTGTGTCACATCTCTAACATCTTAGCTTTGTCAACTAGCTTAGTCATAGTAGGAAAATTAGTTGCCACCAAAGTATTAAACAATGGGGTAATAAATGTACACCTAAATCTCTTGGCTCTCCTTACCTTGATAAGGATGATATAGGCAGCATACTTACTTAAGCATTTGAATTCTTAAGCATAATTAGAAACATACGTCCCTGGCATCTACTTCAGCTGGTCAAACTAAAGTGCACAGTTTTAGTGCTCTTTATTAGTCAAGTATTCATTTAGAAGTTATTGCCTGAACTCATACTAGGCGGGTGGATCACTGCCGTACAGGTGCTCCTCGATATTTCTCTTGAACTAATCTAAGGCATCCTTCTTCAGTTACATACCAACTAGTTCTACCACTTGCTCATCTAAGCATACCAACCATTATGCAATCCTGACCAAATCCTTAAGGAATTCCTATGGGTTCTCACCCTCATCAATTTTGAATTTCTGGGGTTTCATCTTTTTAAACTTATTGATAAAGACAACTTCATCAAGCAGTATGTGCCTCCTTATAACACGTCGAGGTGCTCTTGGTGGCAATGGTGCTTCATCCTCCTCATAGGGTAACTCAGGAACAATAAGTGGTGGTAGAGGCATCCCTTGCCTTGCTCCTTTAACTTTAGTAAGCTCCCTTTGCCAGGTGAGAATCTGTTAATACATAGCATCCTTATAATTAGATAGGCCTAGCCTTCAGTTGCTAACAAGAAGTGGTACCTCATCATATTAGCATGGCTCTTTATGGAAAGACATAGCATTTGGCACATGGTTTGGTGCTATACTATTGCTGTTGTCACTATGCTCAACTGATGGAATATGTTTACGGGGTAGCATTTTATATATAATAGAAGGTGAATTTAGTGACACATAACTAGTTTCCATTATTCTAGTACAATCATCATTTACTATCTTTATACATAAACAATCAAAAGCATAGCATATACACATATACTCACATATTGAAACCATATTTGACATTAACAATAATAAACTAAGTTGAACAATATTCTTAATTTGATAGTCATTTTATTATATCTCAATATTTCAAGTTTCAAAGTTCACAAATCAAAATAATGTCATAAGTATATCCAAAATAGTGTCCTGGATACAACCCAATAACAGTATCTAAAAATAGAAATATCTAAAAAGTCAAACACGAAGGAAATGGAAATTCCAACTACTTCCAAATCAAAATCCCTTGCACAATTCACTATCTTTGTTGCCTAGTTCAAACATCTATAGCTACCCACTCCATGATCATGCCACTCCTCATCCTTCTCTAAGTTTAACTTTGCCTTAAAGCTAACATAAACCGTGCCTTGCTTCACATGAGCAATCGACCTAACCTCCGAGTGGGGTGGTAATATACTCTCAAGAAAACATTAATAGGGTGATTATGCCTGTGGCATTCTAAACACTCATAAATAGGGACAACTGGAGGGTGCTTTATTGCGTTAGCTAGAGCAGTTATTATTTTGGCTACCCTATTCTGAATATAAAAAATCTCTTCACCACTCTCCCTCACCATCTCTATATCTCCTCACTCTACCTCCTAAGGGTCTTTAGTGAGTCACTCAGCCTCGTAAGCTCCTTATTCATACCTCACATCCTTTCTTCAAAGTCTTAAACCTAGGTGGAGTCTAGAGTATCTTTGAGATGCTTTAACACCTATCTCTCTCCCTAGTATTAGAGTGAGTGTTAGGTTTAGCTCTCTTCCAAAGTAGCTGATGCATCTACAATACACAAATAGCAACCACCATAGAGCAACATAACAATAAAACAGTAATACTTCATCCTGTCTAAGAGGTTTCATGCCTTTTGGACATTTAGCTGGTTTTCCCTAGCGAAGACTTGGAATGAAGGTCATGAATTCCCTATGCTCATGAATAACTCATGCATGGTGTTCATTTTAAATGACTTCCTTAACATATTGAAAAGCTAGGCTTTGATTCCACCTTTGTCACACCCTAAGCTACAAGGATACGATGGTCCTAGGACTTCAAAATCGCATAAGGCTATCTGAGCATATAGAATCCACTAATTTAACCAAATATAAAGGTTTTAATATGGAAAAGGGTTACTTTATGATTCATTTATCTACCCAAATTCAATATCCAAATTTAACATTATAATATCCATATGTTATTAATTATTTGCAAAACAACATAAACAACTATCATCAATCTAAAACAGTTTAAATAACCCAACTACCCAAATGATGTACAATGAAACAAATTTTAAATAATTCAATAAGACTCGATGATCCATGGAGCTCTAATCCAGATGATGACTCCAACCATTAAGAGAAAGCACATGATTCTTGAGTTTACCATAGCTAGCTTAATCTCCTAGAATGTACAAGGAAGAAAAGAAGATGTGAGAATAAGTCTCAATGAGTCAATAATAAAATCATGTATAAAAGTAATAATTAATTAGGTAAAGGATTAAAAATCTCAACCAAAATAAAATTACAACTACAGTGTAAGCATGGACATATAATAATAAATTCTCAGTTTCATTTACAAAAGGTATTCGATTATTAAAATAAAGGATTAACTCTTTAGCAGAAATCGTATAGCAAAGGGATGATGTGTCTCCAATTGATCATGAGTAGTGGCTCGAGCCTCGATCACCCAAAATGCACCATAATGTGCCAGGTTGATCAAACCGTATGGCTAGGACCATCCTTCCTAACTAGGGCTACGTATGCTCACCCTACCCATAGGCTTACATATGCACACAACCACATTGGAAGGGTACTACTACTTTTACAAAATTAAGTTTAAAGATTTACAATATGTTACTATCAAGGCAAGGTTTAAAGAGCATTAGAGAAAAGATAAGGTGCAAACAAAAAATCAATTTAGGATGTTATGGTCAATCGGTATAGTTGTAAGGCCTCGCAGGAGCACTGGTTTGATCTATTGAAAGGGATCGAAATGTTCATTTGGATTTGAACTCAGAATAGAACCCACAAGTTCAAATTGGTTAATTTTGAAGAGTCGCCACCTTAATTTTATTTTTTTATTTAGGAAAAAGTTAAGGAAAAAATGCAATTAAATGACTGTAATTTTATCCCAATAGAAAAAGTGCACTAGTCCTCGATTACGAAAAAGGATTCAGGGACTAGGTTTTTTGTTTATTCAGAAAAAGATTAGGTTGGAAAGTTTAATACAAAATGACTAAAATTGATTTCATGAACATTTTATATAATGCATGAATCATTTATACATTTATTTAATAATATAATAATTGAGAGGACAAGAAAGTAAAAGGAAAATATTAAATTTACAATTAAGACCCAAAATAATAGATACTTCCACTAGCCCTTATAGGTTCTAGGAAAATCATACATTTCCTAAACTAAATCCTAATGTAAGGCCAAAAAGATAAAGAAAATCCTAACTATGTAAAGAAGACCATGAGGAAGAAGTTGAAGTATGCTTGCATATCTATTTGAATGGGAATTAGAACTCACATAGTTCTCCCTTTTTGTGAAAGGGTCTATTTATCCAAATCACTTTATCATGTTTTGATTGATTGATTGATTGATTTTAGTTCAAATTTTAAATAACTATCATAAGTGAATTAATTAGTAAAAGGCAAGGAGCCTTGGAGGAAGAAAAGAGAATCCCAAGGAGGAAAATAACAAATAAATCTCAAGGAGTGAGACAATAAATAAATCTTAAGGAGGGAAATAATAAAATGAAATAAACAAATAATGAAAAGGAAAAAGAAAAGGAAAGGAGACTTACCTCAAATGGCGAGCGACGACTTGCCTTAAATGTGTTAGAGGGTATGCCCTAGAGCAATGTATAAGTTACGTAGATGTAAAACATTATCCCTAAATGGCAATGAAATATATATTTATAAATGAAATTGTTCAACTATATTAAATATATATTTAAAGTCCATAAGAATTTTTCAAAAGATGATCTATTCTCAAGTGTTAAGAATATGGATGGCAGATCGCTCTTAAACAAATACTTTAAAATGTTCATGGTCACAGGATTAATGATTGTCATCATTAATTCCAAAAGACCATCACCTCTGTTTATAATCTATAATCAGTATGTGATACTTATGATTACAGAGACAATAAGCATTATACTATTTGACAAATGTTGTCGATTAAACATGTGGATGTTCATATGATGAATGATCAAACTGTGACATTAGATGATGATGACTTGGAGTTTTATTGCTAGTCAATAAATCATCATCTAGGTCATAATTGTACATATAGGCCTTTGACTTGAAGGACGCTGTATCTCACTCATTAATAGTTGGAATTTATTACTACTTACATAATAATGCTATTCAAGTATTGGTATATAGTATGTGATAGTTCTAACTAGTTATGTGTGAACGTAAGTGATCGCCAAGAGAGAATTCATTAACTTGAATAAACAAGGAAGAAATCCTATGCTATCTGATTATTCTTGATAATCAAATCCTTTTCCAAGGTAGTAAAGATTCACTAGAAAGCGTTTCTAGTAAGAATCAATTTTATCAAGAATTAGAATCGAGATGTAGACATATGTTTGAAGCATATTAGGGTTTGACAAACCTATGACCCTAGCTAAGATTGGGATTTCATAATGAAGGGATTTTAGTGTACATTAATTATGATCAATTGTCCATAAAATGAATAAGTGATTAAACACTCATATTCATTCTAATTAGGTGGTCATAATATGCAATGCTAGGCATCACTCATGACTTATGGGACTTAGGGTGAAATAGGGATTTCACATTAGTAGAGAAAAGCGTTTTCTCAATCCCATTGCTAATTAGACAATAACATAGAAAGTCACACAACCAAAAGTATTCACCTTCCAAGAATAAATGGTTTACCATAATAATTAATTAAAGTGTTCAATTAATTGATTAATGGTAAAAGTATTAAACTTGGAATTAAATTTACAAAGACCTTAACATGTCTTGAAGTTTAAATCCAAAATGATTTCTTATCAATTAAATCCTAATTTATATTTGATATAAATGAGAAGGATTTAATTAATTGAAACTATGGATGAGTTAAAAGAATTAATTTTTAGCTTTAGACTAAACCCTAAATGGCCCAAGCCCATATGTGAAATAGAGAGAGGTAATTTAGGAGTTAGAGATTTTCTCCAACCCTAAAGCCCATGTGATGGATTTAAGGGTTAGAGAAAGGTAACCAAGGTCAAAATAATCTTTTAACTACTTAAGGCTTAACGGAAGTTATCATAAACCATAAAGGGTAAATTGGTCTTTTCCATTTAAGCTTAAAGTAAAAAAGCAAATAAATATCTTATTTGTTCCTTAATTTTCAACATAGTTGTTAGCTATAAAAGGCAAAATGATGTTGTGAATTAGGGATACTTTTTGCACATCTTTTCTAATAGAAATCTTATAGGGTAAGCCTTGAGAGAAAAAGGAAGGAGAAGAAGAGTTCTTCATAATTTCTTATTCTTTATTGCTTGTTCTTTACGAACGAACAAAAGTTTCTTGCATTGAAAAAATAGATCCATAGCAACTAGAAGAAATCAAATCACCAAAGATTTGGGTTAGAAGATCTTGTATTCAATTGGGCTAACAAGAGAGAGAATCAAGAACATCTAAACAAATCAAAGTGAGCCTTGGAGATGAAGCTTGGTGTGGACAATCTAGAGGCTCAACATTTAGGGAGCTTTTAGAGAGGAAAGAATAACTAAAGTATTGGCTTCAAGAGGTAATTTGATTACCACTTGATCTTCTTTCTTTCTTTTATGTTTTACACATTAATTAGATTATTGGATGAATGTTTATTTGACCCATTTGGGAATAGTGAAATTTTAAATTGTTTGAAATTTCACCAACCATGTTGCTTCCTCTTAATATGCGCCTAATATTCCTTCAAAATGGTAGGCAACAGCTTACCTTAGATGGTGGCAAACTTTTGATTTAATGGGTCGACTCAAAAATCCCACCCAGCTTGGTTTGCAAAGCAAGGAGCAATAACAAAGCAAAAACAAAAATAAAAGAAAACTTTTAACTACAAAGCTCATTCCTTGGTGGATCAAGCTTGTGAAGATGGTTCACTTGATACAAAGGATAATCAAGCAAGCCAAGATGTGAGGAGGTGTCAAAAACTAAGTTAGGGGGTCTATATTTATAGTAAAAAAGTTAGGGGAAGAGTTTGTAATCTTCCAATGTCGAATTATTGCAAAAAAGTGAAGAAAAATTTATTTTCACCCCATTCTTCATTTCTCATTTACTTTTCATGATTCTAGTTATGTTGTGTTCCTTATTCAATCTTAGATGATCTAAGGGCGGTTCAAAGGTCAAAAGGATAGGCTTCGATTCTTAGCACTCCATTTACTAATTTTCCCATTTTAGTAGTTTTTTTTGGCAATTTAATCTTTCAAAGGTCTGTTTACTGAGTCTAAGTGCCTCTAAAGTTCAAACATAAAATGAAAGGTGCAAAATTAAAGGTTCATAGTTGCCCCCTCATCATAATTGGCTTGACCAAAAGATGATTTTGATCATAATGAACTCAGGGATGAGGAATAGAGAAATGAACCAAAAGGATTTCTAAATCAGAGCTTGGATATGTTTAGGTGAAAGGCATGGTTAAATTTTTTTTTGGTAATAGGCAGGTTAAAAAAGGAAACACAGGGATGCTTGAGTGCTTGTTTTCAAACATTTATGGGCAGTGTTGATAGATGGATTTAATAGAGGTGGGAGAATGAACCACATGGATGTCTAAGTGATTGCTTCCTAAACATTTATGGTGAAATATCTTAAAGCTATCCTAGGATGATTTAACTTTGAAAGAAAAACCTAAACTTATGCTAGGCTAATGATCTTAAAGCTATCCTAGGATGGTTTGATTGTAAAGAAGATACTTAATTCAATTTTAAGGTATAGATACTAAGGCTATCTTAGGATGGGTCTGATCAAAAGAGATACCTAATTTAGATTTAAGGTATGGATCCTAAATTTATCCTAGGATGGTCTAATGTTGGAAAAGAAACCTAACCCTATGCTAAATTGATGATCTTAAGGTTATCTTAGGATGATCTAACTCTGAAAGAGAAACTAATTTTGTTATAAGGTGTAGATCCTAAGGTGATCCTAGGATGGGTCTGATTCTAAAAGAGATACCTAATTCAATATCAAGATATAGTTTAATCTTAGAGATGTCGATGGTCCCAATCTTGCTTTGGAAACTTTGTTTGATAATTTATCAGTTTGATAAGCCATCTTGCCTCAAGAATTTGGATTGATGATCTTTCTTGATTTTGACTAATGATTTGCCTTGCTTTGAACATTTGGATAGATTGATGATCCTCTTGATTTAAGAGCCTATTTAATGCAAAATGCATATGATTATGCAATGATTGGATACCTTGAACTTATGAAAGGTTAGTTTGGTATAAAAGTGTTTATCTTTTGGGAGAAAGATGCCCCCATTTCAGAAAGATGAATATCTGAAAGGAAGGTTTCCAACTTTGGAATGATAAAGGAAAGTGGTTAAGTCATTTTGTTCAGATAGACTAGCTTAGGGACAGTAAGGTTATACTTGACTTGGACTAGATATGAGGGTAGTAGGTCAAAGGCCATTGATTCAGCCTTAGAAGAAGGCTAAGTCAAGAGATCAACCTAATTAGCTTAAAAAGGCTTAGGCAAGACTAGTCTTAGAGAATTTTCATTTTGGGATTAGATTTGATGGGTAAGTCAAGTTCGACTTTAGAGAATATCGTGAGTGAGGTCATCCTAAAAGGCTAAATTAGCCTCGGCTGAGGTCATTTTGGAGGGCTAGATCATGTCTCAGCCATAAAGTCAATTTGGAGGCTCGATCTTGTTTAGTTACATAAGAGGTCAAATTAGGGGCTTGGTCAGTTTTAGATTGGAAGGCTCAGTCAAGTTCATTTATAGAGGAGATGAAATTGGTTTAGTAGGGTTTTGACTTTCAAAGAGTTCATTTGAAGAGTCAGTTTAGGACTAGGCCAAATTTTGCCTTAGGAAATAATCAATTTGGAAGATTGGTCTAGTTTAGCTACAGAACAAGTTAGATTGGAAGGCTTAGTTAGTTTTAGATTAAAAGGCTCAGTCAGGTTTTTCCTTAAGGCTAGGTTAGAGACATCAAGCTAAAATGCTAGAACTTAGAGGAGATCAAACTAAGAGGCTAATCCTGGCTTAGAGAAAAGGTTAGGCTAGGAAATAAATTCATAAGGCTCAATCAGATTTGGCCTTAAAAGAGATCATAGGCTTTATAAATGAAGGCTTTTTAGGCTTAGGTTTCATAGTAAAGGCTTTTGGGTTTAGGCTTTATGATGAAGGCTTTTGGGTTTAGGCTTCATGGTGAAGGCTTTTTAGTTTAGGCTTCATGGTGAAGGCTTTTAGACTTAGGCTTTCTGATGAAGCCTTATCGATTTAGGCTTCAAGGTGAGGGCTTTTGGGTTTAGGCTTTATGATGAAGGCTTCTAGGTTTAGCCTTCCTAATTAAAGCTTTTGGGTTTAGGCTTCATGGTGAAGGCTTCTCGGCTTGGGCTTCATGGTGAAGGCTTTTGGGTTTAGGCTTAAGGTGAAGGCTTCTCAATATAGGCTTCATGGTGAAGGTTTTTGGGCTTGGGCTTTCTCATGAAGGTTTCTAGGTTTAGGCTTCATGGTGAAGGCTTTTGGGCTTGGGCTTCATGATAAAGGCTTCTAGGTTTATGCTTCCTAATGAGGGCTTTTGGGTTTAGGCTTCATGGTGAAGGCTTATCGACTTGGACTTCATGGTGAAGACTTTTAGACTTAAGCTTTCTGATGAAGGCTTATCGGTTTAGGCTTCAAGGTGAAGGCTTTTGGGCTTAGGCTTTATGATGAAGGCTTTTAGGTTTAGGCTTCATGGTGAAAGCTTTTCAGCTTGGGTTATATAGTGAAGGCTTCTCAATTTAGGTTTCATGGTGAAGGTTTTTGGGCTTGGGCTTTCAGATGAAGGTTTCTAGGTTTAGGCTTTATGGTGAAGACTTTTGGGCTTAGGCTTCATGATAAAGCCTTCTAGGTTTAGGCTTTTTGATGAAGGGTTTTGGGTTTAGGCTTTATGGTGAAGGCTTCTTGACTTGGGCTTCTAAGTTTAGGCTTCCTGATGAAGGCTTTTTAGTTTAGGCTTCATGGTGAAGGCTTCTTGGCTTGGGCTTCATGATGAAAGCTTCTAGGTTTGGGCTTTATAATGAAGACTTTTGGGGTTTAAGGATAGTTTGTTAGCTTGGGCTTATCTTCAAAGGTGAGTTGGACCTCCTTTGAAGATGGTTGGCATTAGCTCAAGTATGGAGCTAAATATTTTGGTCATAAAGAGACTGCATGCTCATGGATAAGGGTTTGCCCTTTGACATGATTGCATCAATTTAAGAGGATTAAACTGGGAATCATTTAAAGGCCTTAAGAGACTTTGATCTTAGGGATCATATGTTTTTTTGGTGGAGGCTTGATCCTTTTAAGGATAATGAGATGTTACCAAAGAGGTATGGGATGGGCTTTGATTGGTTCAAACCCTTCTTGATCATCTTGAGAATGATGACTCGACTTTGATTTTGTTAAGGAAACTAATTTTGATGATGATGAGTCTTGAGAGACTTGGGATTTTTGGTTCTACCTATAGGCTTGATCCTTCACACGACGGTATAATTTACTAATAAGGCTTGGGATGGAATAGTATGATTTCATTATGTTTAGAAATTGTTTGAAGGTAGGTTGGAACTTTTGAAAAGGATTAGAGAAGTTGTATAGTTTTACTATTTATAGCATAATTCATAGAAAAGAGCAAGCTAAGGTTTGAGATTGAAGAGACTTTTAGAATGACACATTATTAGTTTATACATGGATGACATACTGGTTAAAAGAAAGAGCCTTTAGGAATGGCCAAAGAGCTAGTGGAATAAGAAAAATTTGAGAGATCATGCTCTAATAAGAGATAGGAATATGATAAATAGGAGATATGCATTAGCTCTTTAAGCTAAGTGATGAGATGGATTGACAAGAGATGATGACATTCTAGAAAGACATACCCCTATTGTAGGATAAGGGCATAAATGACAACACAACTTTAGAGAACAGGCCTCTAGTAAGGAAGGATGACTTTGAAGACATGAGATAAGAGGATTGATTAAAGATGATTTGGCAACTTTGGCCATGATGAAAGATGATTAGGATGAGCTCTTTGTCTTTCTCTCTCTCTTAACTTTAACTTCTGCTTAAGTTGCCTTTTTGGGTTTTCAACTTAGCAAGCTTGACATAATGAAGTTTGGAAGAAAATATTCTACCATGATTTAGGCTGCTACTTTTCTTCATGTTGAAGGGATCTGACCTTTAAATTATAGTTTTCACAAAGGTCTTCTCTGAACTTGTTACCCTTTGTTAAGGTGTATCATTTGATTACCTAATGTGCAATAGATAATTACATTTACTTGCTCTTTGTGCTTTAACTATTTGATGAAAGATCCATTACTTGACCTTCTTTGATTAGGAGCTTGTGAAGCGATTACTAATTTGTGAGAATGAGGAGATCTTAAATTTCAATCTATGCTAATTATGGTGAATTTAATAATGAAACTGATTGCTTGTTCATCTTTTTTTGCATTTTTTTTCTTATTTTTCACTCTCTTTTCTCTCTTTCTATCTTCTTTTTCTCTCTTTTTCTTCTTATTTTTTTCTAAGCTCATCCATGTCAGACTAAATAAGGAAGATAAGAAAATATAGATGTATTTCTATAAAGGAAACTTTATTAAAGATAAAAAGAAGACCGACATGGTCCACAAAAATACAAAAACAAAAAAGAAAATAAGACAACAAACTCTGACTTAGATTTGGACTCAAGCTTTGAGATATGGACTCAAACTTTGAGATTTGGACTTGGACTCAGACTTAGATTTAAACTTGAGAATCAACCTCAAATAGGTCAGATTAGCTGGGCTTGAACTCTTTTATGTCATAACACTCGAGGTTAAAGTAAGATGGGGTTGAGTTAGGCTCAGATTCTTCATCACTATTTGGGTTGGTGATGAGGAATTTAGGTAGGAATGATTCTCTTTGGATGCATTATTCAACCTTTGATGTAATTGAAAATAAAGTTTTGAAGGTGAGTAGGTATTGGGTTAGCAAGTGGGATCAGTAGGTCTGGAGTAGATTCTTGACAAATATATCCACTTGTTCTTCCTTGATTGGCTTGTTTACTATTTGAGCAACTTTAGCCCTCCACCAAGTAAGAAACATGAAGAAGAACTTATTTGGAAGCTGCTTAGCATTTTCTAGGTCTCTTCTTGTGATATCAACTTCAATGTTGTAGTGATACTACTTGATAAACACTTTGTGAAAGCCATCCTAGGTCAATTTTTTAGTGTCATCCAAGTTAATAAACCATCTCAAGGCAACACTAGTAATAGTTTATTGAAAGAGTTGAGCAAGAAGCTCATTATTAAGATCAAGTGGATGCATTGCCCTGACATACATTTTCAAATTTGTCCAAATTTGGCATCTTGAACTTTGATGGCAACCAAGCATTAGGGAAGAGGCTTAATGAACTTGTATCAATCATGCCTTCCTTCTTCTTTAGACTTTTTATTATTTTCTCCTTCGCTTCTAATTTTGGTAGGAAGATCTCAAGCTTAGGGTTAGGTATAGTTTCCTTCCCTTACAAAGGATCCGTAGGGGATGAGGTGATTTGTGGTGGTTTAGTAGGTGTTGGATGAGAGAGTGTGTCAGCTTTTAGGATATCTAATAAGGGAAGTGATGGCTAAGGTATGATTTAGAAGGTTGACTTGGAGGAAGAAGAAGCATGTGCTTAAATCAATGTTAGATTTTGGTCCAAGTTTAGTGGATTTTGGAGAGTGAGATTTAGGGTTTGGTTTATACCAACCCATCTTAGCATATCTTTGACATCATTTATTATGGCCTCCCTTTTGGGCATAAAATTAGGCCATTTGTCTCTTGAACATCTCTTTTTGTTGCTATAATAGCTTGGCTAGAAGCTTATCTATGATATTTTTGTCAAATCCAATAAACATTTTGGCAACCTTTGAAAGGGAAAAGGAGCCAGGTTAGTATCAAGTTTCAAAAAATGGTTATGGTAGAGTATGATGAACAAAAAACCTTTAGTTTAATGGTAATGGATGATGGTGTCTTATGGTTAGGTTGATAAGGTATGTGTAAAGATGAGGATGGAGGTGTATGATGTTAGCTAGGTCGATATTTAGCTAGAGGAGCTAAGTTGGATTTTAGCTTTGGAAACTAGGTCGAGATTTTTCTTTAAGTGGCTAGTTTAGATTTTAGCTTTGAGGAACCAAAATTTAGTTAGGAAGGCTAGGTTAGAGTTTAGTCTAAAGTAATTAGAATTGCAATTTATGGATGGTTTACCATGGGCTTAAGGATGAAGGGGCCATGCTTTTTGTGATTGGATTATGGATGTACCATAGATTTGGATGTCGGGTGAACCATAGTTTGATGACAACTAGATAGTGGGTTTGATTAGACTGGACCATAGGTTTAGATGGGCCAGGGGTTTGGATAGTACTATAAAAGATGAAGCTAAGTTAGCATTTAGGCTTAGATAAGGACTTTGAATAAGGATAAAGCTAGGTTAGTGTTTAGCTTGGGTAAAGATTGTGAGGATGAAAGCTAGGTCAATGGGTAAGAATTATTAAAGATGAAAGCTAGGTCAGAGTTTAGCTCGAGAAAAGGTTATCAATAAGGATAAAGCTAGATCATTATTTAGTTTGGGAAAGAATTGAGGGTCAGAGTGAAGCTAAGTCAATGTTTAGCTTGGATAAAGATTACAGGGGTTAATGCTTGGTTAAATTTTGGATACAAATAGAGGTACAATGGATGGGTTTATTTTTACCATGGGTTTGAGTTTTTGACCATAGGTTGAGGTGACCATGGGTTTAGGTGTGAAGATGTTTAGATGAAGGTGAAAGGGTTTACAGTGAAGGAAAAGGTGTTTGGGATAGAGGTGAAAGATCAGGGTGAGGTGCCTTCATGTTAAAGGCTAAGGTTAATGGCTTTTAAGGTTAAAGGTTAGGGTGATGTGCTTTAAGGTTTGTGGTTAAAGTATTTAGGTTAAAAGTTGAGGTTCAAGTATTGGTATTTAGATGAAGGCTATAGGGGATGGCCTTTTTGGATTATGAGGGTGAAGATCATTAAGATAGAGATGTGAGAGTGTTTATGAGGGAGGCGTTCGGATAGAGGTAAGAGTGTTTGACCCTTCTTCAATTCAAGGTTTAACCTAGACTTGGGATGAATGCATGTTTTATAGTACATAATGGATGTATGATATACATGGAAAGAAAATGAAGATGTAATTACATAAGGCTTTGATTATGGTACATACAACCTAAGGTCAAGATCTAGGTTCATTACATGAAAAGGTAAAAGTGGCTTGGATAGGGTACCCATTACACTAGAGCAGTGATATACCTAAATATATGTGAATCAAGGAGCTTTGTATGGGTCCAACAGTATATGCATACTCGTTACACCTTTGAAACAATCAAAGGATTCATCACGGGGTGGATAATTTGGCTACCAATGAGTAGACCCAATAAGGGTTACCCACTCGATGCTACTCACTATCCATTTGTTCTCCTAAAACTAAGTTTGAAGGTAAAGAGGCTATGCAAGTGATGCATGAAAGTCATTTTTGCATTAAAAGTGCCAAATTTTGATTTAAACTGTAACAACTCACATCTACCTTAAGAGTTTTCATGACAAATTGCTTAAATTTAGAGTTGTGGTGACAAAATATGTGATTTTATGAAAATTCATGTGTGTTGTGATTTATGAGTATGTGGCATGTTAAATTAATTTTTATATGCTTAATATGAATTATTATTATGAAATAAATGATTTATAAGAAGTGTATTAGCATAAAATAATTTATTTTACATAAAATGAATTTTCACGCAAAAAGGCGATTTTTAAGCGTAAAATAATTTTATGAGTATTTTTAAAATAAATGTTTGGGAAAAATTTTAATGAAAATAATAAGAAAAATATTTTATTTTTATTTAGCTTTAATCAGCCCATAAAATAAATAAAAAGGCCAAATTCCCAAAAGCTCACTAGGCCAAATTCCCAAAAGCTCAGAACACTCCTCACCTAGTTCATTAAGGGTAAACTTGGAAATTATCCAAAACTCTAAATATTTAAAGGGAATTTCAGCCAGCCCTTGTAGTAGCAGCCACCATTATGTTATTCTTCATATTTACATTAGGAAATTCTCTCAAAAATAATCTCTCAACTAAAATTCACAAAATACCTTCAAACTTTGCGATTTCGCGACCATTTCGTAAGTTTTTCCTTTCCTTTCAATTTGCTATTGGATTTTTATAAAAATAATCATGAGAAAATTATTTTAAACTGAATATATACTGATTTTCATTGATTAAATTCAGCCTAGGTGAATTCTTGAGAGAGAAATTAATTTTTGTATTAAAAACACAAACCTCTCTAAGCGAATCCTCCAAAGGTGAACCCTAACAGTCAAAGTTGGAATTTTCATGCATAAACTCAACAAGGGGGGAGGGGGGTGAAATTTTTATATGTTTGTATTTTAAATGGATTTTTGATGTGTTTAAATGAAAAATATCAAATTAAATCATATTTTTATATATTACTGTGATGATCAAAAAACACCAAAAAGCAAGAAAACTCATGATGTTTGCTCTAAACCCTAAACTTGGAATTTTCATGCATAAGTATAGTCTATGGCTGCTGATTTGTATATATTCATGTTCTAAACTGATTTTTGTTATGATTGAATGAAAAATAATGATTTAAATCATATGTTTACATATTACTGTAATGACCGAAATGTATTGAAAATAAGAAAAATCATGGTTTTTCATCCTAAAACCTAAAATTGGAATTTTCATGCATATGTTATACCAATGGGTGCTGATTCCTATGGGTTAATGTTCTAAAATTATTTTTTTTTATGTTTACATGAAAAATCTTAGTACAAACCATGTTTTTTCATATTACTGTAATAAACGGAAAGTGCGAAAAGTGAGAAAAATCATGTTTGTTCTTGATTGTGCAATTTGGCCTACATTGGGAATTCAATGCCAATGTCTATAATTTTTATTTAATGTATTTTAATGATTATTGACATGTATATATATATGATAAATGATTAAATTATATGTTGATTGAAGGAATGACCTTAGACAAGCCTACAGGCAATTTGGTATACGTAGGGTATCTTAACCCTATGTTGTGATTAATATGTGAACGTGATTAAGTAATATGAAAATAGGTTTTATGATGAATTAATAATGAATTAATGATCTTGAATTGATGAAGGGATTGACTGTATGAATTGATCATAAGAGATAGGCATGACACTTGAAGGGCTATTGTTAAGTTGATAAATATGGAAGTGTTGAGTATATTGATTTTGAGATCATGGCATATTTTGTTTGACTTTAGAAAAGTCATAGTATGAGTTATAATGTGATTTCATGTGAGATTATAAAGGCTAAGTGGGCAAGACTTTTAAAGTCAACATGTTATATGCAAGTGATGAGTGCACTTCTATTTGCAACTCTAAGTTTATGTGAATGTTATATGTGCATGGGGTAGTTATGGGATAGGATAACATGATGACTAAACAAATATTAAGTAGTGAATTAATTATTATGTTAGAGCTTGAGAAGTATTAGAGGTTCAAGGGCTACGAGGACTAGGAGCAAAGGAACCACAAGGTGAGTAAACATTATATTCATGTTATAATTGCAATTGATTTTGTTATGGGAATCTTTGAGACTCTTGGTACCTAAGTCTTTTTCTACTTTTAATTATAATTATGTGATTTCTTTATTAAGATTGGGTTGCTAATGGACAATTAGTCCAATGCCATTAATGTTTATTCAATGATACGAAAGACTCTTTGTAATTGTTGCCTTACCTACTTTCTTTCTGGAACTACACTATTATTGTATCTTCCTTTCAAAAAGTTAAACTGCTATTGCTATTGTGATGCATGTTATTGTTGCCTAAGGTGCTATTGTCATATGTGATTACCATTAGCTCTAGTTATGGTATCTCTAACCTTTATGCATAATCCTCGTACCAATATGGGTAATCATGGGAACCTGTGCATATGGTCTTAAGCTAATGGATAGGGGTAGTGTATCCACCTTAGCTAGAAGGGGCAAATCTAGCCGTGGAGCCTAATCAGTTTTATGACTTTATAAATTATGGGTTGGGAGTTGGAAATTGGTATGAGGCCACCTCTCCCTTTATGAATTGAACAGGTTCTTCACTCACGAGTGAATTGAGCAGGGTCTTCCATCACGAATGAATTGAGCATAGTCTTCACTCATAAGTAATAAGTGTGATTTTTGTGAATATTGTCAAATTGCAAACTTTGATTCATGAATTGTAAATCATGAACTATGTGTTATAAGTTATGGGTTTCCTTTTTAAAGGAATATATGTTATTGTATGTGTTATATTGTTTACTTATTGAGATCATCTATCTCACCTTTTTTCCCTTGTGTGGTTCCAAGTGAGCAATATAAGAAGGTAAGGTGATGGCTCAAGTATTTTACTTCTCTTGGGAAATCTTGTCAAAGTTATAATAATATTGTACTATGATGAGTCCTTAGATGCTCTAGGAGTTATTATAAGAACTTTATTTTAGAATATTATGTTGGAGAATTTACGTGGAGTTTTATTATTATTTTCTTATGAATTGTATTAAAGTATATTTTTAACTTCTACAGCCTAAGGTTTTTCCTTTACAAAAAGGTTTTATTAAGTTAATGCATGAGCTTTGGTACAATCCTAGGTAGTGATTATATGTTCACGAGTGGGTTCTACAGGTATGGGTGACCTTATGTCTCCCCATGTTCTAGGACCTTCATGTATTTAAAGTTGGGATGTGACATAAAGCAATTGGTAGTCCTCTTATTTCTTTTGTTAAAAAGAAAGTGGTCCCCAAGGATTGAAATGCTCATTTGGGTTTGAGCTCACAATAGAACCCTCAGTTTCATATTGGTTAATTGTGAAGAGTCGCAACTTAATTTTTTTTTTATTTAGGAAAAAAGTTAAAGAAAAAAACTAATTAAATGACTCCAATTTTATCCCAATAGAAAAATTGCACTAGTCCTCTATTACTGAAGAAGATTTAGGGACTAAGCTTTTGGTTTATTTAGAAAAAGATTAGTTTGACAAGTTTAATACAAAATGAGTAAACTTGATTTCATAAATAGTTTATATAATGCATGAACAATTATAATATGCATGAATCATTCATTCAATAGTATAATAATTAAGAGGACAAGAAAATAAAAGGAAAATATTAAATTTATAAATAAAACCCAAAATAAGAGATACTTCTTGTAGCCCTTATGGATTTTAGGAAAGTCATACATCCCGTAAACTAAATCCTAAAGTAAGGCAAACAAGATAAAGAATATCCTAACTATGTAAAGAAGATGATGGAGGAGAAGTTGCTTTTTTTTTTTAATTGGATTCACTACTTGAACCAAGTATGCTTGTGTATCCCTTTAAATGATAATCAGAATCGACATAATAATGGTAATAAGAATCCATGCAGTTCTCCCTTCTTGCAATGGAGTTTATTTAGCCAAACTACTTTATCATGTTTTGATTGATTGATTACTAAGTTAAGTTAACTAGTTCATATTTTCATTAACTATTATAAGTGAATTGATTAAAAAAAGGGAAGATGCCTTAGAGGAAGAAGAGAGAATCCCATGGAGGGAAACAATAAATTATCTCAAAGAGGGAGACAATAAATAAATCCCAAGGGGGAAAATAATAAAATGAAATGAACAAATAAATAATGAAAAGGAAAAAAGAAAAGGAAAGGAGACTTACCTTAAATAGTAGCAATGATTTGCCTTGGATGGCACACAACAGCTTGCCTCATATAGTGGCAAACTTTTGATTTGATGGGTTAGCTTAGAAAGTCGCAATCTAGCTTGCTTTGCAAAGCTAGGAGCAATAGCAAAGCAAAAATAAAAATAAAAGAAAACTTTAAACTAAAAGCTTGTTTCTTAGCAAATCAAGCTTGTGAAGATGTTTTGCTTGATGCATAGGCTAATCAAGCAAGCTAAGAGGTGAGGAGGTGTAGAAAACTAAGTTAGGGAGCCTATATTTATAGTAGAAAATTTTGGGGAAGAGTTTGTAATCTTCTGATGTGGAATTGTTTAAAAAAGTGAAGAAAAATTTGCTTTCTCATATTTTCTTCCATTCTCGCTCGTTTCTCATCTGTTTTTCGTGATTCTAGTTGCATTGTGTTTGTTATTCAATCATGAATGATCTAATGGTTGTTAAGAAGTCAAAGAGATAGGTTTTGATTCTCAAGACTCTATTTTTTGATTTTCCCATTTTGGTAGTTTTTTAGGCTATTTTGGCTTTCAAAGGTTTGTTTACCGAGCCTAAGTGCCTCTAAAGATCAAATGCAAATTGGAAAGTGCAAAATTACGGGTTCATAATAGTGTAAGGTTTTGCATAATGAAATGATAAAAGATAGGAACTTAAAAAAAAAAACTATTATTAAACTCACATTACTTGTCCTTAGCTCCTAACAATGTCAACATAGGTGCTCACAAACTTGCACCTCCTCCACCACGTTATCGCCTGACACATTGTATCACAATCACTAAGAATACTATTTTAATAATGACTCTCTCATCACAATTTAAGCAACACATACAATTCAAATGAACATCATAACATGTATACATAATAATCACAATATCTATTTGAATTGTCTACAAAAATGTAATTAATATTGCAATCACTTTAAATCACTTCAAAGGATCAAGAGTCAATGTAAATTCTCACACTTATTTAGTTGTGATTAACTAAACCTTAACTAGATTAAATCAACACAAGAATCATAGCATATATTTAAACATATTACTATTTGTTTATTATTATTATTATTATTATTATTATTCTATTTTATTTTTTTTATAAGCATGGCCAAACCCCCTTAGAGGGTGCAAACATAAACATTCAATTTCTTAATCAATATTGTGACCACCATTCCAAATTAGGGTAATAGAATTATTATTTATAATGTTTATTAAAGATTTTATTTGCAAAATAATAGATCTATAAATTAATAAATCAACAATCAAACATATGAGTAACAATTAATTTAATAATCAAACTTAACATATTAAGGAATTTAAAAGAAACCATTATAAATCATAACAATATCACTATTTATACAAAATCAGCCAATTAAATAATTTTAGGGTAATGTCTAGAATTTTACCTTAGGGAAAGGATGCAAAAAGCCTATTGGAACCTTATTACATCAAACAAAATAATAAAAAAAATATTTTAAATTTATTTATTATTAACAAGAGGTAGAGAAAAATTAAAAGAAAAGAGATTTTGAATTAATTTTACCTTATGATTTAATGATGAAGGGTTGAGAATGACTAATGTTGTGAGAAATTTGAGTGTTTTAGGATATATAAAAGTGGTTGATTAGGTATATATATGGTTGGTGCTTTTAGGGTTGAAACTATTAACGTCTTGAAAAGAAAATTGCAGCAAAAGTTGGTGCACAACCTTGTTTTAATGACACGGGCGTGCTTTGTACATGACACAGGCATGTTATGTGATGATGATGCAAAATTGGGGCATGCTATATGTGGTGGTTTTCATTGCAGGGACATGCTATACATAGTGAAATGTATGGCAGGATTGTGTCATATAGAGACCAAATACATGGTGGGGGGTGTCATATGGAGAAGAATTACACAGTAGGGGTGTTATGGAAAGTGAAATATATGGCAGGGGTATGTTAGGAAATAGTGAAATGTTGGCAGGGGTGTGTTATGGAATGGTAAAATGCATGGCAGGTTGTGTTATGGCTAAACCAATTTTAACTCAAAAAAACTCTAATTTTAGCAAAAAATTTAGCCTTATAATCTGACTAACAAAAAATCATTTCAAGTTTTATTCAATATACTCAATTCATATATACATATGTCATAATTTTGGGTTCATATATGTTCATTATCATTAGTTAGCTAAGGGGCTTAGGGTGGATAACCCTAATCACATTGTTAACGTTTCTCATTTCTAATATCATACTCTTTTAAGGTATCATATAGGCAACTCACATGCATAGTCATAACAATTAATACATTAAGGCTCCTAAGATTAAAGGAGTAGCCGAATGGCTTAATAGAGAAAACCTACTCATTATGCTTGACTTTTTTGATTCCAATTCCATATGTTTTCAATCTAGTATAATTCCAACATAAGTACATAGTCAACTTAAATTTTATAAGTCAAATAATGCATTTTTCATGGGGTGGCTGAACCACATAGTATAGTAAACCCTAACATTCTTGGTTCTTTCATGGCAATCTAAATAATAACTACCAATAACACATAAAGATAAATAAGAATTTAGTATCAAAGAAATTAAATCAATTAAATCTCCAAAAACCCTAAATAGGCTGAATCTTACTAAGAGGGATATCAAATTTATTCCACTACATTTCAAATTGGTTTAAGATTTACGAAATTAACATATTAATAAGAAGAATTTATCATTCAATTAAATTAAAACACTACTGGGTGGTAAAACCCTAAAATGGCTGAAATGCTAACAAGGGAAAAAGTTCAAGTCAATCTTCAAACTAATAGGTGGATCATCAATTTGTGATATTAATGAACTCAATTTCTCATTCAAAATACCAAAATTAACCTTGGTACGCTAAAGCTCCTTTTGGCCCAACCATATAGACTAGGGATTTAAATTTTTAAATTGATTATTATGCAAGGTTTTTGGTGGCTTGATTATCTTCAATTTAATGTGTGCAAGACCATTTCATCAAAGATTCAAAGTTTTAAAATTTCCTTTTTTTAACCCTCATTGATTGAATCAATAAGAAAGAAAGAGAAGAGGGAAGTTAACAAAGTAAAGAAAGAACATAAGGATCATACTTTACTATTAGAAATGAGTAGAAATTTTGAAGGGCTTACCTTGAAGATCACCTTTCTCCCTTTGGACTTCCTTGGTTAAAATGAGAGGAAGAGGAGATGTATTATTGTTTCTTTTGTTTCTTTTTTAAGTGAACAAATAGATGATAGATGTTGGTGATAGATTATTTTAACGAGTTTTTGCTTCTTTAACTTGTGGTGCAAAATCTAATAGCTTCTCTGGATGCTTTAGATGGTGGAAGTATATTTTGATAAATGAAAGAGAGAATAACAAAAGAAATTATCTAGATATAATATATGGAGAGGTGGCACACAATTTTAGAAGAAAGAAAATAGTTAGTAGAAAATTAAGGCCACTTTCCCAAATTTAAAAGATATTAAAACAATTATCTAAATTAAAAAGCCTCTTTTAATCTCCCTCCTATCTTGGCTGTCCATTATGGGGTGTTAGTGGGATGCACACACCATTCACATATTACTAGTTAATTCACTTCTAAACTTAACAATTTGATTGTTTTATATCTTAGGCACTTATAAACATATTTAGTCATATATATCAAAGTAAATATTCATTAACTAACATATCAATGATTTTTGTGAATCAAATAAACATGTTCACATATTATTCATAACCAAGTCAATAAAAAAAATTAAAGTGGTTGCATGTCACATCCTAACTTCTGAGATATGACGGCCCTAGAACATGGGGAGACATAAGGTCACCTATGCCTGTAGAGCCCTCATATACATGGTTAAACACTACCTAGAATCTCACCAAAATATCATGCATTAAATTAAATGACCAATAATAAAGGAAATCCTTAACTAATGGAAGAATAGTTTAAAAATACTTAAATACAATCCATAAGAAAAAGAATAATTAAGACTCCAAATTAATCATCAAAATGAATAATGTTCTAAGCAAAAACTCCTGGAGCATTCAAGAGTGACTCTTGCATATTATGTAAATAGACTTAGACAAGGAAATCTCCCAAGAAGAGTAGATTACTTGAGCTATCATCTTACCTCCTCATAATGCTCACCTAAAACCACAAAATGAAAGGAGTGAGATAGATGATCTCAATGAGTAAACAATACAATTTGTACAATAACACATATCCCTTAGAAAGGTTCATAGTTCATAGTTCATAATTTATAGTTCATACATTACAATTTAACAATGTTCACATAAATCAAACTTGTAACTTATAGAGTGTGGCTTTTGCCTTATTCACTCGTGCATAAAAAGGGAGAGATGGCATCATACCAAATTCCAACTCCTAACTTATAAAGAAGCGTGAAGCTGATCAGGCTCCACAGCTAGAATCGCCCCTTCTAGCTGAGGTGGATACATTACCCCTATGTTAAGACCATATGCATAGGTTCTAATGATTTCTTGCATCAGCACGATGATTTCTACATATAAAGGTTCATAGATACCATAGCAAAAGCTAATGGCAATCACTTGTAACAATAGCATCGAAGAATACAATCAGATTTATAATCCTAACAATAGAAGTTTAGCTTATTGAATAAAGGACAAACAACAGTGTGGTTCAGAAAGAATGTAGTGTAAAGCAATAATCACAAAGGCTCTTTTCTTATCATTGAATGGTCAATAATAGTTTCCAACTAATTATCCTTTGACAACACAATTTTAATAAAGAAATCACATAATTATAATTTATGATAAAAAGGAACTCGGGTTTCAAGAATCTCAAAGGTTCACATATCATGATAACTTGTACTTGAAACATGAACATAATGTTTACTCACCTTATGGTTCCTTAGCTCTTAATGCTCATAGCCCTTGCATTTTTAACAATCCCTAAGCTCTAGCATAAAATTACAATTCAATACTTAGTATTGGCTTAACATCATGCTATGCTATCCCATAACTACCCCATACACATATATCATTCACATATGCTAGGAGTTACACTTAAAAGTGCATTCATCACTTGTGCATAACATATTAATTTTTTAAGTCCTATATACTTTGCCTTCTTAGGCTCACATGATTTCACATAATAGTTCATATCAAGAATTTTCAAAGCCAAACACGATAAATTTTAATCTTAATATCAATTTAATTTAACTTCCAACTTAGTACACTTAATACCATCCATACATATCAACTTAACAAGTAAACCTTAAAAGAATCATGCTTGTCTCTTTTGGGCTGAATTCTACAATCAATTCCATAGGCAAATTAAGATCATTAATTCACAATTAACATATCATAAAACCTAATTCATATGCTACTTAATCATGTACACGTTTTAATCAAACATGCCAATTAGGGTTTTGGAAACCCTAGGTAGGTCGAATCACTCTAGGAGTTTCCCAGAGTTACTCCTTCAATCATCATGCAATTAAAAATATACCATTCATATTCACATATCAATAATCACTAGAATGTACCTTACAAAAATTATAGGCCTTGGGATTAAAATCCCAATATTAGCTGAACCCACTATAACCATAGAAACTATAGGTTTTTCTTGTTTTTCATACTTTCTGATCATTATAGTAATACGTAAATGCATAATTTATGATAGCAGTATGTGCCCTAGGAGCCATATAATAGTTATATAATAGTACATAATAATTCCCAGTGGCACGATAATATATTCATAATGTGAAAAGGGTTTCATATTATTGAATATAGTCCTTAAGTATTTGTAAGAGGATCTATTCTCAAGTGTTAAGAATATGGGAGATAGATCGCTCTTATACAAATATTTTAAATATGTTCATGGTCATAGGATTAATGACAGGGCATCATTAATTCTGGAAGATCATCATGTCTATTTGTTTTCTATAATCAGTATGTGACACAGATGATAATAGAAGTAGTGAGTCTCATACTGCTTGATATATGATATCGATACAAACATGTGGATATTCATAGGATGAAGTCAAACTGTGATGTTAGATGATAATAATATGGGGTTTTACTACTTGTCAATTATTTATCATCTAGCTCATAATAGTGCATATACTACTTTGACTTGAGGGACACTACATCTCATACATAGGTAAATAGAATTTATTACTACTTGCATAAATGTACTATTCATATATGGATATATGGCATGTGATAGTTCTAATTTGTTATGTATGAAGATAAGTGATTGCCAAGATAGAATTCATTAACTCGAATAAATGAGGTTAAGATCCTATGCTATCTGGTTATTCTTGATAACTAAAACTCCTGGCCAGGACAGACAGATTCACTAGAAAGAGTTTATAGTATGAATCTAATTTCATCAAGAATTAGAACCAAGATAAGGACATAGAATCAAGGCACATTAGGGTTTGATATAAACCATTACCCTAGCTGAGATTAGGATCTTTAATGAAGGGATTCTAGTGCATGATAATTTATGATCGATGGTCTATGTGATGTTCAAAGTTATCAACTATAAATATTTATTTCTAATTAGGTAGTCATGACATGGAATGCTAGCTATCACTTATGACTTATGGGATTTCACAATAGTAGAGAAAAAATTTTTCTTATTCCCATTGCTAATTAGACATGAACCTAGAAATTTACACACCTAATAGTGATCACCTTCTAAGTGTAAAAGATTTACCATAATAATTAATTAAAGTGTTTAATTAATTGATTAGTGGTAAAATGATTAAATATGTAATTAAATTTACAAAGACCCTAGCATGTCTAGATGTTTAATCTATAAAGGTTTCTATTCAATTAAATCTTAATTTATATATAATATAAATGAGAAAGATTAAATTGAAAATTGATTTAGACTAAATCAAATACTTAATTTTAAGCTTAGTGAAAAACCTTAACACATGAGATATGGCCTAAGCCCATATGTGATTTGGAAAAAAGGCAATTTAGGGGTTAGAGAAAATTCACTATTCATAAGCCCATGTGATGGGTTTAGGGGTTAGAGAATTTTCTACTAAGGTTAAAATTGTAATTACATCTTTTGGCTAATAGAAATGTCCATTTTACCCCTAAAGGATAAAATAGTCATTTCACCATTTAAAGAAGCAAAGTCCACTTTATCCCTCCACCAAATGAAGAGCTAAAAGGGTGTAATGGTCTTTTGGTGTAAAGATTTAAGGGTTAAGTCTTCTAAAAGATATAAAAGTTTTGAGTTTTTATGTTGAAAAAGAGAGTGAACATCATTTGATCAATTTGAGGCATTTAGAGAGAGAAGTTGAGAGAAAGAAAGAAAAGGAAGAAAATGTTTCTTCAAATTTCTTTTGATCTTTAATTTTCTTCTTTATCCTTTGTAAAAGAACAAATGCTTGCAAATCAAAAATGTGTTTAGTCCAAAACAAACCAAAGAGAAACCTTAAACTTCCTAAAGGTTTTTGAGGGAAAATCTTGAATCAATTTGGACAACCAAGAGAGTGATTCAAGAACACCAAAGAAATTTAAAAGGAAAATTGGAGGTGAGCTAGGTGTGGATGATCTAGAGGCTTCATAGTTAGGAAGCTCTTTATTAAAGAAAGAAGGAACCTAAAAAAGGTAATATGATTACTCTTCCTTCTTCTTTCTATGCATATGTGTTTTACACAAAAATTAATTAATTGCTTGAATGAATTTTGGATCAAAATTGGGTGAAGTGAACTTTTAAAATGTTTGAAATTTCTCCCCACTACCTTTCTTCCACTGCGTTTGGCTTCACCATTCCTTCAATTTAAATCAATATTTTTCATATAATAAAAATTAGTCTATGATGAATAAACACACAAATCACCCCCTCCCCCTAATGCATATATGCATGAAAATTCTAACTTTTAGATTTTAGGGTTCACCTTTGATATATTTGAGAAGAAGGAGATATGTTGATGGTTAGAAATCAGTTTCTCCCTCCAATAACAAGCCTAGGTTGAATATAATATTGAGAACGTAAAAAAACTTCAACCCCATATAGATTACTCATGATTAGTTTCATAAAATTCAAAAATTAACTTGAAAGAAAAGGAAAACTTATAAAGAATATCACAAAAATCACAAAGTTTCGAGGCACATTGTGAATTTCTACCAAGAGAGGATTTTTGAGAGAAAAATTCTATAAAACCTAATGAAAAATAGAATAGAGGTTGCCAAAATACAAGGGAGGCTGAATATTAGCTTAGGTTTAGGATTTTGGGTGCAAAATTACAATATTGCCATTAATGAACTAGGTTAAGAGTGCTTAGGTATCTTGGGCTTTTGGTAAATTGGATTTTTAATCTAAGTTATCAGCTAATTAAAATTTATTAAAAATAAAATATTTTTATTTTTATTTTATTAAAATTCCCGCAAAAATATTTAATTTAAAATATTTTAAAAATTCTCATAAAAATTATTTTATGTTTAAAAATCACTTTGTGCATGAAAATTTACTTTATATACATTAAATTAATTGATGCATATGCACTTCACATAAATCACCTATTTCATGTTCATAATTCATATTATGCATATTAGAACTAGTCTAGCATGCCACTTGCTCATAATTCACATAGCACATGAAATTTCATGAAAGCACACACTTTGTCACAATAGCTCTAAAGTCAAGCAATTTGTCACGAAATTCTTAGCAAGGGTATGAGTTGTTACATTGCACCTAATCACTTATAAGTATGGGTTCAACTATTTAACCTTATTAAGCCTGTGATTCTTGTTCTTTACATCACAAATGTGATATTTATAGGTAGAGGAGTCTAGGGTATTACATATTTCTTGTTCTTTACTTCACAAATGTGATATTTATAAGCAGAGGAGCCTAAGGTATTACATGTTATTTTCATGGGTAATCCTAGTTCATGTTGAGTCACTCTATTGACTATTACTTCAATCTTTGTCATCATCCATGAGTAACAATAATGAATCTATTTGTAAACTAGTGTGTGTTGAGTCATTCTTATGACTATAACTTTAATCTTTTTTATTTTCAGTGAGTAATAGTAGTGAGTCTATTTGCAACATTAATGAATCAAGACTTGAAACAAAAGCATAGTGTGAACCCTCAATTTTGCTCCTTCTTAATAAGTCGCAGCTTGATACCTACTAACATTAGTCTATTATGCAAAGCCAGTATGGTAGCCTATGAGGCCTCTCGAGCACTGGTCTGATCCGCTAATGGGAATTGAAAAGCTCATTTGGGAAAAAACTCACGAGGAGGCCCTCGGGCTTATTTTTTTATAGGTTTGAAAATTATTTCTTAGAGTCGCCACATTAATTTATTTTTATTTGGGAAAATATAAGGAAAAAACCCACTTGACTCCAATTATTATCTAAAGGAAAAAGATCACTAACCTCGAAACCAAAGAGGATTTGAGGACTAGGTTTTCGATTTATTTTAACAAAAGAAGTTTGGCCAATGAATATAAAAATGACTTAAAATATATTTCATAAACAAATTAAAATGCATGAACAATTTATAATATGTATGATCATTCAATTCATCTATTTCAACAATAAAGTAAAAACATAGTTAAGGTTCGAAATAAGAGAAAGTTAATATTACAAGAAAATCCCAAACTTAGGGGATACCTCCTCTAGCCCTTATAGGTTCTAAGGAAGTCACATCACTACAAAAATCCACTAATTTACAGATGAAAAAATCTGTCAGTAATAATTGAAAATCCATTAATAAATTAATTTACTGATGGATTAAAGACGAAAAAAATATGTCGTTAAAACAATCGCCAGTAAATTATTAGTGATGGATAAAATATT
>CANTUT010000518.1:0-51465 GCA_947687605.1 Reutealis trisperma | reverse complement strand
GTTCAATATCCAAGTGATAGCACTGAGACTCGGTTGACAAGCTCATTGGCAAGACCGGAGGCTCGATGTAATTGAGAAAGGAGGTTTCAAAGCTCGTTTGCAAGATAGAAACTCAGTCATCGAATGAAAGAATGAAATTGCCGCTATAAAAGTCAGTCATTCAGGAACGACTCCTAAGTTAGATGCCATAACTTCCTGAAGAAAGGAATAAACAGAAGGCTCGATGTAATTGAGAAAGAAGTTCAAAATAAGAGGGGAAAGCTCAACTCTCTTCCTGAAAGAGGAGCGCCGCTCTCTACCTTTCTTCTTGTATGAACGACTTTCAAATATTCTTATTCATATAATATAGGAGTGAAAGCCCGGCATTCATAGATCCTTAATAGCCGTTAGATCCGGACATAGCCATAGAGGCTAATTCGTAGAAAGAAATCCTGCCAGAAAGGGCAGAGATCAGAATAGAACACCCTCACCTAATCTGGTAGCTCAGGGTCAGCGGATAATCCATCACTCAAGACTCATTGCTTACGGGCCCCTTTTTCTTCGAATTCATATCAAAAATACAGGGCCATTTATGATAAAAATATATATATCTTTAATATATGTTATCGTTGACCTCTAAAGGTAAGCGAGGCCCTGCTTTCAAGCAAGAGGACCAGAGCGGTTAACAAGTGCTTGAATTAGGGAGGATTGATCGTAGATTATATATGGAATAGGGCTACACACCCGATATTCAATTATGGAAAAGCTTCCTTTACTGTTTAGAAGTAGCCATTGGCCTCACACAGGCAACTCAAAGAAGAAACTTCCCTAAATTTAATGGCTATTAGTGGGATTGGCGATTCTAAGCCTCAATCAAAGAAGATGAAATAGCTTCGAAAGTCTCATGCCCATTTCCTGAAAGTGAAAAGGTATTGAAGGAAGTAGTTCCATCTCTGAGCCTAGCTATGAAGTATCTCGCTGCAAATGAATCCCATTGAACTCTTTCAGACCCTTACCCCAGCGAATTCAGACCCTTTCGTTTCTATCGACGAAGCCAGCCTTACATAGAATCTAATTTTCATTCTCTTTTTTCTTTGAAAACTGATGACCACCAGGTTCAAACTACATTCATCATAGCTAATCTGAGAGGAGTGTCGGGATCATAAGTCCCAATATGATTAAGTCAAGTCAAATCCTCAGCCGCTTTTATAGGAAGATGAGCGGAAAGGGCACTCAACGCCAGGTCCGTCTGCCCTTCATCAAGCTTAGGTAGGCTCAAGCCACTTCCACTTTACCTAAAGTGTGATGTGAAGACAATTCTTTCAATAGGCCGAGGAGAGAGAACTATCAGATAACTCAAGCTAAACAGAAAGGTGCAAAAGTCCCCAGTTCCTTAAGGATCCTGTAAGCAAGTAGATTCAGATTGTCATTTAGCTTCAATTTCTTCAGTCTCACAAGTGGGTCCGCATGCAAAAAAAAAGGCATAGTGCCTACTACTCCGACCTTGCCCCTACAAGGAATTAGTCAAGTCAAGTACAGTTTTTGAAAGCGACGAAGCAACCGGAAATCAAGTAAGTAGAGTAGCAAACCAGTTGTCAAGGAAGGTTGTTTGTTAGCGCTCACGGGCAAGAGGGACTGCTTTAAGGCAGGCGGGACTACTTCTTAGGTGACAGCATTACAGCGAGCCTCTCCTAGGCCAGCTTCAGATCTCATCAAGCAGTGCGATAGGGAAAGGGCTATAAAATAAGGTAAAGATCAAGTCTATTGAGCTCCGATTAGTTCACTCTAGCTTTAGGATCGGTGCAACAAAGCAAATCTGTAATTCTTCTTTCTAGGTTGTTCATGCCAGCACGGGAGAATGCCCGTTTGGTGTTCAGTGAAAGAAAGCTACACAGGCCTAGTTGGAACAAAGTCAGGACCGTGGGCATTCCTCTACGATCGATAGACCGACCAATGAATAACATAGAAAAAGAATATACATAAAAGTAGTCCACCTCCTCTTCTCTTAGAAAAGCGGGACTCTGTCTTAGGCAGACGAAGAAGGAAAGGCGATTCCATCCCGATCTCTGTTTCCGATTCTGTTTTAGTCATGGTAGAAACCATAGATGAGAAAAGCAGCGAGCACGAGTCCCTTTCTTATTAGAAAAGGTTGCTTACTCGGAGATTGGTGAATCAGGACTTCGATCTGAAGCTGGACGGAGTGAGCCTTTAACGTATTCAAAGAGAGCTCCCACCCAGTTAATCCTTTCTAACCCCCAGACTTTTAGCTACATCCCTGAGGGTGAAAGAAAGGTCCAGAAAAGAAAGTCACTTACTTACATCGCCAAGAAACCTCTCCCCGTGCATGAAGGAAAAGCCTTAACTTAAGGGAAAGTGCATGAAGCAACCAAGGGGAATCATAAAGCGCTACGCCCGTCTATAAGCCATAGATAATCAATTCCGTCACATAGAATCCTAACCGCTTGCTCCACGCTAGCTATTTATGTAGGATCACCATCTGTTTCGACTCGTTCGTTACCTCGCGATGAGCTTTCCTGCTCGAGAACTCCATTTTACTTGGCAGGTTTACTACTGCTGCAGGCGAGCTACTTTATAAGTGGACTACTACTACAGGTATTCGGACTTCTTCACTTATCAGTATAGATCTGCTTTGTTGCTTTCCTTGACTTATCTTCCCGAAGGCACTTATCATACTTCTACCAAAAGATGAATACTGACTGATTGATTCTCACCGGGCCTATTATTAGATATCCTTGACTTCCCTTTGGTGCTTCTTAACCGCCTTTCATCTCCTTGTATACAGTACAGATCCGCTTTGCCGACCAAGGACAAAACTCTACCCCTAAAGAAAAGATAAAGACTGGCGGGAAAGAATTTACTATTAGTCAAAAGTGGAATGGAACTAATAGATAGAAAGATCCCCATCTCCGCTAGAAATGCCCGTCTTCTTCTCCTGGTTGCCTTCTTTTCTTTCGTGCTTGCTTATGGCAGGCCCTTACCGAGGGGTCGTATCCGCTCTTGCTTTTTGGGGAATAAGCTGGCGCCCTCAGGCCCTGGCTATTGAATACCCAGTGTTGGTAATAACCCTTGCCGCTCTTACTGTTCCCACTGCATCGAGAATAACCGTTTTTTTGCCTACCCGCTGTGAATGTTAATGGCATTTCCGCTGCAGATCTGATCGTAGATGGTCAACTATCCGTCAGCTATTGAATCAGTTCTTGGTGGAAGGTTTAATGGAAATGACTCCGGTACTCTTTCATCTGCTGGTATAGAATCGATTGTTAGTGGGATTTGCGAGTGCTTTCGTCGTATAATAAGAGAAAGGACTACTAGTCGTAGGGCACGAATGGCATAAGACTAGCTAAGGAGGGGCCCGTGAGACTTATCAAATGTGTGATCGTATCAGCTCTTACTGCTCTCGTAGCCAGTGTTACAGTAGAAGCTGTGATCTTTTCTGCTGTGATTGAATCACTAACCGGTGCTGGAGGAAGAAAGGGTATCCTATTTGAAAACAAAACTATTGTCATAGCCTCAATAGCAACTAAAGTAATTCCTGGTCCTTTCTGACCAGCCCTTCGTCCCTGGTCCTATCGAACCAGCTACTTAATATCCCTGGGGAAGTATAGTCACTTCTTTCCCAAAGCACCACTCCTGCAAGAAGATATGCACGAATGCGATTGGTGGGCAGAAGAAGCAGCTATTTCATCAGCTGTGAAAGAATCTGACTCGAGAAAATGACTTGACATCTGAGATTCATTTTCAAACTAAAGGTACATTTTCATATTTAGGAACTTAATTTCTAAGCAGGGAAGGGATTGGTATTGTGCCAGAACTGATTGCACTAAGGCAAGCAACTAGTCTTGATGCAGAGAGGGAGCTCTTTGAAGGATAAGGAGTAGCGGGAGATATTGAACCAAAACTAGAATGCGCTCTTACTTCATCCGTTGTTCTTGGTCTTGGAGGAATACCCGCAGTAAGGACACTAGTATCAAGGACATGCCCAGAAGAAACTGCTTGTGATGAAGGCAGTTAAGAAGACTCGATTGTTGGAGAAGGAGCTGTTGTTTTTGCACTCATAGGCAGCTATTGAACCCACTTCAACTCTGGGGAAAACAACCACTGTTTCTCCTCTTTTTTAGCTTGAATCTAGGCCTTTCAGGTCAGGAGTGAAAGAGACAGAGGACAAGATCAATAGTAGAATAAGGTCCATGCCCTGCTTCTTGTTTGCCCGGTGTGTTTATTTTATGGTGAGTTCATAGCCGGTCTTACTGAATGCGTAAGCGCAGTGCCTTTCGGAACTCTATTACCTTCCCTTCTTCCTGTTGCAGTAACCTTAGCTATTTCATCCGGTGCTACTGCTTGAGTATGAGTTGCCGCTGCAGAAGACAAGAAGGACGTAACCCCAGCTATTGAAGAAGACAGTATGAATCTCACTCGCGAAATTTTATTTTTCATTGACATCTTTAGAAGAAGATTCTCCGACAATGCTAGGAAGATGCCCAGAATCGGTTGTTTGCAAATAAGTTGTTGAAGGAAGTTTATCACTAACCGGTGCCAGTGCTCTCGTCCGAGTACCCGCGGTTGATGGTTTAATGAATACCTTCTCTTCAGCAAGTTAGAAAGCGTCGAACTCTTCTTTAACCCAAAAGCAAAGGGAGTTTCCGTGGGTTCAGTTTGCTTAGAGGCAGAAAGCCTAGAAGAGGCCTAGAAGTCATAAGGAATAGGCACTGTACCGGCACTCTAAGGTTTGGCTTTTTCTTTTATTGACTCATTTCGCGTGCTTGATTAGATCTCCTAACCTAATGTAATGAACGAGAAGGTGCGGTGAAAAAATCAGTCTTAGCTAAGCATTCGAATTCGAGGAAATCTTTCTTTCTAGTCATAAATCTTTCTAGAATATGGCTGCCTCCACCCATGTTGAAATCAAATTTTCTGTCATCCTCTCCTGGATATCCCATGCTTGGAAGCTAGACGTCACCCGCGCTGACTCAAGGCACTTTAGTCGCTATCTATCCGAAGAACCTGGGTGCCCCACCTATTTGTTCTCCTGAAGCAACGAACTAATCTCCACCTCCCGCCGACTACCAACTGGGAAAGCGAATTCAACAGATGCAAAAGAAGACGGCGATGGGGAGCCGCTTGGGCTTGGTCCCTTCGTAGCCGTCTCTTCACCTTCCCTGGGATCGTTCTTTCTTTACTTTACAAGTACTGGAAATGGGGATTCTTTCTTTGCCACTGGGAAAGGATGAAACATCTGGACGGGATTTAGATTCGAGCACAGGTGGGTTCGATTGGACCTGGAGAAAGGAATGGTTTTCTCGCCGCCTTGCCTTCTCACTCTGGGAAAAAAGAGATTTCATTCCTTCCCGCTTATGATGCTGGCCGATGGCAACCTACTTGGGGAGAGGATGCAAAAAAGGTAGCAACATGCATTCCGTTCCTCGTCCCAGGACAGGAGAGCAATGGATATTTGGGCTTTGCAGGGGGGGGTTAGGTAGGACAGAGAAATGGAATAGAGGGGGTACCTCTTCATCTAGTATCAGACGATTCTATTGATTTCTTCTCGGTGCAAAACCGTCCAGCTAGGGAACTCTTCATCGAATAGAACCCTTCTTTCTGTAATTCAATTTGCATCCTCAAAGGAAGACTGTGATCCTGGCTCAGAAAACTCTTCATCAGCCGCTAATTCAGAGGATTCGTTTGTGACTTCCCCCTTTCGGAGAGTTTGAAATCGTGAGCAAAGCTGATCAAAAAGTGTGGTGTACTTTTTCTCACTTGGAAGGGTAAGGATCGGCTGGATGCCTTGGAGGCACCATAGATTGCACCGTTGGCAACGGCGCTTTTGAGTGCCCCTAACCTTGAGGGGGCCGGTAGATCGAGTTCTGGGCTAAGGTTACAAGTTTCGCAGCCCTTCGAAAGTCCCTTCTGGAAAAGGTTCAGTAGATCTACCAGGTTACCGGAAATGACCAAAGAACAAAAAAGCCAAAAACTGCTAACCGAGAGTCCTTGCCCGACTAAAAGAAAGGGTTTGCTGCCCGCTCTAAAGGCTTTCCAAGAACTTCCTTGGGTGGGAAAGTATAGACTAGAGCCGACGACTCGTGAAGAGATAAACCGCCAGAAGCAGGCAAGAAAAAGTCCCTCCCCTTTTTGTTTGCAAGTAGAGCACTAATAGCACCAAAGCTAGCCTATCTAGTAAGCGTGCAAGTGTTGGCAAGTGGAGAGAAAGATGGCTTCAAACTACTAGTAGTAAAAGCAACTAGTCAGTAAGCAAAAAAAGAGAAGGAACTTCTCTAGAACCGGAAGGCCTCCTAAACTCGATTGAAAGCAGTTTAATACCTATCAAGACTGGCGAAGCAAGGATATAAGCTAGTAGCGGAAGGGAGTAGGAACTGTCTGAAAGTGGCAGGAGCATTGGTCAGGCCAAAGGGCATAATGCGATACGCAAACGCACCCTATCGGGAAACATAGTAGTCTTTGGCTCATCTCCAGACCCAGATTCTTCCATTTCCCGGCCCGGAACGGGATACAAACTCGCCGAAGCAGTCTATCCTTCGAACCGATTCAAGCTCCTTTGCAGATACGGAGCCGGACCGAAGCAATGAAGAAGGTGAACTCCCAACTAAGCTTGTCATTCCACACCCGGGTATCGAATCCGAAGAATGCAGTAAGCTACCTCTCACCCCTCACTGGATATTGAAGCTTCAAGGCATCGACCGCATCAACTAATCCATTTCCAGTGCTTGGCGGGCCTCTGCTCCAAGGCAATCTCTTCCATTTCCATCAGCTGGGCATCTCATTGATTCACCATCCCTCGAGGGGCAATAAGGAGCCGAAAGCATGCATGGGTCTAGAACCCCCATCCCCCCATCCGATTCAGTGGAAGCTAGAAAGAGTGGTTTGCAAAAGTATCCGACATGTGTAAGGTGTGGTGGTCTCACGTAGTTTTATCGCTTTGGTTATAGTAAACCGCCGCTTGCCCCTATTCCCAGTAGCGCTACTTGAATGTCATCAAAAATCAAAGCCCATTCCCTCTGTCTGTTGGTTATGTACAGGCACCCTGCTCTGCCTGCCTTATATCAACTTCACACCCACCCTGTGTGATATGCAGAGTTCTCAATAGTCAAAGAAGCGATCAGGCTTTTCCCATCCGAGAACCTAGATAACTTAGTGCTATTGAGACCATGATTCCTCAATGGCCCTCTACCGTAGTATAGGAAGTCAAAGGAGGATCATGTCGACTTGCTTTTTACTGTGAAAATGAATCCTAACTACTAAAAAGAACGTTAGGTACTTTCACTCCAAGAGCCGAAGGCGAAGGTCCAGCACTCTCACTCCTCTTTTTCTGCTTTAAGAGAAAGCCTTGTAGCTCGTTTTTAAAGCGTTGAAGAGAGAAAGGACATTCTAAAGATAGTTGTTGAGGAAGCATCTTCTTTCTAACTACGAGTCTGTCTGTTTTCAAGCTAACTTCATGCCTATCTGCTGTTACTGCTCTCGTTGCCGGTGTGACAGTATGAGTAGCCGGTGCTCTCTTTCCTGTTGTTTTTGGGTTCATAACCGGTGCTATTGAATCTGCAGTTAAGGGAATAGAACCAGTTCTTGGAATGAATAAGAGCTCCGGGACTTAATGGCTTTGAGTCTTTTTCAAAACCGCACTTTCGGAATAGAATGCTTGTTTGCAGGAAATGAATCAATAACGGTGTCAAATGCAAGAGAAGGAGCTGCATCGAATGCCCTTGCCCTGTTAGCAAGAAGGAGCTCTTTGGCTGTTAGCAATAATACGATAGGAGTGACGGTTTAGGATTCCTAGCTTTAACGTGGCAAATTTGTCCTCCATTAGCCTTTTCTCTGCTCGTGGATAGATTAAGTATTCATCTGACTCTAAGGGATGCAAGCGCCCATTAGACTAGGCACCCCCTTCCGAAATCAATCCTTGACTGCCATCGAAAGCAGTCCTTACGCCGATTAAAGCAAGAACCCTAGATGCAGAGAATCCGCTGTTAGGAATCGATTTCATCACAAAGAGTTCAGTCGGGAGAGAGCTAGGGGACATATATCCCTCGTAAGCCTTAGCTACGTCCCCAAATTTCGACTACCCTCGCCCGGGGATCTTGCACTCCTCTCACATGCCATAT
The DNA here is from genome assembly GCA_947687605.1 of Reutealis trisperma. Classification (NCBI taxonomy): domain Eukaryota; kingdom Viridiplantae; phylum Streptophyta; class Magnoliopsida; order Malpighiales; family Euphorbiaceae; genus Reutealis; species Reutealis trisperma. The sequence continues at coordinate 43,354 of CANTUT010000518.1, read as the reverse complement.
GTAGTAAGGTTAAGGTGAAGCAAGAACCTAAACTGCTCTTCCTTCAAAGAGCTGGCAATGACTTTCTTCTCACCCGGAAATCGTAGTCAGCCGGGAGAAAGACATTCATCTCTTCCCCAGGCACGGGATAAAGGGAAAGAGAGAGCCGAGAGCCGGGAACTCCTGTTTACCTTGCGACAGGTATTCCTTATTATAGATATCACCGTTCAAGCGGAAGACTAAGAAGACTTTGTCTCGTCCACACCCAGGAAAGAAAAGATCAGATCGGCAACAGCAGATAAGACCGCTTATTCCTTGTTCCCATGAAAGCATGAGTGAACGGTCGATTCTCTAAGAGAGGATTTGTTCACAGCCGAGTCTGTCAAAGAGCTTGGGTAAGCATTCAAAGCAAAAGCAGTGTCTTTCTTATTCTTATATACTTTACCACCGGAAAGAGTCAAAGTCAAGCAGGACTGGCTCTTCACTACTGGACCGTATGAGTATACGTGAAAAGTAAGAATGTAGGAAGACTCTTATAGGTATAGGCATCTTCCTTAGTCATTTCAATCGTAAAGCGAGAGCGGCTGGAGGCCCTATGAAAGCTTCAGACACTTTCCTTTCGTGCTCTTGCTACTGGCAAGAGATCTTACTTCACAGGTAGGTGCCTGCTAGCCAGGGAAAGAAAGAGAGGCAGGGAAAGAAGAATATAGATATGGGAAATAAAGAGCCGATAGAGCTTCTCATTTTCATTATTCTTCTTCCGCGGGATTTAACAACTACATTGACAAACTCTTTCTCTAAAACAAAACCGGTGCTTGCCCTTGACTAGAAAGGGTTCCCCTTCTCACTTGTTGCAAGCAGCTTCTCAACTCCCTACGACCACCGCTCGTCGTCTCGTTTTGGTCCTCCGCTCCGGCGTCTTCAACTTTGCCGCTTCTTGCTACCGAATCTGAGTGCGTGAGGTCTTCTCCTTCGCCTCTAACGGCTTGAATAACTTTGAGCCCTGAAAGACCTTAAAATGAACAGCCTTTGTGTATAATTCCACATCATAATCTGGTTATAAATAATCCTCTGATGCTGAAAACTTTCCCCTATCTAGTCTAGACTTCTGGGAATTCATTTAAAATAGGGAACTAATAACCCCCGCTTTCTTTGTGGAAGAAGTAAAGGAAGACGCCTTTCCGGGATACTTTTAACCACAGGGTTAAGAGGCAGAAACAGAATCAGATGATGTAAAATATGCTTCTAATTGACCAGGTAACCTAGAATCCTCCCCCGTGCTTCACTACCTTAATTGAATCCGTGCCACGTTCAAGCTCTAAGCTACCAGTGCAGAACTACAACAACTCCTCTCCTCTAGGGGCTTAAATCTAAGAGATATCGGTATGTAACTGCTAAATGGTGAAATCACCGAAGAGCATTGATCCATAGGAGTCAACGTCATTCCTTATAATAACTAAGCTTACCCGGTTCTACAAGAGGATGTGCTTTATAATTATATAATAGTTAAAATATCTCCCTTCGAAGTATCTTTACCTAGCCCTATCAGTTTGAGTGGGAATTCAAGAACCTGTGTTTAAATCGGATGTTAACTCTTTCCGCGGGAAATCCATTTTACTTCGGGGATTGAATACCGCATCAAGGGGAGCAGCAGGAGGGAGATAAGATAAAGAGGTCCCTTAATTATCTGATTTTTAAAATCCAAAGGTTTAGGTTTAGTTCTTACACCGGTGGGAGATGAAAAGATTGAATATGTTAATCCTTCCCTTTACGTCTGATCTCCCTTAATCTCATCCGTGCCCTTAATTTAATTAGTATTTTCAGCAAGTTACTTGAACCAATAACTTTTAGGCATTCTATCTCTTATTTTTGATGCTGTAATAGAATCCCCTTGTACCATCCGATGTCGCATATTATGTGGAAATACCCTAACTCTTCTAGTGGTCCGATGAAGTTGGAAGGGTTACGGAGTTAGAGATCTTAACCTTTTTGTTTAAAAAAGAGTCTTTTCACTCTTGGCTTCCGAAAGGGGGATGGCAGCAGATAATATTAGGAATCAATATCGGAAGTGAAATGGCTTATAAGAGTGGCCTCCCCTATATAAGAAGGTGGAAGTTTCACTCACCTCTAGCTAATTATTGGTAATTTCCGAGCGGTTAGGTTCCTTTACCAAAGTAGAGATAGAGGGAGGGTGTAGGAGCCTTCAATAAAAGAAGCTTAAACACCCTTCAAGGTAGTTAAGCCCTTCTTCATATAAATTAAGATTAATATCTTAAGCTGTAAGCAGGTTACGAGAAGGTAAGAATCCGGGTCCGGTAGTATGACTTTCCCTGTGTAACTCAATCTTTTCTTTCCGCAGTTTCATACCAGATATGAAACGAAGACTCCATCAAGGCGAAGGAGTTTAGTATTCTTTCCCTATCCCTTCAAAGAGCTCGTCATAGATGCGCTTTTCTCTTCTCTTCGACTTTCCCAACATTATTCTATTACGAAAGAGGATTGAAGTTGCTTATCCGATGTAGAATCCTAAGCAGTAGCTGAGTCAACTCAAAGAAGAAGAGCTCCGTCAATCAGTGTGCTGGGTTCTAAATCATCCTATTACTCGTAAACTATAGCAAGAAAAGCCTCAGAGCTTTTTCTTGATGCTGATTCAACTTCTGCTTATGCTGCTATTCCTTCCGAAACCTTTCGTTTTAGTGGAAAAGTATAATCTTTGGTTCCTGGGATAGTGCCCATATCTATTTAGTCAAAAGGCTAGTTCAATCGCTCTGAGGAAGTACTAACACTTGAATCAGAATCTCAAATAGGCCTTCTTTTTATGGTAAGCGGTCTGCCCGGGCAATTCGTAATGCTCTCTTTTTTTCCTCTTCTGCTCTTCCTGTCCCTTTCAATTGGAGTGCTCCTGGTTGAAGGTGAGTTCTTTGATCAAGACGTACCCCAGTAGGGAGGGGGACAGACTGTACTGTCAGGTAAGAAGACTCGATAACCTCTAGAAGCCCGGTAAGGGAATCAAACTAATCGCTAGAACCGGACGATCACTTTACCTGAAAAGCGCTTGCTTGGGCAAAGGTCGACAGCAGCTATTCCTGCAAGAAGCTTTGATAGAGGATGGTCGTAGATCAGCTTTTCTTGTTTGAATTTGAAGGGGAGTTCTAGTATCAATAGTAGTGGAGTCTACGGATCCCTTTCTTTACTTATCCAAGCTTTTTCGTGCTGTGTCCCTATTTGAGTGCGGGTCATTTTACTTTCCCGAGTTCGATGCCTGCAGGGCCTATGAACACTCTTACTATATGATACTGGGGTACTTTACTACCAGCCTTGAAGTGGATTCCCTATCTTCAAATAGCGTATATAAGAGAAAGAGAGACCTTCCTTGCCATACCTATCAAGGCTTGCCGTCAGTGACAGAGATCAGACTTCTTTAGCAGATAGGAAGAAGAATGGAAATCCTCTATTGTCAGTCTCTATTTTATTCTCAGTTGGTGCTTGCACTGAACTGCTTCCCTTCCACAAAGAAAGAAAAAGAAAACTTCTAAAATAGAATAAAAAAAAACCCTCGATAGGGATATGTCCCCACTTCTTCAAGAAGAGCATAGCTTCTAAGCGCTTCCCTCTCCGAAGAGGGGACTCCCAGCCAACATCAAGATTCGTTGAAACGTACCTTTATGCAAACCTATTCGCGACCCTTGCCCCTTTCTTTTCTTATTGGACTCGAACCGTCCATTCTCGCGCTAACATGTAGCGGATACTATGTACAATGGATGCGTTTGGGTTTGACTCATCACAACCCTTCTCAATAAGCTCAGCCACTGATTTTGAATCGACTTCAAGAATGATCTTCCTTAGCCCCAGGTTCCACACAAAAATTAAAAACCTGTGAATAAACCCCAAAGTTCAGCTCTAGTCGATGAGCAGGTACCAATCAATCATGTACGTAAACCCAGCTCCTGTGGAATCTCTAACCAAACCACCAGCTCCTGCTAACCCCACCGAAGACTTGTAGGCACCATCGGAGGTCAGTTTAACCCAATCCGTAGGGGGGAGGTTCCTACCCAATAAGCTTTTCAACTCTACTTCGTTTAGTTACTCCCACAGATGCACTCTGCATGATCTCTCGTGCCCGGTGAAGAATGCTCAAGGTCACCTTCCACCCGAAACGAATTCTCAAATATATACTAGTTTCGCCAATTCCAGATCATCCAACTCGCTACCCCGAACAAGATTTGCCACTCAAATTAGAGGGCGCACTTGCCCTATGAAAGGGAGCTTTTTCTTACCCAGTTGGAGAATTTAGTTGATGCCTGCCTTGCGATGTTGGTCCATGCGAGCCGAGCTAGTGAAAAGAAAGTTATCTGAGTAATGCCCTCCTAAGCCCAGTCCAGCAGTGCTTGCAGAGTGAGGGCTGTGCCCAGCGTTGATGAATCTTCTATCAGGTTTGATTTCGACCCTGATGAACCTGGCACCTCTCTTCCAGAAAGCCAGAAAGCAGAAGCTAAGGATCGATGGAATTGAGAGGGATGACTCTATCTATGGGCCTACTCAATTTAAAAGGTTAGTGTGCGTAGAGATTACTTCTGTCAATAGGCAACACTCTATAATATACGCAACCTCACTCCAGTAGCCGTCGTAGTTGAGGACATAGCTACGAGAGAAAAGAAATAGGACCTTGCCAATGTCTTTACCTTCAAAAAGCTGAGGCATGGGACTACCAGGCGCTATGAAACTAACCTTGAGTCCAGTCCTACTGCTACTACCTGTCTGAGTACAGACAAGGAAGATCTATCTCTTACTCAAGCAAGGGAACAAGCCGGACTCGACTTGGGAGCTCTTCCTTCTTCTTCCGAAACCATAACTCACGCTTGCTTTCTGCTCTTGCTTATCCCGGGTAAGCTTGACTTCAGGTGGTTCCACCACTAGGGGGGCTAGGCTAGGGGGAAACAACAACTACAAGACGGATCTACTGACGGACGCGTACTCACCGCTTCTGCCTCCCTCGCTCGTGATATGTCTTCGCCAGTGAAAGAAAGATGAAAGTCTAGTCAAAAGATATATTCAAGATGAAAAGCCATAATCTCCATTCAGTTGGAACATCCTTCTCTTAATACACTGAACCAGTCACTTTCTACGAAGGGAGTCTCGTTCCCCGGCTCTGCTTCAGCCGTATCTAAGTAAGTGGTAAGCTGATAGTCTATATCCTCGTTTGGGTAATAAAAAGGTAAGTTCTTAGTTCTATTGGGATTTGCGGCGTTATAGGGAGAGCTAAGCTCTACTTAGAAAAGCTAGTACGGGATTATTAGTTTAAGGCATCACCCGAAGAAAAGAAGTCAAGGCTCTATCCGTTGTAGGAGTGCCTAGGCGGGGGTTCAGTCCAATTCGGGTCCTGTAGTGGTTCGCTGGAGTTCAGGGCCAGTCTCGTATCTATCTCAATCCTAGGAGGTAGTTGACTCGCTTCGGTCCGTCTTTGACTGTGAATTCCTTTTTTCCAACAGCTTAATGAAGCTCAGTAGGGTTATCGCGGGCAAGCCGTAGTCAGAGAAGAAGCTGTTGCAAGCAAAAGCAAGTATCCGTATCCGTCTTGTAGCTCACTTCAGGCAATAGGAATAAATTCAATATAATATCTTCTATGAATAGGGAAGCTTGCTTGCCAGGCAGAAGAAGAAGAAGTAAAGGAAGAAGACCGCACCGAAGAAGAAGGCGGAGTGAAGTTAGGGCAGAATCCAGGCAAGGCGAAGTGCAGAGAAATTCCTATCAAATCAAAGCGAGCACTAGTCTATTTCTTATTATCAATGCTTGAACTGTACTATTTCTTAGGATCAAAGGTTGCTTCCTCTTCTAGTGGGGGTAGAAAGCATAGAGTAGCAAGCACGGCTTAGGCGGAAGCAGAAGTTTATGCTTGCCTTGCTGACTCTTCCATTTATTAGTGAAGTGGACTACGGAAAGGAAGGGCATTAAGGTTGATAGATTGGTTTAGTCAAGCGCCGAAGCCTGGAACTGGCTGGGGAATACTCCACGGATAATCGAAAGGGAGTGCTACGTTCCCCCGGTTCCGGATTGACAGTTAGGTCAGGTTCCAGGGAGGCATTGATTGCTTGCTCGTATTGGTTCCGTACCCTCTTCGCCAGATGGATCAGATGTAGGTGGCCTGGAAAAAGTAGTTCCGCTCTTCTCTCTCCGGGGTCGACGTTACCGATGAGAGAAATGAGAACTTCTCTCGCGTGCCGGGAATCGGATGAATTGGTAGCTGGCGGTCGATAGTTGTATGTAATGTTGAGGAAAGAGATTCGGATGAAAGAGGTACGACGGGATATTCCTCCCCGGTTCGGAACTAAACGTTGAGCGGCAGATCAAGTCAAAGCTGGCAATCCTCCACCTAACAACTCCTCCTTAACAGTATAAGCTGTTAATAGGCTCTAATAGACAACCAACCCCATCTATTCTGGATAAACCGGGGCACCTTCCCTATGTGTCAGTGCCATTTTTCTCTAAGGCTTAAAGTGAATCAGTCATAGCTTGTTGCCAGCGACCCACGGCTTCCGAAAAGGTTTGAGGTTCCCGCATGAACACTGGCAAGAAAGGCACGATCTTTGGGAGAAAACGAGTTATAGGAAACCCTTCCATAGGATTTCTCATGCGAGAAGACCTACGTACCTCAGGAGAGGATAGATAGGATGAAGATGATGTAGAGGTAGTAGATTGGCCAGCCATATTAGAAATAAGGTGAATGAATAAGACGAATACAGGAGGGACGTTAGAAATTCTAAGAAAGAGGAATGCCTTTGGTGGATACGTATGCCTGAGGAAAGGAAGTGCGTGTTCAGAGTTGGAGGATTCCAGGCCTGAGGTTCCTGCCCGATGCAACGTTTCTGAGGAATTAGACAGATCAAGGTTTATTTCCACATACGCTTTAGCAAGTCGAGCTGACGTAATTGATTACAAGAAAGGTACTCAACAAACTCCGCAAAAACGTTGAATCTTGACAGTAGAGGGCGAGAATCCCAATGCGCGGGCTCCGCACCGCCAACAAAAAGAAAAGAAGTATAGGAAAGAAAAAGGAGGTCTGGACGACAACCATTCCTTGAATTTGGTTCAGGCAAAGCGATAGACCCAGAAAGGAAGGAGTGTGGAAGCCACTCGTCTCCAAAGAGGAGGAATACTGGACTGAGCTGAACTGTCAAAGAGTCATGTTGGGCCTTCGACTGTGGAACTAGGAGTTCTTCTCGGAACTTTAACCATAGAGAGGCAATTGACCTTTTAAATTCCTACTGTAACTAAAGGGAAAGCGCTTCTTCTCTTGCAGACCCTTGGATTGTGAAAGTTTTGTATAATAGTTTTTCAGCCTTATAGACACCGGAGCAGTAGTTTATTTAAGGGGTTAGCTTTGATTCAATGGGTCCGGTCTATTGCTCTTTCCTTGTGCCTATTTCGCTTTAGGAGGTTGGTTCACAGGTACAACCTTTGTAACTTCATGGTATACTCATGGATTAGCAAGTTGAGGATGCAACTTACGATTTTTTCGGTGTTAGAAAAAAAGGGTTTAGCCATAAAGATGCCGGTTAAAGAGAGTTCTAACGTGGGGCGACAAATGGCATAAAATTACCTTAAAAGGGGGTGCCCTCCTGAGACTTCCTAAGTCCTAGTTTCTGCTTGATAGACTAACTAATTACTTAACTGAATTGCCAGATCAACCATCAATCGTTCCTTATGATTCTAGGGGTTTAGGATAGGAAGAGGGCTAAGCTCAACTCAAAGATGCTAAATAAGGGCCTTCATTATAATAGCTTTCAATGCGCATTGAGCGAGTAGTTAGTTCAGGTCTTTTTGTATGAGATCTCTCGTTCCAACAGTTTTTCCGTGAAGGCTCCTGAGCTCTCTTTTCAGGATGGAACGTTTGTTCAGGACCACAGGACGGGCTAGGGTCCCGTTGAATTATACCTACCTGGTAAATCCCGCCACAGAGGTAGTTTTCTACCTCTCGAACACAAGCAAGCCGCTAAAGCCCTTGCTCCTTTTCATTAAGATTTTAGGACTCCTAGTTCTAACTTCAATCTTGGAGAAAGGTGAGTGGGCTAGGATCGGGCTATTGGATCGAGCAAGGTTAGGAAGGGCGGAAAGGAATTGGAATTTAATACGATACTGAAAGGCTTTTCCAGCCTGACGAAGGAAAGCAGGAGGGAGAGCTAAATCTTTTGAAACAATAACCAACCGAATGGCGAATGGGAAATCCATATATATATAAGGTAGACCTTTCTCATAGGGTTAAGGGTCGCAGGCTATTCAACCAACCATAAGTAAGAGCTTAAAGCTAGCGCTCCTCACCAAACAGAAGCCCTGCTAAGCAACAAGGCTCAGCTAGGGCACAGGAAAACTAAAGGAGGGGGTGGAGTGAGCCTAGAGTAGAGGTTCGATGTAATTGAGACTCTCAACTCATACCAGGGCAGGCAGGGAAAGGAGAAGGGGGGGACTACGGATAGGTATCAATACGTACCGATACCGAGCTGGAGTTGATGAAAGATCACAGGATAGATACCTTTTTGTTTCTGTTTCTATGCCAGCTTCACCACAAAATTCAATCTATCTAATCTGATTGTGATGCCTCACCGGGAAAACGCACGAAAAGAGACCTAGATAGAGTTAAAATACTCGTTTACAATATAACATTAATTCAAAACGGACATGGATCTAAAAAAAAGGGGTTGACCGAGGCAAGTAAATCAGAGACTACTTGCTGCATTTCGTAGCATTAAGGGGACTGTACATTTAGATGAAGAAAAGCGACTAGTTTACTGTTTCGAGGTAGCGAAGAGGTCACCAAGGAGGACATGCTGGACTTCGCAAGAATGTACACCAAAAGGTATCTGAGAGGGGCAGAGTATGTAATATATAAAGATGGTGTGGGACAAGTTAGAGGCACTTTGGTATGATACAACCCCAACAGAGTAGCTCGACAGTTCGTATTTTTTCAAGGTTCTGCAAACTTTCCAATTGCCTGAAAAGAGATTCGGAATCTTCCTGAAGTAGTTAGTCTTTTTAAAACTTTTTTTTGATGGTTTGGCAGCAGAACGGATGGCCTTCAAGGCTACTGGCGAGCATACAGAAAAGAATAAGACAGGCAAGATCTCACTCTTCGTGCTGGGGGCGGTTTCACGCTGTTGTATTCATTACTTCCGCGATGTTGACTATTCTTTCTTTAAGGAAGTCAGAATGGCTTACTATACCAGATTATTGATTTAAGCCTTCCCTCTTTTCGTCGTCTCCACCCTAGTCGGATTCCGCCTACGCATCGGTGCCTGGGTCCACGGGCCGAAAGCCCCTTCCTACGTCTCTTTCAGTGAGCTACAGCACTCCAACTTATGGTTCTCTGGTTGCTGCTCTTTCCGGCTTTCTTTACACTCAGATCTGGCCTCACTCGACTCCGTGCCCCCAGAGGTCGTTATTTCCTCCATTGCCTGCGCTTCCTGGTTTGGTTTATCTGGACTTTATATCATCTTGTGACCTCTACTTATGCCGCACGTAAGGCATAAAGATGGCAAAGGTTTAAGAATCCTTCCCCTGTAAATCCTATTAAGATCCCCCGCGTGAGAGACTTCTGCAAGTCGATCTCCACACAAAGCCTTGCAAAGGACCTCTTTTTTAGCTTAGCTGTATGCTCATCCAATTGGATCGGACTCCCCACTCGACTAGCAAAAGAATAAAGAATATCCGGCTTTATTCGACCGGGAGTCCAGGAAAGATTATCCAAACCGGAGCCTTATGCAATACTGCTGTTTCCGGCCGACGGTGTCCCCCTTTTAAGAACCAGATATTGAGGTTTCTTTTCAATGGTACTCCGGTCCAGGCCTTCATCCATCATATCTTCCTCCTGGTGAAATCTGATAACGAAGTAACCATGGCTCAGGTCCACGAGTGCCACTTCCCCTTTCGAAAAGTGACTTAAGGAAAGGTTTAGGCAACGACGCTACGAGTCTTGTCTTCAAGCCGAACTGCTAAAGCTGGCTACCCGAGAACAACTGCCTGAGTGAGCTACTAGTTTTGTCTCTTGTCTTAAAGCCCAAGGCGAAAGGCGAATGCCGAAGGCGATTGAGGATCAAGCCTTCCGACGTCTGCCCAACCTCCAGCTGCCCCTCGACCTGCCAATTAAAGACAAAACCTTAAAAGCAGCTAATGCCAGTCAGTCCTACAACTAACTAGTTGCGGCTAATAACTGTAGTTGGTCTTCCTTAAACCAATAGAATCGAATAAATAGGGAGAACAATGAGGCCCTGGTCCTCCATGGACCGGGGGAAAGAAGAGTGAGAAAGGTGGAGTACGAAGGAATACACATGGTTTGTTTTAACTGTGGTAAGTATGGCCACCGTGATGGCGTTCTAGCTAAGCGTCATTGCGTTAATGGCTGAACATCCCACTCGTCCTAACGTGCGGTGCTCGTTCTGTCCTGCAAGACAGCCTTTAACACTGTCTGCCACCCTGGGAGGCAAGTTAGCCCTAACGTAAGTCAAACCGTACGGAAGGCTGACACGGGACGGGAGAAAAGGCTTTTTGGTAGAGAATGGCGGTCGACCGCCTTTCCTACCAAAAAGCTAACCCAACCAATGAATAGATTAGCCTACCTTCCCTCAACAAGAGAGAAAACACCACAGAGGAGTTTTGGAGGGTGACACTGGAGATGGGATCCGAAGGAGCGATGGGCTCAGCCGATAAAATAGATTGAAAGTAATCGATCACAACTCTTTTAAAAGCGGAAGGGTTTGAATGGGTTACACCACTAGAATCAACAAGCTCAATAATCCGGTTGCTGGATTTGTGGCGGGAGGCAGTTCGATGGAAGAACGCGGTGTTGCGATCCCCTGCAGTCAACCAGGTGACGCGGGATCGCTGCTTCCAGAAAACTGCCTACTGGTATCAAAGTGGAGGCCAAGCAAGGTTTCCTTGTGGAGATTATGCTTGTGTTGACCCAGGGAATTTTCGGCCTCCATAGCTTCCAATCCAGAAAGGATGTCTTTGAGGTGAGAGATTCTCGATCTAATATCCCCAAGATTATCTTAGTTCCAAGAAATGAGCTTAGACTTGAGCTTCTTAAACAAGACAAATAGAGCTTTACCGGCTTGAGACCACCCATTTTTGATGAGATCAGGAAGGTTAGGATGCTGCAGCCACATCATCTCGAATCTGAAGGGGGACAACGCTTGGAAACTGGAGCCCGCTTTGAGCATTATAGGATTGTGATCAGAGATCGATCGAAAGCTCGCTCGTTGTATGGTGTCAGGAAACGAAATGTCCCAATCATTGGATATTAAGTAAGAACCGGTCTAACCTCCGCTGAATATTCGCTGCTCCTTGCCTATTGTTTATGCTTGCAGCAGTTAGGTTTGCACGGTCAGAATAGAAAGTGTTTATGATGCAAGCAAAGGCGCTTCTGCTTTATCTTGCAAAGGAGGAATCTCAATTGGCAACAAACACCTTTAGTGCCACTAACAAGATCATCCATCAGCCACTAGCAAGCAAGATCAAATCAAGCGCAGCGCTACGTTGGTTGAGCCTACTGTGATATAGCAGCTATAGCAAAAGGCCAGCCAGTGAACCAGCATCTAGCTGTACTTGTTCTTAGTCTAGTCGTCGATCTGATACGATGAGGAACGGACTGGACTAGGAGATGATGAGAGAGGAGAATAAGAATAAGGAAGAAGAGGAAGTTGAGTACCGACTGGCCAATGAGAGGGGACTAGGGCTCGTGTCAGTGGGAGGAAGGAGCTGGGCTAAAAGAAGGAAGGTTGTTATACGGTCGACCTGGTTCACTATAACACTATTTGTTTTAAGACGGCAAATCCCCCTTCAAGGAACCAATATGATCCCCAACCTATCTAGTTGGTCGAGCTGCTGACATGGAAAGATCTAGTAATTCCGTAGGTAGAGAAAGACACTTGCTTAAGACTCCACTCGAAACCAAGCTGCATGCGGAAAGAGCCCTACCCCTACCATGGGGGGCCTTTGATTGGTTGTATTTCAGAGGTTCAGACCACGAAAGAGGAAAGCAAACAAAACAACAAAGAGGTAACTTAAAATCCTTCATCGCCTCATTCATGAGCGGGCCCGTGTTCTGGTTGGTTTCGACAGACACACGATTTATGACACTTGGTTCCTGTTGAGAGAGAGACATATCTTCTCGTGATAGCAATAACCTAACTAAGATCGCCTTTGGTAAAAACTCACTCTGACTGATCACCTACCTGTTTTGGCATTATCAATACCTGTTGTTCGGCAAGGGCCATTCAATCAAGTGCATTTCCCCGTAGAGAGGACACTGGACCAACCGATGTTTCAATCTAAGGCATAGAATCCAGGATCTAATTGATGCGGGCCTACTCAGGTTCGAGAAGGACGAAAGCAAGGTTAATCAGAATGCATCTCCAGTAAAGAAAGGGAAATGTTGAAGGAAGCCCGCAGACCGATGTAGCCACTAAAGGGAGAGAAGGGTTGGACTCGTCACTGTTAACATCCTCTCCTGTAGCAAGCGATCCATTCCCAGAAGCTGGCGTCACCCAAGCTCAAGGGTATGACGACAATAGAGCGGAACCGTCTGTGGTTGACTCCTATGGGGTCCAAGTTCGAGAGATTCTGACAGGGCAGGGGCAGGAAAAGCCCAACTTCGGAAACAGCTCTGAACGTCATAAAATAGTGTCTCAAATGTCATATCCGGACATCGCTACAACAGCGCTCCACTTACCAAGACCTCTGAAGGAAAACTTCCCCCTATCAAGCCCTGAGCCAGGCCTCCATGACCTACTATGCACCAAGTCCAGGAGCCCATCCGATACTCTATGCCGTCACCTCCTTTAGAGAAGAAAGTAAAGCAGAGGCAGAGGGAGCCACAGATAAGAAAAAGGAGACGGGTCCCTTTGTTAACACCATCTTTGGTAGGTATCTGACCTTTGATCCATCTCAGTTGATTACCCCTCCAGGAACCCGAGTCCGAGTACAGTTAATCAAGGAAGAGACTGCAGCTTCCGTCTATGTCATCAGCTCAATGCAAGGTACGTCGAAATCTTCCGGATGGGTCTAGCATCCGTAGGTCAGTTACTCCAGCGCCACAGTTCGACAGCTCGGGAAATACCTCTCACGCACCACGGTCGTCTCTTGACCACGCAATGACCTTCCCAGAATGGGTGATAATATAATGCAGAAAGCAGAATCTGAAAGGGAAACCCATCCAGGGGATATGCAGATAGCCAGGGGTAACCAGATAGAGCGCCCAAGACTTGGCAGGGAACGGGACCGTGATTCTGAACAGGAACAGACAAGATGGACAAGAGGAAACCAAGGCCAAGAAGCCTCCGGGATAGACTCCTCCCTCTCTACGTGGGAGCAACATAGACAGTTCCTCGAAGCCGGGAAGATGATTTTGCAAGCGGGCCACCCCCTTTCAACTCCACAGAACATGTTATTCCCACTCCTCTTGAGCCGTATGCTGTCCTGTCCTCAGCTAAACCAAGCCTTTCCTTCTGTTCTTATAGCATAGCCCTTGCTTGGGCAAGGATATAAGAAGAGGTTCGGTGGGAGGATTAACCAAGACGAATTTCTAATTTCATTACCACCAGCAAGACCACTAACTAGCAGCGAAAGGTGGAATAGCAAGATTTTACCTTATTATTCTATTTTTATTGATTCGATAAAACCTTGGATTTTCAATTGAACCCGCTTACGGACTTGAGTTGCTACAACTGGAAAAAGGGAGCACTGGTTTGCTTCTCTGAAGCCTAGAATCGTCCTCTTGTGCCATTACAACTTCAAGAAAGAAGGCCCCCCTTGCACTAATTAATACGAAATATTTTAAGAGAAGAAAAGGTCAGGGAAGGTTCCGAGAAAGACAAATCCAATCAAGATGAATCTCAGAGGGGTAGGGGAGACAGGTAAGTCTTGGATTTGAAGCTATCTCATTCATAGGCGGTCAAGTGACCGCTATACATAGTCTCATTACTCTGGGTAAATGGGGCACCAGTCGGTGTGTGCAGCCACTTAATGAGGAGGAATATGTTACCAGAAAAGCGCTTTAGTCACCGATTCTTCAGTAAGTTCGCCCTTTTCATATTCGATTTCTAGTTGAAGAAGAATCGCCCGTTCGTTGGCACGTCTATTCTATACGGGGTCGCTATTGCCCATAAGGAGTGGAAGAGAGACAGAGTTCAGGTAAAATCTCCTCTTCCAGGGTTGTTGTTCAGTCTTTTGGTATGCGGCAGTTGTTTCGGCACCTCTCACTTCTTCTCCGTAGGTAGCTAGCAGTTCTTCTTTTATTACAATAATATATTCACTATATAGATTTTACTTTATTTAATCGAATGCCGTGGACCAGCCTCGCATGTCTAAGCTGGGTCTGCACTACTACTGTCAACAGGAGGAGGCGCAGATGAATTGCCAGTGTTAAGCATATAGACGAGTTCATCGATATTCACTCTATGACCAGAATGTCTTGCTTAGGGCACGAGCTGGGCTCGAACCAGCACTTTCCAGATCCGGTAAGTCGAAGAGCACCCGAGATTGATTATATATAATAATATAAACCTCCCTACCGAGGGTTTGTACAAAGAAGAAATCGAGAATATCTTAAGAAAGATGTGAGACTGCCTTTAGGAATTTCATCAATTGTGAGGGGAGGGATTGAATCTGCTATGAATGCTAACTCCGAAGCAACAATTGCGTTAGTGGTGGGTATGTTTGGTCAGTTAGCTGTTGACTAGCGCCCCTGCAGGTAGCGCTTCGGGGAGCTCTTATACTATGTATGGGGAAGGGGAAGGCCAAAGCTACTTACTTAAAGTCTCCTTTTGAAGCGAAGCACTATGAACGATATCCGAAGCCAAGAAAGAAACTCCTGCTTCACTTGAAAAAGGAAGAAAATGGTATATAAGACAGAAAGTATATAAGAGCTTTCTTTTTGGTACCCTACGTATGCTATTTATGGGTTACAGTCTTTCATTGTTTTTTTAGTGTAAACTTCCCTCTAGGATCAAAGGACATGTGCCTAGCTTGTTTTACTTTTATCTTGCTAAGCTTCACATTTCGATTGAAAGTATTGGAAACCCTTCTTTGATAAAGTTGGGTGTGAAACATAGCACGCAACCGTTTCTCAAAAATAAAAGCTAGTTCCTCAAACCGACTTCGAGCCCATTCACACTCTGGCACCTTTGCCTCCATTATAACCCGTAAAGACTGCACTTCCACTTCAATTGGCAATACAGCTTCCATACCATAGACCAAAGAATAGGGTTTTTCCCCTGTTGAACTTCTAACTGTGGTTCTATAACCCCATAATGCAAAAGGCAACTTTTCAGCCCAATCCTTGTAAGACTCGGGCATCTTAGCCAATATCTTTTTCATATTTTTATTTGCCGCTTCCACTGCCCCATTGGCTTGTGGCCTATAAGGAGATGACTTGTGATGCTCTATCTTGTACTTTTCAAACAACTGCTTGACTTCACCTTGAAACTGAACCCCATTTACGGAGACTACGTGGTGTGGTACTCCATACCTACAAATAAAATTCTTTTCTATGAACCTAGCCATTTGCTTTGCCCCTAACTTTCTTTTTGAAGGACTCGGCTTCAACCCACTTAGTAAAATAATCAATGGCAACCACAATAAACTCATGCCCATTTGAAGCTGATGGATGTATCTTACCAATGATGTCAATTCCCCAAGCGGAAAAAGGCCACGGCGAAGTTAGACTATGCAATTCTGATGGAGGAATGTGACTCAAGTTGCTGTGAACCTGACATTCATGGCATTGCCTCACATACTTCACACAATCATGTTCCATGGAGTACCCTTGTCTTAGGATCTATTTTGTCAGTTGTGGACCTTGACTTGAAAGCTAGGGGAAACTAACTGTCTAAGATAGTGGCCGTCCAAAAGCCAAAAGGAGTAAGGAATTTTTATATGTATAGACAAAGACAGTTGCTGCTTCTGATCTATCTTATTCCGAAGAAAGCCTGAGGGCACTGTTTCTAGCTGCTCTTGCACATGATCTTTTGACTCCGCTTTTTTATTTAACTTATGTTTTAGGGACAACCTATTTCATTGGTTTCCCACCTCGAGTACAGAGCTCTTTCCTTTCGGATCTTGCTTTCACCCCCTAACATTGAAGACTCTAATGAGTAGTCTACTTTGCTTGAAGCGCCCGTTTTTAGCCGGACGGAATCGCTTTCCAATTAACGAGGGGGTACTCTGTCATTAGCTAGCCTTCGGAGTACCTTAGTTTTGTCTAGCCCAGGTTTCTAAGATGATTTCCTCTGGGATGACGGAAAGAGATCGAAGCTCCCTCTCTGACGATGGTTGGAGTTGACGTCAGTCAAAGTAACTTTTAAGGCTAAATAATCAATTGGAAGACCTTCGCTTGATGAAGCCTATCGGAAAAGACGGCAAAACGAGGATGATCGTCTGATTGTACCTGATCCTTCCTTATCTGGCTATTTTAAATCTGACTCTCTTGAAACGGACCAGCTAACCACTCGCTCTCCCAGTCAAGCCAACCTTTCGCTTTCTGGGTGTTCTCTCCTCCTTTCTAGTCTAATCTAGTTAGTAGCCCGTCTTCCACCATGAGTTCAGAGTCGACAGGAGCGAACAGATAAGAGCTATACCACACACCTGCTGTCTTCTTCCTTCAACCCTGCTACTTAGCATGGAAGGCATTCTCGCAAGAGAAATAAACTTGAGCAATTCGTATTATTATTCCGGGAGCAGAAGTCAAGTCTTTTTTCACAACCATGCTACCACGCCTACCTCTAATTGAGCAATCCTTGTGAATAGCTGAAACAAATCCTACTGCCAAGCTAGTGGGATCGATCTCTTCTACTATTGTCTTTCCTTTGAATCTTTATAACCTTACCCCGGAACAATGCCATTAAGCTTCCCTGGTCCCGACATGACTGACTGGGCGAGGAAGAACAGCGGAGGCAACCTCCACTCGGATCAACTACCTTTACTTTAGAGATGGGAAAGGCAGTTCGTAAGAACTGATAGCCATTTCCCCGCGAGGATGAAATGAATGCCTTTAGAATGCCCTACCCACCAAGACCTATTGCCCTTACTCCAACAGATTCAAAGCGGGTAGACCTTTAGATTAGACAATTCCTACTGCAAGGGCTAGAGAGGCAAGAAAGAAGAAGAACATCTTACTCAACAAGAGTTAAGGAAGAGATGCGCCTAGCGGATAGAGAAAGCTTTTCACATTCTCCGATCTATGGGAAAAGAAGACCAAGAAAATCTCGACCTCGACCAAACCAATCTCAAGTAGAAGCCAAGGAAGGACTATCACCGGATTCGTTCAAAAGAACAGATGCCAGACTTCACTAAATCAGTCTATTTCTCCGGGGAGGCAACTCTGATCTTCACGTTACTTACGAGGGCGCCCTAGAACCAGGACCCGATCGACAACTGAGCCACTTGGCTTCATTCACTCCTAAAGAAGTTAATCCCGGGAAATTCACTCCGAAATCAGTTACCTCGGGTTCAGGTGAGGAGGAATTGAATCTGCTTGGAGCGAGCCAAGTCTGGGATCTTTCCCCTTGGCCTTCTGATCCTACTTTCTCTTTGACTCCTCTTGTTACCGCTCTGTGGGTCCTGAAAAGATACTTTTTTCGATGCGTAGATGTAAGGAATAGAAAAGTATGTTAGATATTTCCTAGCTCAAAATCGCACATTTTCTGCTAGGCTAATAAGTAAAATACCAGGCTATCTCCTACTTTAAATAAAGATAATACCCGAAATGGGGCATTCTGTCAAAGAACTTATTCTATCAAATAATAATGTGCCATTTTCTCGGTATTTTTGGTTGAAAAAGCAAGAGGTTATCCCTCTCCTGACAAGGAGAGTAAAGAGCCAAGCAAAAACTTCTCTTCCTCCACCACCGGTTATAAGACCAAGAGCAGCTCTTACCCTATCTGCTCTTACGGTTGCCGGTGTAAGCAATTAAATCAGAATAAGCTGCGTGTGAATCCCATTTAAAGCTATTTCCTACTTACTTAATTATAATAGAAGCGTTGGCCTATTGGGAGCTTTCGGAAAGAACTTTGCAGATCAAGACCATAGGAACAGGGAAGAAGACGGGAGAAGACCTTATTTAGATGGATTGGTAGCGCAGGTGGCCCTCTAGAATGGAGTTCGGGCAGTGCTCTCACTTACGGGAAATGAGGGGAGGGGGGTCGCAGACTAACCACTTTGGAAGTTCACGGCGGAAAAAACCATTCCCAAATCTGGGGAGACTGAGATAGCAAATCGAGGACGATGAGGGATGCGAAGGAGAAAAGGCTTATGATGTGATTAAGGACCTTCCATTTAGACAAGGGGATTTGTCTTAGCGCCTATGTTGTTCTTTCAGCAAATTACAATTACGAAACCATAGCTCAGAAGAATAGGATTTCCGCCCTTTCAAGCAAGGTAGGAAGAGGGAAGAACAAGCAAGGTCGGACTCCGACTAACAATAAGTTGGTCGGGTGGGCTCATACAGCAAAGGGTGAAACACCCGGGTTGGCTTCCTAAGAGCTACTAGTTCCCCTGTCAGTCAAGTATGCGTATGCCCGGTGCAGTTAGAAGGTAGTAGTCACATTTTCTTTTTAAAATAGCAGGAAGGGAAGAATAGTACGCATAAGCTGCTAGAAGATCGTAATAGGTTGTTTCATACGGACGGACTTTAGTACTAGTTTCTTTTTTTGGAATACTCTAGTAACACATCTTCACTTCGAGCTTGAGTGAGAGGCGATCGATCGAAGAAAGGCTTTTATCAACCCAGTGTATTTTTAGCATCAATTCTTAGGGCCACAAACAAGGCTCTGTTTAGAAGGTAGGGTCGTGACAATCCTCTCTAGCCGATCGATAGCCCCCTTCCACCTGCTGCACCTCTTGCTGTCTTTCAGGCTTAGCAGCCCATTATGGAAATATGGTGACTCCGTACAAAGGGTCTTCGTTTTCACTTGGTGACGCATGAGTTTCAACAAAACCCGGTGGTATGGGCATGGGCATAAATCATCTAGTGAGATTGACTATTGATGAACGAACCGCGCACTAGCGGACTGAGAGTGAGGCAAGCAACGTTCGGTCGACAGAGCGGAGTGATAATAAGAACTGCTTAGAGCTAATATCGGGGAGTAGTAAGCCAGCCCACCCCCAAGATGAATGAGTGCTCCTCTCCTATCCCGACTTAGTACCCAGAGCGAGAGATTGTCCTAGGTTGATACTTTGTAACCAGAGGGGGGTTCTACTTGTTGATTTTCCAGGTAATGATTCTATGGATTTAAAGGAGGATATTTAAACCTTCATCAGATTGATTGATAACTGGTCGTCGATCGACAACTACTGGTTTTTTCCAGTGAGGAAGGAAGGAGGAAGGGGCTCTCAACAAGCCATGGATAGCTAGCCAACAGCCGAGGCCACAAAGAAGACGGTTTCAAAGCTCGAAGAGCATATTTGTGAGGCAGATCCCTAAGTGCATAGTTTCATGTGACGAAGAACGAACGCCATTTCTTCCGATGAAGTTGGTGTTTGAGCCTGATACTTGTATGAGCCCGACCAACTGTCGTCTAGTCCGACACCTAGCCTCTCAACAAGCAAGGTATTAACCTGTTGTACTTCTTGCCCGTTTAGCTTTCTTAGCCTTAATCATAGCTTTTTTCAGGGAATAAAAGCTCTTAGGCTATGGGAGGGTGCGCGTCACAAGCAGTGGTTTGTTTCTCCTAGATACTATTCTCGTGAATGGAGTGACTGGCGAGGTCTTAGGAAGCTACTTGACTTCAGATAGGAGTGCGTAAGTGAGAAGCTCGAAAGAGTAAGAATGCTTCTTTGATCATCTGCTCTTACAGTAGTTGTGCATGCTTGGTTCTCTTCCAGTAGATGTGGAAGTTGGTGGGCAAACTCGATACTATCAAATCGAGACTATAAAAGCATAGAATCTTGATCTATCTAGCGGTACTAAGCCCTTTCTACCATAAAAACCTTTCTTGAGTTTGATAGGGAAAGAGGCGATCGCTTAAGTTGTTATAAAAAGGAGTGGGGGCGGAAAAGCAAGAGCCATTAAGTAAGCCAGAAGTGCCAATCAAAAATCACTCTGAAAAGCAATGGGAAGGAAAAGACCTGGCCTGGCATATCTCTCTTTTATTCGGTCTACGGTCCTCTTGTTGCTGATGGTGAAGTCAGTGAATCAGATCTTATTGAATCAGCTGCTCTCTTTCCTGTTTCGCTAAAACCGAAATGAGGAGGATTCCCTGCAGGCCCACTCGGGGACTTATAATAAGCTCATTGAAAGTTCGCATCGGCGAATGGGCATAGACCTGGAACAAGATAAACTCGATCTCCTTCTGTTAGCTAGCGGTATAAGTCTTCGTGAATCTTCTTCTTTTCTTTCTGGTAGTTCAGTTGCTCAACCTTTCTGGTTCACGATCTAAACCCTCTTCCCTTTTTGTATGAGTTCTTTCCCGGCCTTCCTTCCCTTCTTTCGGGTAAAGTCAGAGCACGGCACGGGTATGTGTCTGCGTGTGTGTAAGCATTGCCCTATGCTTTAATTATAGAAGAGGTTGCCTACATTGCTATTTCAATCCTTACACTTTTTTAGTACGTAATGGAAAGCTTGGCTTCAAGGATGAATCTTTAATGTCCGTAAAGCATTCCATTCCTAGTAGGGCTTTTCCTAACTCCCTTTCTTGCTCTTTCACTTTCTCTTGGTGGTCTTGCTCTTTCACTTTCTCTTGGTGGTAGAGCCCCTAGGGGAATCAATCCTTCTTTACTTTAGGGCGGACTATGTCTCTCGTCCAGTCGGTAAGCTGGTAAGGAGAGCTTATGTAAGAGGTCTAGCATCATACCCCTTTTTCTAGTCATCGGCAAGGCATTTTTCCTTATTTGTTGTAGGAATCTCTGAGTCCTTCTATTTCGGTTATTGGTAGAAAAAAAGGTACCCTTGCCTCATCTACTGAATCTGAGGCAGATGAAGCTTAAAGCCAAAGAGTGACCTTAGCGGGCGAAAGTATGATCCTTCCTTTACTCAAGTCATTGCGTGCAAATGAGTCCTCCTAAAGCCGACAAGTGGTCTAGCTTTCTCGCAGGCGAAGGAAGCAGGAGAAGGTGTGAGCTAATCAAGTAGCTTCAGGAAGGGAATTCCAGTCGTAGTCGCAATCAAATAGAAAGTGTTTCACCGATTGAAGCAAGGTGATATGTAATATCTCAATAGAATAAGTTCAGTTCAGTCGAAGTAGGCCACTAAAGTTCTCATCCAGCCACGACACTTCGAATCTAAGGAGAAGTTCTAAGACAGTGGGCAAGAAGCTTAGTCTCAGTTCAAAGAAAATAAAAATATCTAATTGTGAGCGAGATATGTAATATCACTGCTAGTTCAGTGTTAAGTGGGAAAGTGAACGAACGGTCAGGGTAGAAGAATTCTAGATATAGTAGGAAGTGTTCAAGTAGTTTCATAGGAAAGCTTAGAAGCGGATCTGTACTTCTAGTTGAGTACCTCAAACCTCATCTAGTAGATAGGGGAGTTCAGAAGTAAAGGGGCCGTAGGAGGAAATAGATCCAGTCAAGATAGGAAGTGAAGTAGGATAGCTTCGCTGACCTATCGCGTGGTAAAGAGAAGAGAGATTGAAGAGTATAGAAAGGAGTTGCTGTTCAGGCCACTGCAATTATGTTATGTCTCGATCGGATATCCAAGAGGTTACTTATACACCAACTGTACTGCTGCTAACTCAGAAGCTTTTGGATCAACAATGGTAACTCGAACTGGCGGAAAGGGAGTATAGCTTTGTTGAGGGTGAACTTACATCTCCTGGCTCTACTTCATAGAGAGGCATATTTATGGGTTCAAAGTCGAGGTAAACGACTGATTCTTAGTCAACTCGGTTAGCTTCCTCTGCTTCCGGTGGTGGGACCACCACTGATGCGGAAAAAAAAGGCTAGGTAATGTATCTCCAACTAGCTCTACCCTGGTCACTGGGTCAATAATCGGCCCGGTGGTTCTTCGACTGGAACCGGAATAGATCTTGGGCGAGGTGGTGGTGGGGAAGCTGCTGGTACTAGTATCGAAACCATAAGGGGCGTTTACGCTGGTACTGAAGCTTTGATACTCGTGCCTACGCAGCCTTTGTTCGCATCTCTCATCGATTCCCCTATGGAGAAGAGGAAAAAATAAGAGCATTCATTAGTTGGACCTTTATGCTACCAGCCTCTGCTATTGACACTCTTTCTATACTATACGAGCTGTAGGATCATGAGCATCACCCACTAAAAAGGCATACATAGAAGGCGGTTTCTCACCCGGGTCGAGATCTGAGGGCCGGTGCGGCAACCCATTGATCCACCGGAATAAAAGCGAGCTGCATTGGGGTTAGCAGCATTTTTAACCAAAAAAGCGATTCACTTGGTTTCAAGCTGCGTAGCGATCCTAAGAGATCAGATCAGAGAATGGAAGAGCGGAGCCAATCACAGATTAGGATCTCGTCCCACCAATTGAATGAAAATGGCGTTGAAACTACCCCCAGAACGACCGGGTTGTAGTTAAACCATCTCCGGTGAGAGACTCGGTCAACCGAGTCGAAAAAGAAGCACCTTGCCCATATTGATACCCCGTTTAAGGTATTCCAATTGCATATCGGTATCTATACGCCTCTACTTCGGTTTGATAGCTTGTTAAGGAGCCAGTACCCCTTAGCCCGGTAGGGGGGAGAGAAAGCAGTACTAATTGTGGGAACATCAGTTTATGCCGGAACAGGGGTGAAGAAAGCAGCATCTCCGCCACCATATCCATATTCAATCCCCCCGGCCCTCCTGTTTACCTCATTGCAGGGGTGAAAGCTGCACCATCACTAGCGACAGAGTCATTACGCTAAAAATCTTCTAGTTACGGATCGCTAAGGAAGGAGCTTACCTTGGATGACTTGTTCCTCATATTGCCTCAGGATCATCAACTGAAACTACTGATGCTTACTCATATGCTGGCCGGTCCGGGTAAATCCAATGGAATCCGGCTTAGTCTATACCTATACGGGTAGTGCTATTCGGTTCAAGGTAAGCAGCTGAAGCAACTGCAGGGGGTACCTATCCAACTCTCTCTGCCGCTGGCATTCCTTGTTTGAGGCATATCGATTATAGAAGACATATGGGTTCGGACGCGAGCGAAGGGAAGCTAGGTACTATGGTTCAATGGGTGAGGATGCTAGGTTACCTGGTTCTCAAATCGGGTATTGAACCCTCTCTCCCTCCTGCAACTCAATCTGCTTCTATATCCTCCTTTTGGGGTCTCGATCTCGAACTGATGCCTAGCTGCCTGAATCTCTGCTTCCTTCTACTACCAGCGGGCTAGCAGCCTTAGTTATGTTATATCGGGTTGGAGGACGGATCTCGCTACATACTAGAAAGATGTTAATCGCCGCATTGGAACTACCTACCATGAACCTTCTACCCCGAAATCCCACCACTTAGAGTCCATAGGAGGTTGCGGGATGGGAACTATCGGGGCAACACCCTACCATTATACCAAGGGGAAGGGGAAATCACAGTAGGTTTCTATGGAACCCGATTCCTCTTGCTCTAAGTATATGGGACAATATGCCCTCTGGTATCGGGCATCCGGAATCAGTATCGTTAATTAGCAATTTCTCTCTTGCCATTAGCGAATCCCTTATTTCCTTCTGGTAAAAGGAATCTGTCCAACCTCTATCGGGCATCTGGAAAGGGTCATCCCTTGCTTCTTCGATCCTCGGCCATATGTCCTCTTCAAGCTCTCCCTTGTTAGGTTGGGAAAGGCCGGGCGGAGCTGTGGATGCTGAGTCCTTTCCTTTCCGAAGAGAAAGGATTCACTATCTCTGTCCCGAAGTCACTATTTGAACCAGTGAGTACTGACACTATTTTGTACTCCAAACTAACTGCCTCCAACCGGCTTAAACTATTAGGCTTCCAATTCAAGATATTCAATCTAGGCCTGGATTTAGTGCTAAAGGACTAACCTATGTTGCCTATGTTGACCTATTATGCCGAACCTGTTTTTTCTTCGAATTAGACCAATCGACATTCGTTTATATGCCGCCTATAAAGAAAGATAAGAGCCTAAACTCTTTCAACAGCCAGAGAGCCCATTCAATGAAAAAAGCCTTCATCTTTTGTGGAAACGTGCACACAGAGTTGGAGGGATCAGTTGGATCTGACTGAGCCACCTTTTGAGGCTTTTTTTGGCTTCATCTCTGGTACAGACCGAACGTCTCCTAAGGAAGGCCCTTAAGGGGAAGTTTGGAACCCTAACTAACTAATTGGTTTTGTTCCGCCTACTGCACGGGCAGGGAGAAAAACAGACTTCGTTACCGCGCTGAAACAATTTCTGTAAAAAAGAATCTGCTTTCCTCTCAAGCAATGTCTTCTCCACTTGACTCTACTGGTCGAGAACTCTACAGCTTCATCCCAGATCCTTCCCAAATCAAATGAACATCCTAGCCCAGTAACAATATCTTATCTTCCCTGTTGAAAGCCTAGAAAATCTGATCAATTGATAAATAGAAATTGATGAAGACGATTTTCCTCATGTTTCTATCGTTGTGCTGTTCTACCCACTGCTTATCGATAATGAATTCCTTTCATTTCGTTTATGGTAGGGATTCCTTTCTATCCCTTTATCCAATTCCCTACTTATTATTTAGACTCCTATAAGACTTATATTCAAACATGATGGATATTGAAACCAGAAACTTGTTGGGAAATTAGGCGGCAGTTGAAAGAGCTGCGCGAAGGGTTTACTAAAAAGGGCGTGTTAGCGTGCATTTCCATTTTCTCGCTGGGTAGGATTAGCCGACAGCGGATGAGCGCATTATTCGAGCCTTATATAACGAAGGAGAGCCTTTGATGGACTTGGCCTGAGGGACCTTACCCTACCCCCTGGAACTAAAATAGAAAAATATCATAAGAGAAGAAGAGGAAGAAAACCTCTCTTACTCTGTGTGTCGGTTTCTCCAGCTAGGGAATGGGATGCTTTTTCCATCTTCTTTCTATCCTCGTTGTCACCAACGGGGACGTAGATGAGGCAGGCAGCCCGTTCAAAGTAGAACCAAGTAGAAATGTTCCTAAGATGGAACCCTCCTTATGACCTGTTTTCTAACCTTCTTAATGGAGTCTCTAGGTGAAGGGAGCAAACCCGATTCATTCCACCCTTTATGCTAGACCGGAGTCGGATAAAAGACCTCAAACAGGGACATTTACCATTCTACTCCCTGCCTCACAACTTCCCCTGCCCTTTCTTTCTTTGCTCTTGCCCAGAAGGGAATGCATTTGCTTTGGGACCCTGCTCTTCTGTGTACCATCTTCCTTCCAGATATCCTTTGGACATCAACTTAAACAGCCTTCCTATACGCCTTCCTATCTAAAGAAAAGGGATGCCATTACAACGATCCCAATGGAGTGCATCCACTCATTCTAATCGAGAAGCCTCGGATTACGCTACGATTTCTTCTTCCAAAGGAAATATCTACTGTGATGATATTTCAGATAAAGCAAGAGTAATAGGAGCCTATCTACACTCTCCCCATCATATGGTCCTTGTTGGAGAATAAGAATCCGTACTTTGACATGGAGAAAACCTATCATCATATTCATAGGAAGGAGCTTGGGTAGTTTGTTCTATAAAGGAAGGTGATGGCACTGTATAAACATGGAATTAGGGTGCTGCCCTCAACCCGGCGAAAGGCGTATCGGAAAATCTCTTTTCTTCGGTGATCTTCTTCAATTCTTTTTCTTTCATCATCTTGAACTCTGAAACCTTCTAAGGCAGAAGAGCTTGGATGCAGCAGAGGTCTTACCTTACCAGCCAGAGTCTGAGACCTCCGCAGTAGTTGGCTATGTATGGGAGGATGCCTAACTTCCCAGAGAAGTAAAGGATGGTGCCTATTCCACCCACTGATCAGTGGGTACCAGTGGTCCGCAGAAGGTGGACTGCAAGATGGTTTTTACTTTGAAAAAAGAGAAGAGTTCATGGCAAAGAAAAATCAAGCTAATGTTTTTGAAAAGGATGTGGTAGATACTAACAAATCCTGCAGCCTCCGAGGTTGTGTCATCAGAGGTACCTCGAGGTGAATCTGAAGAGTCTTGTCCTGATGAAGAGTTTCGCGACGCCCCTTTTATTGTTAGAAAATGCCTAATGGAAGATTTTTAGTTGAGGCTAGGAGAGGAGGGCCTTTTGTGCCTTGCGAAGAGACATCTTTGAGTCTATTAATATTAAGATTAAGCGCGGATCTTGCCTCCTTCTGTCAACGAATCCATCCCTTCTTACTCGTTCCAAGTCTTCTATTCCACTTGCTCCCACGAGCACCTGCTTTGTTTTTTAGGGCCTGATAGGCCTGTTTAACTTAACTCGGGAAAAAAGCCTCGTTTAGCGACCCTTGCGATATCTACCCTACCATTACCCAATGCCCTATTTCTTTCTCCGAATGGAATCCTATCCTTAGTTTCCTTAGTTCCGGAGTTGCAATTTCTAAAGGAGAGCTGGGGAAACTGAATACCCGAAAAGAATCTTCCTGCCTGTGAAAAGCTGCTCTCATCACTTCGTCCACCCTTTAGTTGGTCCGCGCTTCCCCTATGCCAACTCCTCCACTCGGAACTGCATAAGCACTCGGTTTTGGTACCGATGGCTAGCTGCTAGAGAAGTTTAGAGAAGAAGGTCTGCAAACCTGAAACGAGAGCTAGTGACTGAAATCTCATCGGAGAAAGACCAGGAAGAAAGCGAGCGAGTAAGCATAAAGCATAGTGAGAGAGGAAGGAAAGAAGGGTAGATATCGCAAGGGAAGGGGAGCTACACGTTTGCCTAAACGCCCTATCGCTGTCTCAGGCACTTTTCCGATGTCATATAAAGATAGAAAGGTGCTCCATAGTAAATGAATAGTCAATATGCCCTAATAGGCAGCAACTTCCGAATTCGTTAGCCTTTCAGTCTTCCCCTTCAAGAAGATCTTCCCCGGCATGTGCTCTATCAGCTAATCATTCCCTTCCCTCCTACCTGATTGGTCTTCGCTCACTTCATACCGAAGCATATGGGAAAGGAAGTCGAACTGCTGGCACAGAAGCTATCCTGAAAAGACCCCCCTCTATAGATTCTCCTATATTGGGGGGTCTTTTTGTCTCTCATATATATTCCTCTGGCTTTGCTTGCTTGGCGGGGATAGAACCAGCTTCAATTAGTGCTGCGCGTTCTCGATCACCTACTTGCTGAGCTGAGCATTTTCTCAATAAGCTAGACTTGGTGGTGGAGGAAAAATGGAGATTTAGTAATTGCGAATCTAAACTCGAAGGACCCATCTGAAATACTGAAAGAAAGGTAGGGGCTGGGAACATAGGATAGGGACATGGCTTTCACTCAATGGTTAGCTAGCTCATATGGAATAGGTCTCAATTACATCGATCCTGCCCGCTCTTACGGAAAAGAGTCCTAATCCTTCCATTCTGTCTACAAAGACATTCTTTGATTCAGGCTAAGATGCTTTATCTCTAACTAAGAACTATAAAGGGAAGGGTAAAAGCCCTCTGATAAGGGAAAAAGATAGGTAAGCCTCTCTTCTATCGAAAAAGGCCTTTCCGCTCTTTCTTTCTGCTAATGATTGATTCGTCCGGAATGTCCTTTCTAAATTTGAAAAGCTGACTTTCGGGTCTCTCTCTTTAGGGGTCGAGGTAAGCACTCAAAGGCATGCGCGTGAAGAAAGGACTTCCCCACTTCTCTAGCTTAGCCTACCTCGCAAGGGCTGGCTTTCGCGCTAGGGCCCTAGAACTAGCAGCTCCCTTTCTTAGGCTCAAGCAAGCTATATCTTCGTAAAGGGCTAAGGGTGAGTCTTAACGATGGGGATGAAAAAAGTAGCGCGCTAAAGCGATATGCAAGACTTTTGCTTTATAGCGCTCACTACTTTCATAATCGAGTATAGACCATAGGAAATGATTGAAGGAAGAGATTGAGTTTAGGACGAGAGCTTGTCAACCCACTCCTTATTCCTCGAAGAGGGCTAAATCCGCTATGGAATAGATTGACCAATCTATCAAGCTTCGTTCCTCTTACTCTTCCTCTCTTTTCTAGTCTAGTCCCATTAAACATTTATACTCAGAAGGAAGTCTAAACTAAAGAAAAGCTCTCTTCCTGACGTGGACCTAGGCTTTCTCATTAGAGTCTTATTTCAGGCTTTCGTAGAAATGGAATTTTATTTCTCTCCGTATCTGAAAGCCTATAAGGATAAGATATAGCTCCCCTAAAAGGTAAAGTTGTCTTTTCCCTCTTTCTTTTTTGTTCTTTCATCCCACAGATTAGCCCAACAACTAGCTATCCCATTGGAAATAGTCCCTAATAGAACACCAATAGCAGGAACGAAAGACGTAACTACTAAAAGGGACCTATAACCCGCTTTCCATGCAACCTATTATCGCCTAGGGAGTTCTTCTATGGACCCAATTCGCTCGCTCCAGCATGTGTTAAGCATACGGCGACTGGACCTCAAATTCAACCGTCGGGAAAGGAACTGTAACCCTTAGCCCTTTAGCCTGCTTTTCCTATAGCTCGCTGATTACCCTGTAAACTAGCTATCCATTCGCTTGCTTTCACTAGCTTACTGGCTAAAAGAGAACTCTCTTTACTTTAGAAGATCCTGCTGTAAAGGCTTTCCTTGAAAGGGATGATAACTCTTAACTTAATAAGTAAATAGACTATTACTGTCTTGCCTTAGAACCTGCTTTTGATCTTGATCTTGAACCAGCTATCTCTAACTTTCCTGCTGTCTTAACTGATGAATTGCCCAGAGCGAGAGAGTCAAGCATATCGCATATCATAGTAGTTATGGGGTTGAGGGAACAAAGCAGCCTATTTTAGGGCTGGAAACTTGCACTTACACTAGAGGAGATTCCCTTTTTTCTTCAACTATATGGCCGGCAATTCTCACTGCAACTGGATGGCTAGAAGAAGGGGGATTAAGTTAATTAATGTAATACTTTTTTGAGGTCCTTCTCACTGTAAAGAAACTAGCAGCTGTAATTAGATCTCATACTAGATCAAACTCCAACTCTTTCGAGGAAGGAAAGAACTTATACCTGATGGTCTTATTTGAGGGGCTTTCAAACCAATAGCGAGCAGGGATGAAAAAACGAGAATTGAATGGCGAGAGAGTCTATTAGGGCTGGCTGGAGATAAACGAACTTGAAAAATATTAGAGCTTAAGAGCTTATTGGCTTGTCCTAGAACTGGCTATCCAAGACAACAACTGCAACTTTCGCGCCAACTGGATTACTTGAAACTCCTTCTACAATGGCTTACGGGGCTTACCCTATGATTTCAACTGGATATGACTTCAATCGAAGGGGCCTTATTCATTCGCCTTCTACTAATCGCTCCTATCCGAATCTATTTTACCCTGCTTGCTTTTTGGCTGACTTTCAAGAAATTAAGCAAGAAATAGCACTTCCTGTATGGGGAACTTGATATTTTTGAACAGTAGACTACGGAAGGTATGATATTACTCCTACTTCGAAAAGTTAAGCTCGATGGCTAGAGGTTAACCTGGCTGGCAGAGAACTCCCCTTGGCTTGACTTATCTAATTTACTTTCTCTTGTTGAACTAGCTTAGTAGGCCCTTACCTTTTACAGGTAGTACTGCTAGCCCTTAACCCCCAGACCTGAGAGCTCACCCGCTTACTTATACCTTACTCACTGAAATTCTCTTCCTTTCTTACCTTGCTGTTCTAGCAATTGAAGAGGCAGCTACTGGTTTGAGAAGGAAACTGAAACTATACCCTATTCCCACCCCAGCTCAAACTCGCTTTAATCCCATCAGTTTAGAGAGAAAATGAGTTAAAAGCAAGTCCCCCTCAGGGGAACAGGACGGGTACGGGGTGCCCCTTGAAACTTGTTGCTTCTCCTCAGTTTTAGAGAGAAAGAGCTAGGAGTTACCCAGGCAGCTGAGCAATCTAAGCATGAGCAATATAAGCGGATGTTGCTTCCACATGAAGAAGGTTCTTTCTGATCAATCAAAGTGCTAGCCGCCTCTCTAAGTCCTGGTTGAGCTGTCATAGGTCCAGAATCGGGATAGGACTAAGCAAGAAGCAGTGCCCGGCTAGGTGATTGATCCTTTGCTTCAGTCCGACCAGCTTGGTTGAAGGTTCAGTGCAGTGGAGGAACTGCTGCCTGCTCATTCATCTTAATGCCCTTACGTAATAGGGCCTTGGCCTTCCTTAGCACAAGCGTTAAGCGATAAGAATTCCTTCAGCTTGCCTAAACCGTCGGTAGCGAAGGGGAAGGGTCGGTCTGTCATTCTGTCCTTCGAGTTTAGTAAGGACTTTCAGCTTATCGTTAGAACGCTTTCATTAGAACGCTTTCTCGCGGGCAAGGATAGCTGTCCAAGGCTTTCGTCTCGGGGTAGCTCTTAGAAAAGCGCAGACGGGATTAGTGGGAAGGGCTTGGTCGATAGAGATTGCTTTTTCTTTAGAATCCCTATGGAATTGGGCGAGGAACCCTCTTCTACTCATTCATGGGCTAGGCTACTCAAGGGTTGCTGACTCTGATATTGATTCTCAAAGTGGGCATCCTCCAGCTGGGTCTCTAGTCTTTCTCATGTATTCACTTTCACTTTCAGCAAAGCAGATAGCTAATCAAAAGCAGCTAGTCAATCTGAGGAATCCAGCCAGCTAAGTCACAAGTGAGACCATTGAATTGCTGGAGTAGTTTTCTTCGCCGGGCTCAAGGTTCTTGGTCAAGACCGATAACGTGGCTACGAGCAATTTCCTTATTATCACAGAAGAGAGAGAAATTCTCATTGAATAGGAGGACTGCCGGCTACCCCAACTTCTTGTTATATGATTCAGATGAACAGCCAGAGGAAGCGAGAATCTCATTCTACGGAGTCGTGAGCCAATCACTTATGGTAGTTTTTTATATTGATCATTGAGCAATGCCCGGCCTGAGTTAGGGTTTTACCCTTCCTAGTGAAAGGGACGGAAAGCCGAAGAGAGTCCTTTACACTCAGTGAGTAGGAATTGGGGGTCCTATTTCCCAGTAGCTTGAGTCGGGAAGCCTCCTTGGGACTAGATGAATGACTCGTACGACATTCCTATGAACCTGAATTTATATATGAGATGTGGCTTGACCTATTAGTGCAGGTTACCCGATCTAATGAGAAAAGGTTCGAAAGGCGCCGTGCGCTCTACCAGAATGGACTCCGTTAGACGGATGCCCGGTACTGGAAAGATGGTAAGATGCCCGGTAAAGGGTATTTCGAGACAAAAGAAAGGAAGATACTTGTGGGAATTCAAGCCGATAGCGTACCATTTACAAGACCGCACCAAAGCGATAGCATTGAGGGGACTTCCTGGAAGAAAGAAATATTAAGACAAGTGCGCCGGGAGGAAAAGAAAGAAGAGAATAAGCATCTTAAAGCTCTGATCGATCAGGTCCAGCGGATAAGTGGGCCCATCCTTTAGCATGCTAAAATAGATTATGCAGCGAATCACACCGGGCAGGAATGGATTCTAAGTTTAAACTAGCTCAGGTCGTAGTAAGTTCAGCTTCTAGTACGAAATGCTCAAGCGCGCAGGGCGCTGCACTAAGGTAAGCTTGCCGATCGACCAACGAAGGAAGTGATAGAAGGTGATTTCAAAATAAAAGAGGTGCAATCTGACCGTCTTGCTTTTATATAAATCAAAGAATCCTTAAAAAAAAGAAAATAAGGTTAGTTAAGGTATAGTAACAATTCACTTTAGTTGAATGAAAATGGAGGAAGATGAAAAAAAGTCCAAACGAGTGACTAAGCTAAGGCAAATCCTCAGTGACTTGGGCTGAGAAAATTGGATCATAGGAAAATTCTGTAGATGAAGGAGAAGGCTCGTCTTGTTGCTCCCCCCCCCCTGGGATTAGTGATAGAAGTTACATAAGAGGTGATTCTATTCGCTCCATGCCTACGCCTTCTAGGGCCGATATTTGTTTGGAGACCCCCTGGGAGTCTTCTCGTCTTTTTCTTTTTGAACTGCCCGAGCTAGATGACAAAGCTGAGCTGGAAGGTACTTTTTTGATGCTATCGAAGTACCTCGCAATCTTTTCTTCTCTTTCTGGTAAAGTCTTCCTCGGAATGTAAGTAAAAGCCTTGAAGAAGTTGTCCTCCCCAATCTAACTCTGGAGGCGGGACCCTTTGGTTATTTCCTTGACAGCAGATAGTTTTTATCTGAAGAGTGAGCGCTGGCCTTTTCATATTGAATCACAGCCATTTTCCCTCTTTCTTGAGAAGAGAGGATAACGCTCCGGGGAAAAAGCCTGAGCACTGATGCAAGCTGTCCATCATTAGATTGTTCTTTTGGTTTTATAAAAATAAGGAAGGGCCTGAGCCTTTGATGAGCAAGAAGCCAATGTTGTAATTCTTTAGGATGATTCTTTGAAGCAATAGTTCCATAAGAAAGTACATGAGACTCTTATACTTTCAAGCTCCGAAGAAGAGTGAAACTGACCCCACTTTCATTGACCAAGCTGTCAGGTTCGCAGAATGACCGATGGAACCAACTGAATCCACTCTCGTGACATGATCGAAGTTCGATCCACCACTTTTGGGAAAGAGATGAGACTCACATGCATCGGTTTATAGCCGCCTATTCACTTGACTTATAAGGATTTTATGCCATCAAGCGAGGAAAGTCCATTCGGAATTTTTGAAATAGGCATAAGTAGATTCAGAACCGGTTCTTCAACTGAAACTGAGCAATATGGTTTTCGCACAGAAGAGAAGATCAAGGAAGGGAGGTCGCACAATAAGGAGCAGGTCTTTACTGGGAAAGCAAGCCAAAGCCGGTCAAACAAAGAATCGATTATATGCCTGGCCACTTTGCTCGAAACTGCAGAGTGAAAGTTTCTGAAGGAAACGTTGCAGAGGTCAGTTCTCATGTTGAGAATGATCGGCAGAATGACGAGGAGTGGAATGTGCATGCCTCGTTTGCGGATATCTGTTCCGCCAAGAAAGGAAGGCACTACAATTGATATGTTGACGACAATTGTAGAAGAACATCAAAGAGGTGTAAGTACCTGTGCAGCATCTACCTCTAAGGAGAAGATCGACTATGACAGAGACTGGATAGTCGATTCAGGGTGCTCACATCACCTGACCGGTGATATGAGTAAGTTCATGAATCTGCAGAAGTCTAATGGGAATGATGCAGTTGTGACCGCGTATAATTCTGTTTATCTGGTAAAGCACGTTGGAGATCTCGCGATTTCGCCACTGAAAGGAAATCCGAAAGTGCTGGAGAACGTGTATCATGTTCCTGGTATGAAGCTTAGTGTCAGTTCCGCAGATTACGGCAGCGGGAAACTACGTTCTCTTTGGACCGTCAGATGTGAAAGTCCTGGCGAATGCAGATGTTCGTGGACAGGTCCCGTAAAGATGTTGTACGTGTTATCGGCTTGTACAGCATATGTCGACAAGACGCGTCGACATGAGACGGCAGACCTTTTGCATGCTCGGTTAGCTCATGTCAGCTACAACCGATTAGCTGTGATGATGAAGAAGGAGATGGTTCGTGGTCTTCCTTCTCTAGAGACACGAGAAGGAGTTGTGTGCGCTGGCTGTCAGTTTGGTAAGGCGCACAGACAGCCATTCGGAGAGTCGAAGGTTCCGTCGACAAGACCACTTGAACTCATCCATTCGGATCTTTTTGGGAGAGTTTCTACTCCTTCATGTTCAGGTAAGCGTTATATGCTTACGTTCATTGACGACTACTCGCGGGGTGTACTTTCTGACAGAGAAGTCAGAAGTATATCAGAAGTTTGTCGAATTCAGAAATCTGGTTCCGCGATTAAAGAATCAGATGGCTGAGGACAGACAATGGTGGCGAGTACACGTCGCAGCAGTTCAGTGCTTATCTGAGAAAGCACGGGATTCGGAGGCAACTCACCTGCTCCTACACTCCACAGCAGAACGGAGTGGCAGAGCGAATGAATCGGCATCTGGGGGAGACTTGCCCCAGCATGATGCATGCTAAGAATGTACAGCCGGGCTGAGTTCAGTTCAAAGGCTAGAGTAAGCAAGGTTCTTTCTCCCACGGGGAAGGTTGTCTTTTAAGCCAGTCTTCAGTCAGCCTAGGAGCCTTTGAGGAGTAGGGAAGGTGATAGCGTAAGATAGCGGACTGGCGCTAGAGCAAGAGTAAGGAAGTGCGATAGAGCTCTTTTCAGTCCCCTAGGATATTCGAAGTAGAGAGTCAGGTTACGTTCTAAGCAGCCGGCCAGCGCTCTAACCTATAACCGGTCTTGAGAGTGAGTAAGTTAACCCAGTAAGGGTAGAGTCCGCAAACCATCTAAGCCTGTACCCCGCTAGCAAGTAGTTAATAACTAAACCCCTAGGAGAATCAATAGAAGTATGGGAAGAGTAAGAAGAAGGTTATAAACCAGCTAACCTTCCAGCCAGCAAGGAAGACAGCATTGTAGGACTCAGTCCCTTGTTCTAGTGATAGAGATTGTCAGGTTCTAGCATAAGAAAGCAAGCAAGTCTATCCGTTCAAGTGGCCATTCTATCACTTCTGCACCCTCAGTAGCGTTTAAGGATTGGAATAAGGCAGTTTTCGGAAACTCACAACAAGCGCCGAACCTTAGCCCGGCTAGAGGGCATCCAGCGGGCCCTTACTCATAAACATTCGGACTTCCTCATGAAATTAGAGAAGGACCTCATCACCTACTACAACCAATTACTTAGAGATGAGGAATTACACTGGTGTCCCGATCCCTGATGGGCCAAGGACCTCTGATTGGTTTAGATCTATTCTGCCGGTTCCTCCGAGGCTGCTTTCATTGCTTTCTTCATACATACGAGGTAGTTTCAACCATCCCACTCGGCAATAGGAAATCCCCTTCTCGACCAATTGATCTACGATGTTTCGTCACGCATGCAATGACAGAAGGACAGAAGCGCGTTCCCTTCGTCCTCAATGTGCGTCCACAGCTTACTCGAGTGCTTGAAATGCCATTCGGTTGAAGGCACCTTCATCGTTGGAAGGACAAAAACCAGATCCCCGATCTGGCGGATCATTCCCTCTAACAAGCTAAACAAGAGTCCAGGAGCGATAGATTCATCCCTTTCTTTCTCACAGTAGCTTCAGTCTACCAACCTCGCCTTTCAGTCGATCTCCCTTTGGTCGCCTCTGTCGAACCGTATCTGGAAGTTGAAAACTCGAATCCCAGTCCGAAAGAAGAAGAAAGGGCTTGGCTTTCATCCCACGTATATTAACGGAATATCTGTGACACAGCTACCTTGTTCACCGAGATACCATTCCCTAAAAAGGTCAAGGGCAGCAAACCATAAGCAAGGAGTCAGAGAAGCTCTCTTTGTCTCTTCCTCACACCTACGTGAGGGACACGTCTTCGCTGGCTTCATGGCCAACTTCAGTCATGAGATGAAAGATCATGGCAAGATTGATGCCGATGCCGAGCGGAACCATCTTTTTGTGAAATGCAGATGCAGTGGTCGATTGCCTAGCAAAAGCCTTTTTCGAGTTTGAACTTGGATCAGAACAGACCAAAACCGCCGGAAATAAGGCACCGGGGACTGGTTCAGAAAGGGATCCTGGAGGTGGTCGCTCATTCACTTAGCTGGAAGCACGCATTCATATCTGTCTTGGTAAGCAAGATTAGGTCAGTCTTCCTTACCTTCTTTCCTAAGGAACTGCTGATACTGGCAAGTAAATGAAAGGAACAGGGGCGTACCATAGGACTTAAACTGGAGAGACTGAAGACTGCCTGGAGGAAAGATCCCAACGAGAAGAGAATGACTAAATGTCAATGGGCGAAGCACTCGAACTCAAAATGTCTGGAAGGGAACTGGCTTGTAATAAAAGCACTCTCAATAACTGGCTCTATACCTAATCTCTAGCTAACTTTCTCACTGGCGGGCTTACACAACCCTAAACTTAGCACTGGAACTCGCTCCAATGGAAAAGGAAAGCACCCTCTTTCTTGGCTCGTATTAAACTCCCTCCCATTCAAATGGAATAGCACAGGCTCTCAAGAAGAAGGAATGAAAATAGCAACTACTCCTTCAAAGGCACTAGGGGGTGTGGAAGGAACCTCCACCGGGACGGGATGGACTGCGCCTTTCAACAAAGAAAAAATGGACTACTTTCTCAAGAAGAGGCTTGCTCACTGGATCGATAAGAAGAGGCACTAGATCATGGGCTTACCCTCGACCTGGAGGAAAAAAAGCAGCGTGCCTTGGAACTGCAATCCTTATCCAACAACTGCCTTAGGCTTAGCAAAAAAGAGGGTAGCATTTCCTACTTCAACTTAAATTTGCTTTGCTCGCAGAAGACTTACAATGACTCGCCAGCAGAATCAATCCTAGACTCGAAGGAGGGCGAGAAGGAATTAAACTAGATATAATTACACGAGAACTGGCCGGGTGGCCATGATTTAGCCAAAGTCTTCCACTACTTATCCATAGGCAAGGGCCTGGCAAGCAACTGGCTTTCAAGACTCAGGCTTTATCACAGACTTGATCACAGGATTACAAAAACTCATTGTCTCGCTTAAACCTGAACTTTTTTCCGAAGATCAGACCGGTCGGACTAGCAATTGAATCAGAAGGTGTGCCCGAATCCCCTGTTAGCTGCTTATCTGGGTCCGAGGGTTCAAATGCAAGAGAAGGAGCTGCTCTCTTTCCTCTCTCTGCAGTGAATCCAATAGTGACCATATCCCCGCACAGATGTTCTCGAATGCGCCGTTCTCTTTGCTTTGTTAGAATGCCCTCTTGCTGCTTGAAAAGGAGCTCATGACCACTATTCAATGTCTCGCCAATTGCCTTGATTACCTTTGCTTTGCCATCTCGTGAGTAGCTGTTAGATGTGTCCTTCCCGATCTTAGCATGCCCAGAATCTGTTGCCATGCACACCGCAATTAACAGGTAATCCCGCATCTGAGTTTGATGCCAAGAAGAAAAGCTATTTGAGTTGGAGGCTCTTTCTTTTTATTTTCGAGACGGAAAGAATCTTACTTTAGCTGCTACCTTAGGGAGTTAAGCTGGTTCTTTCACCCCTAATTAAGTTAATCGGCACTCCTAACTTGCTTTCAGTGAAGCCCTTCTGCTTTGCTTTCCCATTCTATAATTCTCTATTAATATTAAGCTTGCCCATCGTTGAAGGATTTCTCATTCCTTTTCAAATTGCAAATCGACGTCTAAAGATTCAACTCATCTCAATCTCACTCTACCTAACCAAAGCCTAAGCCCAAGCGCTGACCTAGCGCTATCGAACCAGCCACTTCATCCCCGGCCTTTTCTAGTGAGTAAGAGAGAGACTTGGAGTAAGGTCTTCATTAGCTTCAAGTAGCCTTGAGAGTTTAGGAATTACTTATTCTTATAACTAGTAGCTCTAGCTTTAATGCAGTTTCCGGTGCAAGAGAAGAAAGCTAAATAAGTTATAGTTTTTAGTTTGTAAGCCGCAAGTCAGTCCTCTCTCGGTCCCCTTGGTCTCTCAGTTACCGGACTTGTAGCTCTTGTCAGCCTTAGAACTATACGCTCTATTCTTCCTTCGAAAGCTCCGGACTCTAGCTCTACCCTAGGGAGATGCGGCGTAACCTCTTACTTATAAACCCTATTCGACTTAGTATAGTACAAACTTCCTTAAGATTAATAACTGAGTGAATAGATCGCCTTAGGGCGGGATGCTTTTACTTCTCTTTTCTGTGCCCTACCTCCGGAGTCAGGCCTCTTGCTGCTTTGGTAATCGAACTAACCTTCGGTTTTTAGAACTAGTCTTTTATTCCTTCTTAATGTAGCTCTAGTTGTCTTCCTTTTCATGTAACTAAGGAACTTCTCTTATGGAGCTAAGAGGAGAGTTAAGAGAGAGAGCTTCCCGGCCCGCCTTTATGAAGGAATGGAGTGGAGGGCCGACCTTTTACTAACCTATCTCTGGTAGTAGTGAGTCTAGCTGCCTTTCCGTAGTGAGCTATTGATATCTGGTCTCTGGTAAGCCTTAGGGAAGCAAGAACTTCTCCAGGTTGTCTACTCTTCAGGAAGTGGAACTACTAATGGTAAGCTATTGAGTCACTCTAGAGCAAGATCTACTAAGGGAAAGGCGCTTATTGTTTGAGTACAGAAGCGGCACGATTAGACTAGGGAAACCCGTGCTTTTAGGGGACTTCTAGAGGTCTCATATCATCTCTCTTTCAAGCATGAAAATAGCGTATTTTTGGCGGAGATAATCTATCTATTCTAGATACCTGACCGCTTTACACCTTGCGTCCGCCTATGAACCCTTCTTCATACGCTTACTCTCTTACCGGCTTTCTGGATTGATTGACCTCAGGCTGACCTTGCTTTGCTCTAGCCCTACTTGCTGCTTTCAAAGCTCTCTCTCTCGCGCCTTTCTTCAGCTTGTTCCTGTTCGTCTATTCGGGACGGGGCAGGCAGCCCACATACATGAAGAGAAGAAGAGAGGGGGGGTTCCTTGATATTAAGGTGTCAAGGCGGTCGAAGAAGGCCACAAGTGGAAGCAACCGATGCTTTGGTCATTCAGTTGACTCCTTGCTGCCAGTCCGTGCTTGCTTGCTGTCATGCTGGCAAAAGCAGGGGTTTCGGCCGGTTTTACCTACTATTGGATTTGAACCAATGACTCTCGCCGTATGAAAGCGATACTCTAACCGCTGAGTCAAGTAGGTCAAGCTGAGTCAAGTCAGAGAAAAGAAAATAGACCCAGAAAGCCGCGCAACCAGAGTTCCCCAACCTATACAAGGGGGGGGGCGGAGCGCTAAGAAAGAGAAAGCGTTATCACTATACGAAATGAAGCAGCAGCTAGCACGCTAAGATCAACCACTTGGAGAACGTGGAGCCTTTCTTTCTCGGTCGTCTGTCTTAATATAAGTGGATTCCGATTCATGCGGTCGTTCTCTACTGCATTGGTCTTTTCACTCCCCACTCTCAACCATAACAAAATGTTTCCGCTATATCTCTCAGGAGTAGTCAAAGGGCGGGTCCGAGTAAGAAAAAATTAACTAAGAACTAGGGCATACAACAATGGATCAATTCATTCAACAAGATCCGTTCGGATCGGACCAGGATGAATGGGATTGGTCTGACCTCTCGCTCAGATGTAAGACTCCCGCCGCCGACAGATGTCCCATGCCACGTTTCGTGAACAGCTATGCCCGAGAATGAATGAATTGTGATATAGCGCCGAATAAGCCACTGCTCTATTCCCGACTCGAAATCTATAAAGGACTTTAAGGGAGAGAAAAGAGGGGGCCCTACACCATACATCCTGCTGCCCGGGGACGACTGCACGTTACATCATAGCAGCACGACCAAATAAAGGCGGAAACCCGGTTGGGCGTTCCTGCGCACCCGGCATCCTGCAAGAAAAGGCCCCTTACTATAGAACAAGCAACGGATTGAGCTGCGCGAAAGCCGTTGCTCGTTAGCGCATCCGTTTTCAATAAGGACGTTTAGGCTTTACTAATAAGATAGAAGGGGCTTTTTCAGCTTACTCTGCTACAGCGGACCGTTAACAGGGTGCCGCGGTTTGTGGGCTTGAAGGACTTAGCGCCGTGACAAGTGGTATCAGAGCCAAAGGTTAGGCCAAGCCATGGCTAGTGGGAAGAACCCGTAGGCTAGTGCCGTCGAAGAGGCTCGACGGAGATGGTTCGAATCAAGCGAAATCAAAGGCATTCGTTGGCACCCGAGATGCTAAGGATCGAAGACTTTTTGGATATGGAGCGGCTTGTCGGACTACGTCCGAGGAGGCGTCGGTGAATACGGCTGCCATGTATCTTGATGGTTCAGCCAAGTTCTGGGTGGCGGACCAAAAGACGTAAAGAAGGCGGAGCGTGAAGTGCAATTAGATCCATTTTGAAGACGAGCTTCAGGCAGAATGGAGGGTTCCTGCCCGGTTGTGGTCCGACATGTTGATGAGCCTGAAGCGCCCCATGCCGATCTTCGCTTGGGCCGGCTCCGAGGCTCTACCCTGGCTTTTCATTGGTTCCTCCCCAGGGCCCTTTATCATATCGCGCGTGCATCTTCAAGCAATCGGGGGAGGCGCCGAGTACATAGACGAGGCGGTCCCGGGAATGAAAGCCCATTCCCTCGTGCTCTGGAACTCGGTTTCACAAAAAAGGTTCAATATTGTGAAACCGTAGCGTAGGCGAAACCCGGCAGCCCGCCCAGAGTTTGACCTTATCCGGTCCTGGTTTGAATCTTTCCTTCCTTCCCCCAGCAGCAGGCAACAACACTGGGAAGAAGACGATCAGGATCTCACGTGTGGCAGCTGTTGGAACAAAGTCCTACATCCAAGAGGTACCTACCTAGAGGAGAGAAAGGACCAATTGAAGGCCCCGGGGCCGGAATGCGGTAGGGTCTTCAAGCCCCACGCTTGATTCTCGAGATTCATGGGCCTAGAACTTCGATCCGAACCTTCGCATCTATTTTATCTTAGAGGATGAACCACGCCTTCGTTATCGCCCCTCGCTACTGCTCGCTATCGTATTGATTCTTGCCGGCCCTTCCAGATTCCAATTCCTTATTGAGATCGAGATCTTGTTCCATTAGACCCAGTTCGGTCAGATCAGTTCCATAATCTAGCTTGCCCGGGCCGGGCTTGAAGTCTTTGGTCGGGCCGGCCGTAATGAATGATCGTTGTTCTCGAACAAAACAATAAGACTTAAGGGTTTCGCTATCGCTCTTCGCCTAAAGCCGTAACTTCGTTGTTAAACCTTCGCTATCGCGAGAATATAGCGATCGAAGACGCTCAGCTGCTTCGCGTATTACGTATTGCCCGAAGGGCATGCTGCAAGAGCGTGGGTGAGTGGTAAGCGTAGGAGGCGCGCCCGAAGGGCAGCGGCAGCAGTGTGGTTCCAGGTGCCGTCGTGTCATTGAGATCTGCGGGGACTTCGACTGCCTTGTATCGGGTGAAGAGAAGGGGTGGTAGGCTTAGTAGGGCTCGAACCTACAATATCACCGTTATGAGCGGTACGTTTCAACCAATTAAACTATAAGCCCCTACGGATCTCTACATGCAATTCGCTCACTTCGGGAAGAGCGGACGGAAAGAGGGGGCCTTTGCTCTATCTGCTTCTTCCTCTTCCGGAATGAAGAATTAGATAAAAAGAAAATGATTATCTTATTGTTTATAGATAGATATAGAATATTATATATCTATTTATAATTATAATAACGCGACTCAAACGGGCGGAGGCTCTCTATTTGCTTGCAATGCCGGCTGTTCGCCTTTCGGAAAGGTTTCGCCTATTTGATTCAAAAAAAAGGCGCTACTAAACTACTGTAGTACAGCTAGTGTTTGTTAGTAGTACAACAGAATGGAATGCCGTTCGCCCCGCAAGCCCTACTGAAGTACCAAAGGCGCGCTCAGTGACTTTCGTAACCCAACTCTTTAGTAGTGAGTTTGAGAGTGGTAGGGCGACCACTTGTACTTCTAGGGCGACCTTCAGTATTTCAATAGTAGTTGAACAAACAAGCCCACTAATAGCTTTTTTTTAGTTTTGTTTTCACTTTGGTGTAGTTGACCCTATTGACTCAAGGTTAGACCAAAAATAGACTCATGTTCATAGGAACAGGGAACCTTTCCGTAGTGGGATGTAGGCTTCAGTTGTTTTGGTACTTTTTCACCACGAGTTATTATTTCATTTAGTAGTAACCGGCTGTTCACCTAGTGTAGGCTTGCTCCGCCCAACGTGTAGCTTAACGACTGAACTCGTTGGCTACACAAGCCAGCTGATCACTTGATAGTGTTAGCCTTTGTCAACTGAAGTAGCGTAGCGCCAACTGATAGCTGATAGAGCAGATAGATAGAGCGCGGCGCGGGGCCTCGTTTGAGTCGAGTCGTCGCGAGCAGAGCCGTTTGTTTCTACTGTCATACTACGACAGTACCAAAGGCGAACGGCATTAGTACAGCTGTTAAGAATACTCTCCGATGTTGACTTTGTAAACTAATAGGCCTTGGTAACCTACCGGTTACTTTTGAATCAAAGTAGCGACGAAAGGGGGAAATAGCTCAGTCGGTTAGAGTGCTGGTCTGTCACGCCAGAAGTCGCGGGTTCTGTCCCCCGAGTCATGGTTTTCAGCATGTTGGTGAGGAGGAACGGGCAATTTTTGTGTTAAGCATTTAGCGATCCACGATTCGTTGGGCGCTTCGGGACCGTATCAGTCGGCTTGCCAATCAACTGATCCGCTTTCCTTGGTCGACAAGGGAGCTACCCCTAATCCCTACTTTCAGCGGAGTTTCTTCTATCTTTTTTTCCTTCCCCACTCCTCTCGTTATCACTCGACCCATAGGGAGAGGAAGTGAGAGGCTTTATCGGATCAAGCCATTTCAACGTAGCAGGCGGTGAAAGAAATGAAAACTATCCTCCAAAAGCTCACCTTAAAGTGGGGCAGGCTAGCCTGTTAACAGATAAGCCTCATAAGCAACATAATGCTCGATAACAACATAGCTTCATTCTAACAACATCACTCTCTTTTGGTTGTAAGAACATAACATAAAGAAGGATAAAGAAAAGGGGGGATTCACAGAAAAGAGGTTGATGCCAAAGATCTGTTGGAGCATCTGCAACAATGTTCAGAATCCATGTGGCACCCAAAATCCGGTTGGCGGAGGGTGACCGGAATACTAAAAAAAAGTCCCTCTTCGCCATTTGAGTTATATCCCTTAGGTGTACTTTACATTGTTGGAAAACAGCATTTAGAAGAAGGGTCGAGGTGAGAGCGACTTTTGAGATCATTTCAATCTCTTCTACCCGCAGACTTGAATGAAATACCCAAAGCGGTTTCGTAGAAGAAATGACTAAATTAATTGCCTTATCTTCTTTAGTGTCTGCTAAGGTACCTTCGCCCTTAGCCTTTGCTTCCGCCCCCCCCATTCGTGAAGCCTGCTCTTTGCTTGGGCCTATCCTGTCTTTCATTCGTGTAAACTCTCTGCCCTCTTCCACTGAGACAAAGTCATTCTAACGCACGCTGAGCAGTTTCTCCACTTCGAAAGCTCAGTATATTTATCTTTCTGGAGAGATTCCATTATGAACATTTCCTCCTTTCCCTTTAGTACGCTAGCCTGTAGAGAACTTCAGTAGGACCGTAGCATCAATGCACCTTTTCGTCGATACTTATTTACGTAAACTAGATGTGAAGGCAATGTCAATTGTATGATGAGATACCGTAGTTGGCTCCTGTTAGCACGAGAGATAGATATGAAATGCCTCTTTTAGAGTATCTTGAAGTGCTAGGCTCAATAGTGTCCTCCCGTGAGATGAGCTGGGCAAGGATAGGTGAATTCTTGTATGAGGAAGAAGCGCGTATATCCTTCTTATTGAAGAGATTGGATACTCACCATTACGCTGTCAACTTGAATATTCGCTCAGCCAGCCTTCCAACCCGAGTTC